>OY740793.1:46476576-46801576 GCA_963514005.1 Raja brachyura
ATACATCGAACAAATTTACAACTCTCTGCGTGAAAAGGTTTTCCTCATCTCAGTTCTAAATGGTCTACCCCTTATTCTTAAACTGTGGCCTCCGGTTCTGGACTCCCCTAACATCGGGAACATGTTTCCTGCATCTAGCATGACCAATCCCTTAATAATTTTAAGTTTCTATAAGATATCCTCTCATCCTTCAAAATTCCAGTGAATACAAGCCCAGTCGCTCCATTCTTTCATCAGACGACTGTCCCGCCATCCCGTGAATTTACCCAGTGAACAATTGCAGAAGGACCTCTTAGCTCCTGTACTCAACTCCTCTCGTTATAAAGGATAACCTGCCATTAGCTTTCTTCACTGCCTGCTGTGTCTGCGTGCTTACTTTCAGTGACTGATGTACTAGGCCACCCAGGTCTCGTTGCACTTCCCCTTTTCCTAACCCGACACCATTCAGGTAATAATCTGCCTTCCTGTTCTTGCCTCCAAAGTAGATTACCTCACATTTATCCACATTATATAGGAATGTTACAAAATGTTGAGATTTTAAAATCAAGCCTGTAAATCAATCAGATAAAGCACAAAAAAACTTTTAATATTTACCTAATTCACTTTCGTATCTTCAGTATTAAAATAGTTACGGTCATTTTCATGCTAGGAAATTAGCATCTTGTTCCCTATTGTTTGGCATTGACTTAACTCAAAAGCTGTGATCGAGGACCAGGGCTGTTTTGAACAGACATACATACAGATCGGTCATGGCTGCATGGGGCGGCCACAATCCGACCTGTATCCGTGGAAGTTTTTAGTCAGATATTTAGCATGGAAATAGTGATCACGGATAGACAATTACACAATACGGATAATGATCATGTTGCCGATATCGGGGCCCAATTAACTTATTTCACATCATCAGATTCAAATTAAATGACACCTAAGAATAGATAAGATGTTAAGTAAATGTCCTACATACCTTTTGTTTTAGCTTGAACTTGTGATCCGTGATTTTGAAGGTCTTGAATTTGAAGGCCCCGACTTTCAAATCCAGGGATTCTATGGACCAGCAATGTGTTGGAAAAAAAAATGTGAACGGATGACAGAATGGTATTTCCTCGACATCATAAGCTTGTTGTAAGAGGAAATCTTTCCCTAACAGCAATGAAAAACCTGCAGTTTACTCACCCACCCCCCCCCCCCCCCCACCCCCTCAAGTCCCACGCACAGCAGTCGGCAGATCTGGAGCACCACTGATGGCAGGGATTGTAACAATGCTACATTATACTGCATCTGCCAATCATCTTCACACTCACCCAACCTGTCCAAGTCACTCTGCATCCTCATAGCATCCTCTTCACAGTTCACACTGCCACCCAGCTTTGTGTCATCTCCAAATGTATTAATGTTACTTTTAATTCCTTCATCTAAATCATTGATGTATATTGTAAATAGCTGCGGTCCCAGCACCGAGCCTTGCAGCACCCCACTAGTCACTACCTGCCATTCTGAAGGTGACTGTTAATCCCTACTTTTTATTTCCTGTCTGCCAACCAATTTTCTATCCTTGTCAATACCCTACCCCCAATACCATGTGCTCTAATTTTGCTCACTACTCTCCTGGGAGGGTCCTTAAAGGCTTTCTGAAAGTCCAGGTACACTACATCCACTGGCTCTCCCTTGCCCATTTTACTTGTTATATCCTCAAAAAATTCCAAAAGTTTTGTCAAGCATGATTTCCCATTCGTAAATCCATGCTGACTTGGACTGATCCCGTTATTGCTATCCGAATACGCCGCTATTACATCTTTGATAATTGACTCCAGCATTTACCCCACCACTGATGTCAGGCTAACTGGTTTGTAATTCCCTGCTTTCTCTCTCTCTCTCCTTTCTTGAAAGATGGGGGAAAGCCCCTGTCCCACGATGCGAGTTTACCCAAGAGCTCTCCCAAGCTAAAAAGAAAAATCAAACTTGTGGTACTTCATCACGAGTATTTTTTTACTCTTGGAAATTTTTCACAGTGTTGAAAAATCTTCATGAGTTACCCGGTTCCCGAGTACCTGCCGTTAGCATTACAAGCCGCTACGAAACGTCCACGAGCTCTGACGTACCCACTATGTACATTCTACGTACTTACCATGAGTTTGATTTTTTTTTAAACTTGGGAGAGGTCTTGGGTATACTCACATCGTGAGACAGACCCTATCTATTCTCTGAGACAGAGAATCTATAGGACATTGGAAAATGATCACCAATGCATCCAAAATTTCTAAAGCCACCTCCTTGAGTACCCTGGGATGCAGACCATCAGGCTCTGATTTATCAGCTTTCAGTCCCATCAGTCCACCCAACACCATTTCCTGAACAATGTGAATTTCCTTTAGTTCCTCCATCACCCTAGGTCCTCTGTCCCCGAGTACATCTGGGAGATTGTTTGTGTCTTCCCTAGTGAAGACAAAACCAAAGTACCTGTTCAACTAGTCTGCTATTTCCTTATTCACTATAATAAATTCACCTGTTTCTGTCTTCAAAGGACCCACATTTGTCTCCACTAATTTCTTCATCTTCACATACCTAAAGAAGCATTTATATTCTTGGCTAGCTGACCTTCATACTTCATATTTCCTCCCCGTATTGCCTTTTAGTTACCTTCTTTTGATCTTTAAATGTTACCCAATCCTCTGGCTGCCCGCTCATCTTGGCTATGTTAAATGTCTTCTCTTTTATTTTTATATTGTCCTTGACTTCCCTTGTCAATCACGATCACAACTTACTACCCTTAGAATCTTTCTTCTTCTTTGGAATGAAATAATCCTGCATCTTCAGGATTATTCGCAGAAACACCTGCCATTGCTGTTCTACCGCCATCCCTGGGTCCCTTTCCAGTCAACTTTGTCCAGCTCCTCCCTCATGTCAACATAGTCCCCTTTGTTCAACTGCAATACTGACACTTCCGATTTTACCTTCTCTCTCTCAAATTGCAGATTAAAACTTATCATATTATGGTCACTACCTCCTCATGGTTCCTTTACTTTGAGTTCCCTTATCGAATCCGGTTCATTACACAACACTAAATCCAGAATTGCCTTCTCCCTGGTAGGCTCCAGTACAAGCTGCTCTAAGAATCCATCACGGAGGCACTCCATAAACTCCCTTTCTTGGGGTCCAGTACCAACCTGATTTTCCCAGTCTACCTGCATGTTGAAATCTCCCATAAGCACCATAGCATTACCTTTGTTACATGCTAAATTTAACTCCTGATGCAACTTGAACCCTATCTCCAGGCTACTGTTTGGGGGCCGGTAGTTAACTCCCATTAGGGTCTTTTTACCCTTACAATTTCTCAGTTCTATCCACAATGACTCTACACCTTCTGATTCTGTCACCCCTCGCAAGGGACTGAATTTCATTCCTTACCAACAGTGCCACCCCACCATCTCTGCTCACCTGTCTGTCTTTTCAATAGGACGTATACCCTGAATATTCAGTTCCCAGCTCTGATCCTCTTGCACCCGCGTCTCTGTAATTCCCACAACATCGTGCTTACCAATTTTGAACTGAGCCTCAAACTCATCTACTTTATTTCTTATACTTTGCGCATTCATATAAAGCACTTTTAATTCGGTATTCACCTCCCCTCCCACACCTATTTCACCTGACCTTAATCTCTTATCCCTTCTTGAACTTTCCGTCCCATTAATTTGGGTGTCTTTTCCTGTACTCTCTTCACCTTTAACTCCATTCTTATACTCCAAATTTGTCAACCTTCCCCCCCCCCCCCCCCCCCCCCCCGCAATTTTGTTTAAACCCACAGTTTAGCACTAGCAAACCTGACTGCCAGAACGTTGGTCCCCTCCAGTTAAGGTGTAACCCATCCCTTTAGTACAGATCACCCCTACCCCAGAATAGATCCCAGTGGTCTATAAATCTAAATCCCTGCTCCCTGCACCAGCCCCTCTGCCCCACATTCAGATCCTCTATCTCCCTGTTCCTGCCCTCACCAGCCGAGGTACTGGAAGCAATCCAGAAATAACCACCATTGAAGTCCTGCTTTTCAGCCTTCTTCCTAACACTAAACTCACGTTGCAGAACCGCCTTCCTCTTCTTCCCGCCGTCTTTTGTGCCCACATGCACGACCTCTTCCGGCTGCTCACCCTCCCTCTTGAGGATGTTCTGAAGTTGTTCTGAGACATCTTGGACCCAGGCACCAGGGATACAACAGGGAGACCATCTTCGAGTCTCGCTGCCGCTACAGAATCTCCTGACTGCACCTCGGACAATGGAGTCACCTACCACTATGGTTCTGCCCGACGTCGGTCTCGCCGGTCTAGTCTCATCGTTAGAATTGGAGCCACCGACCTCTCCGCCACTCGGACGGGAAGCGTTGTCTACCCCGACAGCTCCCAAGAGGGTGTACCTATTTTCATTCGGTACAGCCACCGGGGTCTCCTGCACTCCATGGTTACTCCTCTTTCTCATTGTCCCCCATCTTTGCTCTTCCGGTATCCTGAGTGTGACAACCTCACTGTAGGTCCTGTCCAGGAAACTCTCGTTTTCCTGGATGTCCCTGAGGTCATCCAGCTGCTGCTCCAGTTCACCAACACGTTTATTCAGGAGCTGCACCTGGATACAATTCCTGCAGGTGTGGTTGTCAGAAGTACCCCATCCTGCAAGAAACACACTGTACCAACTTGTCTGCCATTTCTTCATTGGACAAAAAAATCACAAATTTTGAATCACGTGTCACCTCCTTGCCTCAGCCTCCTCGCTGAAGACTCACGAGCCAAAGACTCACACTTTACTCACCAAGGACTCTCGAGCCAAAGACTTGGGGTGTGCTCCCCTGTCACACACGCCATCTTTCACAAGAGTCATTAAGTTACAGGTGTATATTCCTCTCAACAGAGTGTGAAAGATCCAATGGTAATATTACAAGTAAAATAAGCTCCCCTGGTACTGTTAGTCATTACCCTTCAGTCAGCACTTCTTCTTCTTTCGTATGGCATGCACAGCCTAAAGTTGTAAGACAACTTGTTCTATTTGATCTTCCGTTTGTGCACGTCGAGTTGATTGCATTAGTCGAAACAGGGCAGACCACGTGAAGGTTGCAATCTTCCACCCCAGTCAGCACCATTAACGTAAATAATATGTTTACATCTCATTGCTAATTATGAATGCTTACTGTGCAATAATTGGCTCGTGAATTTCCATACTTCACAAGAAATACTGCACTTCAGAAGTACTTAACTATAATATATTTATGATATCCTGAGTTAATGAAGATCCAGTATGAATGCGCTTGATTTACTTTCTTTGGACGCTTTAATTTCTACAGGTTGTATATATTTTAAAGGAAATTAGGTAGGCGGCTATCTAAAACGTATTTTCTCTTCCAAATAACTTTTTTTTGGATAAGGTTGTCTAGGTTGAGTACAATTTAGGCTGTGGGGGTAGTTTTGAGTAACAAGTTATGACTGTGCATTGTTGTATCTCACCAATAGTATAACTGATAACTGAGACATAATGTACTTCTGATGCCCTCTGTCAAACTCCAGCGTGAGGTAAGGAATAGATGAATATATCTGCGTGCCCAGTATTGGAAGTAGGACAATTATTGGCAAGAATCCTCTAATATATGAATTTTCAAGGCACATTTTCTGGATAAAATATTTTCGCAATAATGTGTACCTGAGCAAATAGTGCTACTCATATATATATGTGGTAATATAGTATTGTGCAAGACGGGAAACGACAATTGTATAGCAGCTGACTTGCTCTATTGCAGAACAGTATTTCCTGTGATTAATTTCCTGCACATCTGGCATCGAACTCAAACCCCTTTAAGATTAAGACCACAATGTGGGCAGATACTTCAGTGTCGTTCACCAAAAAAAGGCTCTGAAACATCACCCATGCCTTCTCTCCAGAGATGCCGCCTGTCCCGCTGGGTTGCTTCAGCATTTCTGTCTATCTTCGGTGTGAACCAACATCTGTAGTTCCTTCCTACGCAAAGAATAGTCTTGTTGGAGGTGTCATTTTTTTTTAAGGGAGAAGTTAAACTCACACCTCATCTGCTTCTTGGAATGGAATAAAGTGCCCTTTGGTATTTCTTGAAGACATGCAGGGTGTTCTCCCAGCTGACACTTGTCATATTGCTGACATTGCCAAAACACATTTACTAATTGACCCCCTCGGTGCTATTTGGAGTACTTGCTATATGTAGATTGGCTACAATATTTTACTGCAAAGTGAATAAGAGCATGGCAGAAAATCCTATTCGATGTTTATTGTTTTGGGATTTCTTGAGGACAGGAAAGGAGCTTTAAGATTGCAAATTTCCATCCTGTATCATTTATCTCACTAGATTTGCACTTAGATTTTTTTTCTCCCTCTGACTTTCTTTCAGTGTTACCATAAGTCTTTCCCACTTGCAATTGCAGCCTATTTTGTACATTCACCTCCCTCTGTGTAAAGTAATTACATACAAATGGTTATTTCATATTCTGTTCTTTGGACAAATATTTCCTGTAGAGTGAGTAATTGTGCCAGTAAAATAGCCCTGCATCCATGTTAATCAAGTCCAATTTAAAAAAAAATGCAAATTGTATAATTACAGGTGGGCTATCTAAGAACTCTGAGGTTTTTTTCTGGAAATCAGTTCTTCTACATAGAGATCTGGATATTAAACTTTGCGAACTTACAGAAATCTACCATTTGGTTATTGGGTGAAACTGACTGCATATTTATGATTGGAAAATAGTGATTGGTGAAGTTGTCAATGAGTGTTGCAGGTAACTTTGAGAAATCTGTCACAACTTACAGTATTCAGTAGAGACAATGAGATCTCAGGTAGACATGCATCCAACCATAGACTAATTGTAAGCTTCTGCCAAAATCCTACTTTCAGTTCCCCCCCACCGCCCTTCTCTGCATTTGATTGTTTAACAACACATTGGATGGTTTATTCTGAAGAAGGGTCTCAATCCGAAATGTCGCCTATCTCCTTCACTCCTTAGATGCTGTTGCACCCGCTGAGTTTCTCCAGCCTTTTGTGTACCTTGGATGGTTTATTAGTGCTCTGACATTGTTTTGGTGCATGTCATAAATTCCTGTCATTATTTGACGAGGTCCAACACTAACTTTATTTGTGGTGTTGTAAATAATTATAAGGAGGGAAGTTTAATTTGCATGAAAACCCACAGCGAATATCTAGGTCAGCTAATTCTTTCCTGTTCATTATACGGTACATCTCGTAAGAATGCACAGCATGTTATTCAAACAACACTTCACCAAGTAACTGCCTGTAGTTGTTCTTTCATTAGAGATATATCATCTAAAATGTATTGTGTTAGACAATGGTCACGGCTCTATTCTTCTGTCAAAAATGATGTATAGTGTAGTTTTTTTATCTCAATGTATTTAACCTAACAAGAAGCAATAGATTTTGGAGACGCAAAAATAGCAAATGTTGGAATCTTGAGCAGATAACAAAATGTTGGAAGAATAGGGCAGCATGGTGGTGCAGTGATAGAGTTGCTGCCTTACAGCGCCAGAGACCCGGGTTCGATCCTGACTATGGGTGCTGTCTGTACGGAGTTCTCCCCTTGACCATGTGGGATTTCCCCGAGCGCTTCGGTTTCTTCCCACATCCTAAGGACATGCTGGTTTGTAGGTTAATTGGCTTCTGTCAATTGCCCCTAGTGTGTAGGGTGCGAAGGTGGGATAACATAGAACTAGTGTACTGGTAATCTCTGTTTATTTCATCTTTTTTACTATCTGTTGTACTCCCGTGTGGTACGCTCTTCAATAGCATCCAAACCAAAGTGTTTCACTGCACCCTGCTGCCTTCCCTTCTCTTTTGCAGGATGTACAGTACAGGCACATTCCTCTCCTGTTGGAGATTTTGGAGAGTTCTGCAAAGTTTCTGCTTTCCTGCTGAGTGTGGATTTTGCCCAGCAAACCCAGGCTGCCATTATTTGCATGGGTTCTTGGATTTACTGGCACATGTCTATGAAATGCTTAAATTTGGTATATGGCAGGTTGTACCATGACTGGGGAGGGAAGTGCAGGTGTGACTTGTCCAGGGAGGGTGGAGAACTACCCCTCAGGTTGGGGAAGGAAGCTAATTACGGAAGTGGTGTAGGCGCTGGAGTTGACAGTCAGCTATAATGCAAAATGTGTAGGACGGAACACCAGATGCGAGTTTAAACTGAAAGATTGTCATAAAAAACCTAAGCATCTCAGCGGGTCAGGCAGCATCTCTGGAGAAAGGGAAGGGAAGTGTTGGAGATGGCCCAAGTGAATTTGAGTGCAGGATGCAAATTGGTAGTGAAGTTAATGGTCCATGAGTTCTGCATAGGTGCAGGAGGTAGCACTAATGCAGTCGCCAATGTAGCAGAGGTAGAGTTGGGGGATATAGCCAGTATGCCTGGAACACGGATGTTTAACGTACCTTACAAAGAAGCAGGCATAGCTGGGCCCCATGCGAGTGCCCATGGCTACGCCATGAAGAAGGGTCTCGACCCAAAACGTCACTTATTCCTTATTTCCAGAGTTGGTGCCTGTCTCGCTGAGTTACTCCAGCGTTTTGTATCCACATTCAGCAATAGTGCAAACTGTTCCTTGATCGGTGCCTGGGAGCTCTCTGTCCCGTTTGTAATGTCCACAGTAAGGGAACACAGGGCATCGAGTGCCTGTCTCTCCTTTCAGTGGATTAACATTGATCATTTTGGTATCCTTCGGTACCAATTGTAAAAAGATGAAAATTGATCATGTGTGATGGTGAAAATTTATTAGCAGTATTGATCATTCCAATAATAGATTATTTTTGATACCTTTCTGAGAAGCAACTTGCTTGATGAATGTTACTATAGCAATGGAATAGATTTCTCCATGGCAAAACTTGCCTTTAATCTGTTTAAAGAAGACAAATTGAAAATACACAAAGCTTGTTAGGCAGCAGATGTAGAGAGCAGATGTAAGGAGGTGCAGAGGCTGGTATCTTGAGCAAAACACAAGGTGCTGAAGGAACTCTGTGGATTTCACCCACATTACAAAGACATGCAGGTTTGTATGTTAATTGGCTTCTGTAAATTGTCTCCTGTGTACGACTAGAACTAGCATGTATGGGTGATTGCTGGTTGGTGCGGACTTGGTGGGCCTCTTTGCACTCTGTCTCTCTAAACATTTATGCCAGCCAAGATGCCCCAGGTCCCATTTGCCTGTGTTTGAACCATAGTCCTTTAAACCTTTCTTATCTCCAAACTAATCCATATACCTATCCTTTTTAAAGATGCTTTTTATAGTATCTGACTCAACTACCTCCTCTGGCAGCTTGCTGTATATATCCACAATACTTTCCTCTCTTATCCACCCTATGTCTTTTGTTCCTCTGCTCTGGGGGAAAAAACACTTTGTGCTTTCACCCCTACAATATATAAGATGGATCCCAGGAATGAGTAGGTTAACCTATGATGAGCGTTTGGCGGCACTAGGCCCGTACTCACTGAAGTTTAGAAGAATGAGAGGGGACCTCATTGAAACATACAGAACAGTGAAAGGTTTGGATATAGTGGATGTGGAGAAGATGTCTCCACTCTAGTGGGAGAGTCTAGGACTAGAGGTCATAAGCCTCAGAATTAAAGGATGATCTTTTAAGAAGGAGATGAGGAAACATTTGTTTAGTGGTGGTGGTGAATCTGTGGAATTCTTTGCCACAGAAGGCCATGGATACTTTTAAGGCAGAGATGGATAGATTCTTGATTAATACAGGTGTCAGAGGTTCTGGGAAGAAGGCAGGAGAATGGGGTTAGGAGGGAGAGATAGATCAGCCAGATTGAATGGCAGACTTGATGGGCTGAATGGCCTAATTCTACTCCTATCACTTATGACCTTATGACATGACCTCTATGCTTCTCATGAGTTTATATAAAATTACCCTCAGCAGCCTCCTCCCCAGAGCTCAGGCTCTCAGGTTCTGGCAACATCTTTCTAAACCTTCTGTACACTCTTTCCAGCTTTAAGGCACCTTTCCTTCAGCTGGGTGACCAAAACTGAACGGAAAACTCCAAGCCTCACTATCGTCTAGTACAACTATAACATAACATCCCAACTTCTAAACTCAGCGCCCTGACTGATGAAAGCCAGTGTGCTAAAATGTTTCTCACCACCCTGTACACCTGTGATGCCATCAGGGAATTATGTACTTGTGCTCCAATGTTCCACTGATGTTGGTTCTGGAGTGTCGTCTGGGTACACTCCTGATGTTGGGACTAGGAGGGTGGTCTGGGTGCGCTCCTGGTTTTGGGACAAGGAGCGTGATGTGAGTGTGATCCTGGAGTAGGGACGAGGAGCGTGGGCTGTGTGTGATCCTGGAGTCGGGATGGGAGCGAGGTCTGGATGTGTTCCAGGCATTGGGACTAGGAATGTGGGCTGGGTGTGCTCCTGGAGTTAGGATGCAGAGTACAAGCCAGGTGTGCTCCTAGTGTGCTCATGGTGTTGGGGTCAAGAGTGTGTGGCTGGGGGTGGGGTGTAAGGTCCAGAGTGAAGGTCGTGCATGCTACTGCAGTTGAGACTGATCCAGAGTGTGGTCCATGTGTATGGATAGGCCTGCAGCCTATAACATCCTGATGCCGCGGTCTGCGAAGCTTCTGGCCGCGGGCGGGGCGTGGACTTACCATCCGGAGCCTGGGATCCCTCGCCGGAAAAGAGCTCCGCCCACCGGTCTACGGCCTGTAACATCCTGAGGCTGCGGACTCCGGTAGGAAAGTGCCGATTCGGGCACTCCAAGCCGCGGAGTGTGTCGACCGTTTACGGTCCCGACCACAGGTGAACAAGGGAGAACTTTAGTTCTCCCTGGCTGAACTTTGTGCCTTCCACCACAGTGAAAAATGCTGTGGTGGATGCTTGTGTTAAATCTTATTGTGTATTGTGTGTTCTTTTTAAGTGTATCGCTGCTGACAAATTCATTTCACTGCACCTTTGAGTGTATGTGACACATAAATTGACTTTGAAGGAACCTGCGTGTGGTGAGCTTGAATGTTACAGTTTATTTTGAAATTCAAAACATCCGTGGATCTGTGGAGAGGTCAGCCATTGGAAGACATTCAGCCAGCCTTCATAGTATCTATTTTTTTTCTGTAAAATCTGTACCCCTGCCTCATGAATAATAAGACAGCATACCAAGAGCCAAGACACATATGTGTAGGTCAGTTCTTACTGCCTCCCCTGCAGTAAGATGAGCTGAAATGAACTAGTATGGGTCAGATGAAGTATAAGGAGCTTTGGATTTTTATACTTTGGTCGTACATTTATCCATTCACCCCTTGTGGGAAATTTCTGTAGAAAATTAATCAGATTGTTTGAAAATATTATTTATTTGTGATTGAACGCCCAGTTTAGTGATTTTGTGTGTGTGTGTGACTCGAGAGGAGTTAGAGAGGATTACATTTCCCTTTAGAGGCTGAGAATTTGAAGTAGGGTAGACCATTGAAATTCTGACTACAATGCATTCCCAGTACCATTGAACCTAACTGAAGTGAACACGCTACAGATAAGCCTCTATTACTCTTCACCAATGTGGCAGAGAAGGTAACAGTAAACGTGACATGATTTGAAGTATCCATTTATTGAAATGCACAAAAGGCCGTGTACGGAGCTGATGGTGCTGGATAATCTCCGAAAGGCAGCTTGTCTCGTTCAGCAGCCATGCAGACTGGGCAGGAATGCAGGATTCCACTTGATGGTATTGTAACATGATTTTCATTGTACCATCTGTGGTTTACTTGACAACCGCCAGTAATACTGCAGTACAAGATGAATAATGAAAAGTCCAATCCCCAGCATGTAGAACAATTAATTAGTTGTCGAAGTATATGTTCTTAACCTCGAGGAAAAGGACAAGGATGGGAAACTACAGTCAGAGATTGCATTGTTGATAGTTTAATGCATTGCTTGTGTTTTCATTAAGACGTGTTAATCAATGTTAAGACTACAATGCTTTTTCCAGATTAAATTAATTGAAACAAACTTGAAGATACGATGATTGAAATCTGTAATCTGCCCTCATCTTCACCCAGCTCTGTTTCCACATGTCATGCGTAAAAGGTTCACAAGTTGGCATCACATTTGGAGAAATAGGATAGGATTCATTGTCCGCTATCTGGAAGGTGCTGTTAGGATGGTGAAGATGGCAGCTTTGGCTTTTGAAATGCCCTGTATAAGGTCATTGAGCTGTCAGTGAAGAATTGGCACTTTGACAAAGCACCAGAAGGAATTTGCCATCTGTGGTGTCATTCCTCAATAAGACCTGCCCTTTCCAAAATTCAGAGAGGAAATGAGTGCACATTCTGGTTTTCATGATTAAACTGCGACATTATGAATTTGGTGAGAATTGAATTTGTGAGAATAATTACAGGGCACAAATTTAATTTAGTAATTCAGATGATTAATTGAAAGAGTAATGCTTGAACAATTTTATTGCTGTTGTACAAGCCCTCCAGTTGTAACAACTAAAGTATGAAACACAGTGGCCAATGTTAATTCTGTTTCTCACAAAAAATATCTTTTTTTTTTGAGGAGTGACCCTCAGTCGTTGCTCGTGTGATGATTAAAGCAAAGTTGAATGATCTTCTCTTTCCTTGATAAACCAAAATTATCGTCCAAATGTGCAGTGAGTGGAAGTTTTATTGTTGCTCTAGCCAATGTGAATAAAATAGTTTGGCTTACATAATGATTTACACAATCATAAGTTCTCATTGTTCAATCAGCATATCTACTTTAAACAATATCAAAGACATTCAGGTATTAATTCCCAGCTCTCAAGCTTGCGCATCTGGCTTCCATTACAATTTGCAAAATGTTCTTACTTCTACTGCACAGTGACGCAGTGGTAGAGTTGCTGTATTACAGCTTGCAGCGCCTGAGACCCGGGTTTGATCCCAACTATGGGTGCTGTCTGTACGGAATTTGTACGTTCTCCCCATGACCACCTGGGTTTTCTCCGAGATCTTCAGATTCCTCCCACACTCCAAAGACGTACAGGTGTGTCGGTTAATTGGCTTGGTGTGTAAATTGTCCTTTGTAATAGGATAATGCTAATGTGCGGGGATCGCTGGTCAGTGCGGACTCGGTGGGCTGAAGGGCCTGTTTTTGCGTGGTATCTCTAAACAAAACTATTTTAAAAGTAGTAGTTGCTTTTCTTTGAAACTATTTGCAGGAAAATCTTAAATAGGGATATTTGTTTCAATTTGAAACCCTTTCCACTTCCTTCATCAGAAATTGAATAATCTCCTAGTTTTAACGTCCTAACTCTCTGTGTTCACTAAAATACATCAGGAATACCAGTCATTTCAGAGCTGTGATAGTATCTAATATTCTTATAGATTTGATTACTCTAAACTTGGATGCTATAATAGAGGTAATCTGAGATTTGTAACATAATAGCGAAAATGTTAATTACTGGTCTACTCTTTGTGGTAAGAACAATTTGAGGTGATTATTTTAGACCATTAGCAATAAATTGTATTAGACTGACCTTAAAGGCTTTTGGCTCATACAGATTCTCCATGATATTGATGCTTGTAGGTAAAAATAAACCGAGCAATAAAACAGTGAGTTGCTATTCTGTCAGCAGCATGGCATGTCCGCTTGACAGATATAGATTTAAGAAGCTTTTATCGGAATATTTGATGTCTGTTTTCGGCTATTACCATGCATCAAAAGCCACCACTGACAAGTTATGAAATTAAATTCAACAAATTTGTTAATGGGTGAAATTTAAAATTTTATGCTGATTTTCAAATCTCTCCATGGCCCTGTCTGACTATCTGTGTAACCTTTTCAGCTGTAGAATTTAACCAGCACTCTGAGCGTCACCAGCTCGATCCTTTGCCTCGCTCACCACCTCGTAATTGGCAGTCTTCCTTCGAGTTGCCTAGGGCATAAACTTTTAAATTACTTCCCTAAAACTATCCAGTACTCAATGCTTTTTAAAGATCCTCCTTAAATTCTATAACATTTTCCCCTCTTTTTCAGCCACCTTATCTAACATCTCCTCAGGCTCATATTCAGTTTAGCTGTGATTAATTGTTTTAACCTGATCTGCGCTGTGTAACTGTAAGTTATTGTTGTTTGGATATCAGGGAAGTGATGTATGTACGTTAGCCTACTGCACTTTAAAAACGAGGGAGCATGATCTCTGGGTAGAATGCTTCCTGAAAAATTACTCCTGCTCCTTTGTGTTTTCATAAATACGTTCTTGCAGGCTCTGTCTGAGTACTGCAACAACCTGACATTCAGCCGGCATAGTCCTAGTGCATGATTGTGTAGTAAGGATAAAGAATGTGTTTGGCAGATTTGCTTTGAATTTCCTTCATGAGGTCCACTGATCTTTGGGAATGTTTGTAAACTGGTTAACATTGGCCTTCGGGTTTGTATTTGCTCAGAAGATTGCACGTGGCATGTAGATTGGGAGCTGATGGAATCTCAAATTACTTTTGGAAACTTGCCAAATGGAAGTTATCTAAGTTGGCCACAGACTCATGGATCTTTCTAGCACAATAAGGAGATCCTTTGCACCTTCGAGCCCGTGCTGGCCAAACGATTATTTAGACAGCCGACTTCTGTCCTTTAGGCCATTGTTCTGTAATTCACGGTTCAACTGCTCCTCCAGCTACTTTTTCTGCGTCCATTCTTTTAGGTCGTCACTTCACAAACTTTCTTCACTCTTTAAGTGAAAGCAAATTTCGCATTTTTGATCTCAGCCAATGATTGCATTAATCAGAGCTCAATAATTCTTAGAAATAAGGAACTGCAGATGGAGGTTGACAAAAGAAGACACAAAATGCTGAAGTAACTCAACAGGTCAGGCAGCGTCTCTGGCGAACATGGCTAGGAGACGTTTTGGGTCGGGACCCATCTTCAGACTGATTGCGGAGGGTGGGTGGGGAAGAAAACTGGAAGAGCGGAAGGGAAGGACAAAGCCTGGCAAATAGTACGCCGACACAGGAACTGTATTTGGTGTTTCCCGTGTGACCTCCGGTACATCGGTGAGACCAGGCATAGACTTTGTGGCCGTTTCGGCAAGCACCCGCTTGGTCTGTCAAGGTCTTCAGGATCTCCTAGTTGCTGATCATTTTAACTCCTCTTCCTTTACCCACACTGACCTTCCTGTCCTGGGCCTCCATTGCTACAGTGAGGCCACACACAAACTGGAGGTAGCTTACAACCTAACAGCATGAACATTGAACACTCCAATTTTAGGTGACTACATAACCTCCTCCCCCTTTCTCCCCATAAATAACCGCCCGACACACACACTTCTCCCCCTCCCCCTACATTCCACCCTTTAGCTTCACAATTCGCAACACTTCCATCCTTTTAGTCTCACACCTTGGCCATCGTCTGGTCATCTGCCTGTCAAAAAACACTCCTCACACTCCTGTGTGGGCCTAATACCTGCCCGGCTTTGTCCTTCCTCTGTTGCAGCTTGCTTTTCCCACCTTACAATCACTCTGAAGAAGGTCCCAACCCAAAACAGGCACATCTGCGCGTTCTCCAGAGATGCTATCTGACCCGCTGAGTTACTCCAGCACTTTGTGTCTCCCTCACTAAATATTAACCACTTTGCTGGGGAAATGTGTCCTTCCTTAGTTCTGTATGCTTTGATTAACTCTATTTATGTTGTTCCTAGAAAACAACCCAAAGCGTTCATTATGAAAATGCTCTCTTTCTCCCAGTTCTGATTGGGGACCTTTAACTTCTAATATGAACTCTTCTTCTCTCTTCACAAATGGTGCCCGACCTGCTGAGTGTTTCCAGTATTTTCTCTTTTTATTTCAGATTTCCAGCATTTGCGGTTATCTGATTTTCTTCAAAATAGTTTCAGCTCTGGCATCCTCTTTAAAATCAGTTCCATACATTCATAGATAGACCTTTCTAACTGGAACCGTACATAGGAGCCAGTCTTTGACCTAATTAATATTTTATATAATTCTAACTATATTCCTGCTCGTATTCTATGCTCAACACGGCAAGTGACTGCTTGCAATTGTGTGCTTATTATTTTGCTGTCCTGCTACCTTCAGGGAGCCGTGGGTTCGTAGTCCAATAGCCCTTTACTTGTCTACAGCTCTTAATATCCCATTAATTCATCCTTGACCCTAAAGGACTGTACGGGAACCAAAAAAGTGTTTTCCCTCTGCAGATGCATCATGTTGCCGTCTCTGGATTTAACTCTGTTTGATTTTGCTGTTTGTCCAGTTCAATGACGTCTTCCTGCAGCCGAAAACTTGCGCCCTCACCATCAATCGCACGGTCAAATTTTGTACCATCTGCAAACATTTTAATCCTGACTCAATTCAAGGATATGTACCACAAAAAGCTGGAAGTTAGCAGCGAGTTCTGATGAAACCCATTAGGAACAGACCTTTCATTTACCGAAAATACTGTGAACCTTTATAGTTTATTTTTTGCCATTGTGCAAATACTGGATCTAACTTGGTTTTTTCAATGAGTCCCATGGGGTTTTATTTAAAAAAAAAGTTCTCCACAAGGAACTTGGTCAAATGTCATGCTACAATTTAAGTATGTTATCCTTATCGATCTTACCTCAACCATCTTAATCAAGTTAGTCATATAATTAATTGTTTTTGTAAGTATATGTTGACTGTCAGATTCAGTTTTGTATATTGTCATATACACCAAGATGCAATGAAATTTTGTTGCCTGCATGAAACGCAGAGAGTAAACAGGATACATAGTAATTCCGACTACAATGGCGTGCAAAACTGCTGAGTGGTGGAAAAATTGTAGTGCAATCTTGAAGTAGTGCAAAAAATAGTAAAATGCAATAACAGAATAATCAGTCTGAAGAAGGGTCTCAACCTATTCCTTCTCTCCGGGAATGGAGCCTGTCCCGCTGAGTTATCCAGTATGTTGTGTCTATCTAAATGAAACAGATAGAGGTAAGAGTAACTGTACATAACACCACCTCCAGGAAGTAGTTGCGAAAGAGACAACTGACTCAGAAGTCTGATGGCAGTGGAGAAGAAACTGTTCTTAAGACTAGACATCCTTTGATTAACGTTTGTCACGGGTAAACTCAAAGTAAAACTGTTCATCAGTGTATTTCGTTTTTCCGAGGCAAGACATTCTTCCACTTTAAACAATGGTGCTATATTCACTATTTTCGAGTCTTCCAGCACCACATTTTGAACCAAAGAGAACTGAGGAACTTCCTTTAATTCCTTCCTCATTTCTTTTCCATGCCTGGTATCCATTTTAATGCCACTCAGCATGTCCCACGTTTACAAGGAATACCAGACCCACTGGCTGCAGCTACTCTGCTGTAGTGTGCCTCACAGGGTTATAGTGTTTCTTCAACACCACTCCCTCCTTAAACACGAGCCACAAAGATAGTGCCAAAAATATTAAAGAGATGTGCAAACTTTGTGAGATAGCTGAAGGATTTCCTGATTAAGGTACTTGTGGCGCAGAAGCTGGAAGGCTGAAAATAACTGTGGGCGACAAGCTTGAGATTGATTCTCCATTGGAGAAGAAGAAAAATAATCAAAAGCGACATCCACTGAAATGCGTTCTGTACATTCTAAATGTCTAACTTTCTTAGTTTTAATTAATAATCTGGACTGTAGTTAATATTGGTTCATGCCTTTCGATGGTAATTCCATATCGATAATATATTGACTTTGTAAGATTTGAGATGGTGTGTTGTGCATCCAGAGCCATTTTGATTTTTCATTTGGGGTTTCACTTGCATATAGAGAATGTTAATTTATTTTTGATTGTGGAAATTTAACCATTCGGGCACGGGTGATGTAGCTACTGGGTGAAGGGAGTATGAAAGGGCAGCAACTGAGCTTCAGTAAAGGAAGAGGAGATAAGCGTTTCAATCCATTGCAAGACAGATTAAGATCTCTTATCAACTTTAGTATCCAAGCTACCAGAGCAATTATTCTTTAGTTTTTCTCAGTAATATCTCTGTAAATTAGATTTTTTTGATGCTATCTAAAGCTGTGCGGCATTTAAATATTGTTCTCAAGAATGCATGGAAGAAATTGGTTCAATGCATGTGTATATTAAACATTTATTTCTAATTATTTGTCGAAGGTTATGCAGAAAATGCAGGAAATACTCAGAAGGTCAGGCTGTACCTGTGACAAGAGTCATAGAGTTATATAGCATGGAAAGAGGCCCTTTAAACCAACTTATCCATGCTGATCAAATTGTCTAATCGAGGTAGTCCCATTGAAACAGTGTTAACATTCCAGGTTTTAGATTACCAGAGCTGCAGTTTTATGATTTTTGGTTATAGAAAACTCACTGGGCCTGCTCTTGCTACTACTTGCTACTACTTACGCAACTTTTCAGCAAACTGTCTGCGACCTTCAGGCTCGGGGGCACTCGCCTGAAAAACTGCGAGCTAGATCAACCGTCAGCGCAGAACACACACACACAAACACATCGCAAAGGCGCGGGCCAGGTAAAGCGGGGAAGTGCTGTCTGAAATACACACGGTGCAAAGCCAAGGTGATACCTGCGATGAGCAGGAAGGTTAAAGACGGCTGGCATAGTGTACAGTAACTCCTTTAAAAGAGCGGAGAAGGGGAGAGAAGTGGGGATAAGGGGGGAGAAGGGGTGGGGGAGAAGGAGTGGAAACACTTTTAAGAAGCCAGACAACTTTTAATAAGCCAGAGATACACAGCTGTGAAGATTAGCAGGCATTTAACATTACCGGTCAGTTTTCCTTGGTTCTGAAAACTCGTGCTTACATTTTTTCCCCCCAATAAGCCAATTAAAATGCCCGGTCAGCAAAGGAGATTCCCTATGGCTACCTGGACTACCTACAATGATATGGCGACCCCACTACCACTGCCCTATGAGTTCAAAAGTATCGATTTTCTCCATGCTGACCAATTTTTACATGCACAACATTTTTCAGCTTGTTGAAAGATTTTCCTCGACCAAACTGAGGCCGCGAGTTGTAACCACTATGCGGGAACTCCTCTCGACCATGAAGGAGACTGACCAGAGACCATGGGTCGACCATGCTGTGAGCTTGTGGCGAGCGCAGACTCTCCTAACCTCGCCAATAAGGTCGCAATTGTGGGACAGGCCCTTTAATGACAGTAGTCCCAAACTGTCGAGGGAGAAGTGAGCTTCGTACTTCAAAGTCTGGAAGTCGTGGATCTAGATACAGATTCGGGATGTTCCAGGGTCTGAGACCTCATTGATTTCAGTAGGGATAGTAGAATGGCTGATCTGAAGCAAAGGAAAGGCAAGATTTGTTTTTTTGGGCTTGCTTCATTACTTAAAAAAAATAATTAAAATCGTTTTAGCTGACTAATTTTCACTTTTTAGAGCTTTAATTATTTGGTCTATTTTCCATGTATCAGCCACCTAAAAGCCGTTAAAAAATCCAGTGTAGTATTTGCTGTTTACAAAGCTTAGGCCAAGGCTTTGCCTTCTCTTGAAGTATACAGGGCTGTCTCAGGACTACTGGAGGCCTTGATGCTGCCCAGGCCATGCCATTGGTGTGCAGCACACTAATGGCCAGAAAGATATGCCTTCTGCATCTGAGCCAGATAACTTCCCGTGCTACATTGTGGGGGGGTTGGAGGGGCCACTGTAATCTTGGCCTACTCCTTAAAGAAATCCCTCGGCCTGTACTCCATTTCCACTGTCACCATGTTTTAACCCATTACCCCCTGAACTCCATCAACACCACTTTTCTTCTTTTACTTTTGATTCTCAAATATCATCAATTTCTCTGAAATCTCCACTTCCTAAACCCTTTCCTAAATTACAAACCTGTGAATCAAAAAAAATGCCCTGCAGATGAAGAGAACGGCAGTACCGCACTCGGAGATGTCTGTATACGTGCCTGTATAGGTATGGGTGTATGTAGTAAAGGATTCAGCTGTGAGTGACCAAAATCTGGTGTTTATTTCGAACAAGTCACCCATCCCCCGAGTTTAATGTTGCCTTCATTTATTGCATTAAAAACGGTGGGTCACTTTGTTAGTGACAAAAGGGCTTAATCTGAGAGGAAAACATCCCATGGAAAATCATCTCCAATAAGAACAGGGGAAAGGGTGGGGAAAATGGGGTTTTATGTTTCAGTAAATTGCAATAGAGACAGTTTACTAGGGATTGAAACTCTCCATAATGCTGGGTCACCTGCACTTCTGCTGCAACATATTAGTCTGTGAATGCTCCACCAGCAGTCAGATTCTAAAGAATAACAGAATTTGGTCTTTCATTTCTTCCTCATGATAATACTGCTGAAATGCAAACATAAATAATCAAATATATATTTCACAATATTAAAATTAAATTTAACCTGCCTGGATCGTTTTAATTCTTGGAATGGTTATTTAAAGGGTTTAACTTCAAACTTAGGAGAAAGGCCTTTAATATATTGACTGAGATGTATAACGTGCATGATTTCAGAGTGTATGTGAGTAATTTAATTATCGCCACCACAGAGATATTTATCTTTAAACCCTCACACCTATTGCCCTGAAGCCCTTAGTTTAGTTTTTTTTATTTTAGTTAGTTTAGAGATACTTCAGAACAAATTGTGAAGAGTTATATTGATTGTTGTTTAGTTATAACGGAGGTTGTTTATGAATACGTAAGGAAACAGTTTTCACGCAGAGAGTGGTGAATCTCTGGAATTCTCTGCCACAGAAGGTAGTTGAGGCCAGTTCATTGGCTATATTTAAGAGGGAGTTAGATGTGGCCCTTGTGGCTAAAGGGATCAGGGGTTATGGAGAGAAGCAGGTAAGGGATACTGAGTTGGATGATCAGCCATGATCATATTGAATGGCGGTGCAGGCTCGAAGGGCCGAATGGCCTACTCCTGCACCTATTTTCTATGTTTCTATGAAATAACATGTGTTTGCTGGACACATCTAAATGCTCTAAACTATAGAAGAGTCCAAGTCTTTATTTAACATTGATACATTGAAGCTTCAAGCCAAGTAAATATTTCTGGCTGTTTAGTTGATGGAAAAGGTCAGAAATGTATTAAAACTGTACATCAGCACTCTAGACATATCACTGACTCTTTGAATGCCTTTATTGTGTTTAACGCTGTTGCCAGAATGTATGCGTCTTCATACTGACATTCCCACACACACCACCAGGTTCCTGATTGACGGGCTGTCCAGTAACTGCCCTCAGCATTGATTTGGAAAATGTGGACCATTTGCAAATTTTAACCTTTAAAGAGATATGCACAAACAATTAAAGACCACTTCACATTTAAGTTTTAATCCTGCTAAGATGTATCATTCTATTTCAAAAATCAAGCACAGGAGGAACTTGGTGGTTCGGGCTGCATCTGTGGTGGGAAATGGGCAGTTGACATTATGGGGTGTGACCCTTCATCTAGGCTTCCATTTTCTGTTTCAGATTCCAACATTTGCAGTCTCTTATGTTTCCTGTCAAATTCGGTGACTTGCCAGATAGATCTAGCTCCTGCGGTATAATTGTCCATTTTGGCAGCACAGTGGTAGAGCCACTGCCAGAGACTTGGGTTCAATCCTGTCCTTGGATGCAGTCTGTGTGGAGTTTGCACATTCTCCCTGTGACCACCATGGGTTCCCTCCAGGTGTTCCAGTTTCCTCCCACATCCCAAAGATCTCTGAATCCGTAGCTTAGTTGGCTTGTGTAAAATTATCCCCTGATGTGCAGGGACTGGATGAGAATGTGGGCTAATATAGAACTAGTATGAACGGTTGATTGATGGGCGGCGTGGACTTGGTGGCCGAAGAGCCTGTTTCCATGTGGTATCTCTAAATTAAACTAAACTAAACTGTGTCCATTTTGTAGCAGTCAGAATTAGAAAAGGGCATAATCATTGGCTTTTAAACCTCTTGATCTAGAGTATGAACATACAGGTTTAAATTTTTCTGAAGCTGATCAGTTTACGTCCACTTGGCCGTTGGATTTACAGCTGCAGGTCTGTGAGATACACAATGCATCTTTTAGAGGTTCACAAAATATCTTTTTATTGCTAAATTATGAGAAGTTACCATTAGTACACAACTTGTGGGTTTTGTGGCTGCATGTGGTTTCACCAACGATGTGTGCTGCCATCTTGTTTACTGTATAAAATCCTCAGTCCTGTTCCATTCCCCTACTTCACCGCTGACTACAGCGGCTGTAGTTTTGGTTAACTCCTAGTGGGTGAGCTGCTACCATAGTGATACACCGTTGGAGGGCATGGCTACCAAAACATTTCACAGCTGCCATCTGAGACAATCTGATCAAATAAAGTTGATCAAAATACCTACTCCTTGTGAAACTCTCGGTGTGATACTGTATCGCATCAGATTCTGACAAATAAATGTTCATATTTGGCATTTGTCTGTAAACTGTTGCCAGGTAACCTGTGGCTAGTGGGCTTGCTGTCTTGCTCTGAAGTTTGCTTGACTGGTACAGTGCAGACAGGAGTCTGTTCATATTTGAGCAATCTCAGCACTGGTTGAGTCATTACTTTTGTTTGTGTGGTTCTTTGTAAGCTTTGCAGATTGCTGTCAGGGCTCTATCTCTAGCAGATAAGTCAGTGTTGCTACCAAAACATGAAACGTAATGATTAGTTGTCATCTCCATCAAACCCTGGAGTGCTTGTGAGTTAATGGTTTGATTGCTCTCATTGCTTGTGCAAAGCATTCACTGGGTTATGGATTTGTAGCAAGCATGTCAGATTATTTTTATTTTAACCTGCCTATTATATTGCCAAAGGTTTCTTTAAAAAAGCCTTCTGTAGCCATTTATCTATCCTCGTTTGTTGGTGGAATTGTGTGGTCTATTTTGGTAGGTGGCTGTTTTCATTTCACCATGACGTCTGCTCATGACTTGTACAGCATTTCAACCAGGGTCAAGGAGGTCTCTGATGAAGGGTCTTCAACCTGTTTCGCTTTCCACAGATTCCTGACCTGCTGAATGTGTCCAGTATTTTCTGTTTTGTTTGTTTAGATTTCCAGCATCTGCATTTCTTTTTAGATTATTAAGAATCTCTAATCGGCTGAGGTGCACTTCAAAGGGACGGAGTGAAGAGGCATAGGTCTATATTTTTATTGATGACATAGATTAATTTGGGGATGAGAACCCCCTTTTGGGTTTTGGGTGTTCAGGAAAATTAATAAGCTACACCTCAAATGTAGTGACCGCTAGCTTACTCCCGGTGCCACAAGCCGGTGAGTGCAGAAAATGAGGATGCTCTCGACAGGGAGCAAAGTTCCTGGGCAGTGAATCTGGTTCTAGAGGTGGTAGGACATGACTATGCTTTATGTGCATGTGGTGACTGAAAGAATTAAACACAGCTTGTTGGATGGAAACTAACTAGGAAACTAACTAGGAAAATCAGAGTTTAAAATTGGTAGGTAGACAAAAATGCTGGAGAAACTCAGCGGGTGAGGCATCATCTATGGAGCGAATGAATAGGTGACGTTTCGGGTCGAGACCCTTCTTCAGACTGATTTTAAATTGTTAAGCTGGTTTTGGAAGGCAGGGGAAATAAAGTAAGGGTGAAAGAACAAGAAGGCAAAATTAGGAAACCCTGGATGATAAAAGTTATTAAATGCTTTATCAGGAAAAAAAGGGGGAGCACTGACATGTATAGGCAACTCCAATCAAGCAAGTGTGTAGGGAGAGTAGGAGACTTCTTGAGAAATAAATTAGTTAAGAATAGTGGAATCCCAAGTCATTGGGTCCAAGAGAGTAACTAGTAAATGAATAGGTCTCCTTAGATATGGAGTCAGGGGAGGTAGGCAAGGTCATTAATTACACTTTTCATCTGTATTCAGCAAGTAGAACGGCATAGTTCAGAGTTGGAGATGTTGATATTCTGGAGGATGTCAGTATTAAGAGGGTGGATGTGTTAGATATCTTGGAATGCATAAGGGTGGATAAATCCCCAAAGCCAGCTGAGGTCTATCCCAGAATGCTATGAGAAGCAAAGTAGTAGATTACTTCATTAGCCCCAAGCCACATACCAGAAATCTGGACTCATAACTAATGTTAAAGGTGATCCTTGTGTTTGTAGTAGGGAAATTATTGGAGAAAATTATAAGGGGCAGGATTTGTGTACATTTGGAAAGTCAGAAAGTAATCAAGGACAATCAACATGGCTTTGCTGTGGGGAAATCTTGTCTCACTAATTTGATTGAGTATTTTGCAGAGCTAGCAAAGGAGATTGATGATGGCAGGATGGTGGATGTTGTCAGGTTCCCTGGTGGTTAGCTGGCCCAGAATATTAAGGCACATGGGATCTGAAGTGAGCTAGTTTATTGTGTCCAAAATTGGCATGGGTATGGTGGATGAAGGTGGAAGGTTGTTTTTCTGATGGGAACTCTGTAATTCGTGATGTTTTGCAGGGATTGTTTCTGGGACCATTGCTCGTTTATGATGTAAGTGAATGGATATGAAAATAAAAGTTTTGGTTACTATGTCTGCTGTTGGCTTCGAAGAATTTAGTTATAGAGAGAGATTGAATGGGCTTAATATAGGCAAATGGGATTAGTGGAGATGGGTACAATATTCAGTATGGACAAAGTGGGGCTTCATTGTTTCAGTTCTGCCTGATTCCATGATTCTGAAAGGGAACTAGAGGCTAACCAAAGTGAGAGAAGGCCTATTACACAGCAGTGCAGTGGAGGTGGAAATAACATTGCCTTTGACTTCATAAATGATGGAGAGGAAGAGCGTGAAATTCGGGATGAATAATTGCAGGGGAGAAATTGTTTCAACATCATTGAAAGTAGGTAAATCACCACCACCGAGTAAAAACAAATCCAGGCTGTTAAGAGGTGCAATAAAACAAACAATGGAGACTATAATTTTCCATTTCTTTCAGCCACAATTGTTGGGTGAAGGATTATTTAAAAAGGAAACAGGTGGTATACTAAATAATCATTGGCAAGTCTGCAGAATGTTGGTCACAGGCAAATTAATGGAAAACATCTGGAGCAATAATTTTTGTCATTTAGAAAGTTGTTAATCAAAGGTTGTCAGCAGGGATTTGTTGTGGGATGGTTGTGCCTGACAGTGTTACAAAAGTTTGAGGTAATGTATTTAAATAGACCCTTTTGTTTTTGTAACACATGCTTCACACAAATGTTGAGAGCAGAATTTGGAAGGTTGCATAACATACCAAGTTACCTAACAATGGTAACATTTGTGTGGGTATGTCAGTGGCAAATCTGGTGACGTCTGAGATGGCCAAATGTGGTGATGGATTGCCCCATGCTTAGCTGGATATTTAAAAATATAGAGGAACAGGGGTCTAACAGTGCATATCCACCTGAGATTTGCCGGAAAGCAAAATGATGACCATGAATGTGGCATCTAAGAGCAGGGAAGTTATCCTTTAATTATATAAAACATTAGTTGTTTCGAAGCAAGATTGTTGGTCGCCACGTTACGGCAAGAAAATAATTCTAGCCCAGGATTTCTCTTCTGTTCACAATGCCGAGGCACAATGGGATGGATATGAAAGACCTACTGTACATACCTATAACAGAGTCCTAACATGTAATGATTGTAGGTCATTTGAGAATCTTTCTGTCAATCCAGGAAAATGAGCGGGAGGGGAATAGTGTTGGCTCTGAAATGACCGAACTTCTACTCAGTTCACTAAAGTAAATTTTAGTACCACCTGAATATGCGCTGGAAATACACAACCCTCCAACTAAAGACTGGATCTTCATGGAGAGCCTTTACTTGCACATTTTGTCTGAAGTTGTGAAAATTCTTCCACTCTGCTAACCTCTTTTGGTGAATCTCTGACCCACAGTGGAAACTTCCTGCCAGAATGAAGATGAAACGATGGAGACCATCGAGGCTGCTGAAGCTCTTCTTAACATGGAATCCCCAAATGCCATTTTGGATGAAAAGCGAATGTGTAAGTTTTAGTTCTGGATACAGTTTTTTTGCCTTTCCCATTAAGCTTCTTGTTCTGCCAGGAGTAATTGTGTGTCCTAGTACAAACTGTACAAAACAAGATAGCTTGTGAGAAGATTTCTAGCTTGAATCTCCATTTTTTAATACAAATTATAAATTGCAAAGATTTTAATTCAGTTTAGAGATACTGAGTCTGCGCCAACATGTGATTGCCGCATACTAACGCTATCCTACACACACTAAGGACAATTTTCAATTTTACCAAGCCAATTAGTCTACAAACCTGTTCATCTTTGAAGTGTGGGAGGAACCTGGAGCACCCGGGGAAACCCACGCAGGTCACGGGGAGAACATACAAACTTTGCACATACAACATCCGTAGTCAGGATCAATCTCTGGAGCTGCAAGGCAACAACTCTACTGCTGCGACACTGCGTCGCCATAATTGTTCATCTGACAATGTTTTACTCACAAAAAATAAATCCTCAAACCAATGTCTTAACCAACAAAACTTCATTTTATCCCATCTCACCACACTTTCTTCTTTCTCCTCCCTGTTTAGTTCATGGATATACACACTCTTTGGATGAAGTAATCACAGAATCCGTTCAGCAAAGCACTGTCTCGTTGGATAAAATCCCAGGTGTCATCAAAAGATATTCATCTCAGATGGCAGCTGATGAAGATGACTCTGCATATGAGTCTCCTCGAAAAAAAGCACTTAAACAAATGAAAAAGAAAGGTAAGCTTTTGATATGTGTGTTGTGTTTGTGGAGAAAGAAACCACCAGAGGTCATCAATTGGATATTGTGGGTAATTTCACCATCCTGATTTATATTACCTCACAACTTCTAATAAAGCTGTACCTAGGTTTATCGAAACATAGAATACAGGAGCTATAATTGGCTATTTGGCCCATCAAGCCTGCCCCATCATTTAATATGACGTGTGACTAATTCATATCTTAATTAATTTTGCTGTCTCCCATTTCTTCTTCTTGCCTTTTGATAGATAGAAATCACTCCTCTTCTTTCCCAAGCTGATGATTATGGCAGAGAATTCCACAGGTTCATTTCCATATGAAAAGATTTCTTCCCATATCAGTCCTAAATGCAGTCTTGATACGGTGACTCTGATTCTGGACCCTACAGTTGGGGGAATCACCCTCACCACATCTATCTTTCTAGCTGCACTGGGATTTGTATATTGCAGTAAGATCCCCTCTTATCCTTCTAAACTCTCTTGTATACAGGCCTAGTCAACTCAATCTCTCCTTATATATGACAGTCCTATCATGGCAGTATTCTGGTGAACCCTTCACTGCACACTTCTGTGGTCAGTGTATTATTTCTTTGATTAGGAAATCAAAACTGCAACTGGATGTTTGCTTTCACCTGCTGATATATGAAGAAATGCAGGTCACTTTGGACATCAATGTTATCCAATCATTCACCAATTAAATAATACCTTTTTTTTTCCCCTACCAAAATAGACAACAGCATACATCTATATTCTATTGCATGTGCCATGTATTTGTCAATTCACTGAAAGAACACAAACGCTTTGAAACCTCCATGCATCTTTCTCACAACTCAAAATCCCACCCAGTTTCATGACATTGGAGACTGAGCACTTAAAAGTATATCTGATTTTTGCTTGGTGCCAACGTCATCCAAGTTATATTCTTTTTCTCTGGATTAATAGACTTATTTTTCAGTAAAAGGGGCACTTTGTCTCTAGTTAAAATTGAACAGTGTTGACTCACTCCTGACCCCTGTTAAGATCAAAGAAAGTGAATTTAGGCTGTGTGACCAACACACAATTGTGTTTGTGCAAGTCTCACGGATATTTGGGTGTTGTGTCATATGGCTTTAATAAGTGAAGTTAGGTTTCAAAGGTCCTTTATTGCCACATGTACCAATTACGGTACAGTGATATGTGAATTACCATACAGCCATATGAAAAAAAGCACAAGACACACAACTACATAAAAGTTAACATAAACATCCACCACAGCAGATTCCCCACATTCCTCACTCTGATGGAAGGCAAAAAAGTACAATCTACTGTCACTTTATTCTCCCATGGTCAAAGGTAATCAAACCATCTGTCGGGGTGGTCGAAGTCCTGTATCTTGGAGTTCCCAAAGTTGGTATCTGACCAGAGACCACAGGCTCTGTGATGTCAAATCCACAAGCACCCATGTTTGGTGCACCAAGGTGGATCTCTGGCAAAGGGATCATGGGCTCCGCGATGTTAAAGTCACGTAGGCCGCAGTGCGGACAAAGATACGATGCAGAAAAAAAAAATCGTATCTCCCGAAGAGATTAGACAACGTTTCCCTCAACTACCACCCCCCACTACCCACATAAAACAAGCTAAAGAACATTAAAAAAAACATTTAACACATACTATTAAAACACAAAGAAAGAAGGGACAGACAGACTGTTGGCGAGGCCGCATTGCTGGCACCACCCGGTTGCAGACTTCAATCAGTAAGAGTGTTGTCTTGCATTTTCTGTCCTGAATGTACTTGATTATTGTAACATTAGTTTTGCACTCACTTTCAAACAGAATTACAACATTGAGTTTTAACTGCGACAACAGTATGGAACCTCTCGTACATTGTACGCTGGTGTAGCATGACACTTGCCATTCATTCCATGCAAAAGATATTCAGTAGTGAAATAAAAATTCCCAGATTATTTGTGCCTCATGAAATAAATCAGGAGCCCTTTAGTGATGCTTGTTCTGCCTGTGGTGGAATTCTAATAATGTGGAATTTTTTCCCAAATTGCATTTGCAACTGTTAGTGATGCTCTCAGGTGCAGAGTGGCTGTCATGTGTTGGAGCAACCGTAATGTAAATAGCAGTGTTAAACAGAGGATGCCGAGTGTATGCATAGAGTGACATGATTTGATTTTCCAGGTCGGAAGATGAAACCTTCCCGCCCATCTTCGCCTGTCACAGCTCCACACCTTCCAATTAAAAAGAAAAATAAGGATGGAAAAGGTAAAGCATCATTAGTGTGACAGCTCAACAGTTGCACAAACATCGTGATTTATTTTTCGGTAGCTTTTTGTCTCATCAGCAAAATGATGTTGTGTTAACACTGAGTGATGGATCTGCTGATAAAGCAAGAAAAATGTTTTTATTTTGTAATTTGTTGCTGTTCTGTCATTTGTTCATGTCCCTCCCTCCTTCCATCACTCTCTCTTCTTCCCCCCCGATACTTGAGAACCCACAACAAAATGCATTTGTTGCAGAATAGAAAGAAATGATGAATGGTCAAGCATTCTAATGTTTAGCAGAGGTTTTAGTTATATGCGAAACTACCCGTGGATCTAATATAATGCGATAGTTAAGCTCTTAAAAAAACGTAGCTTATTGAAACTCACATTATAAAAGCAATTGCGTCAAAGGGTGTCAGGGGTTATGGGAAGAAGGCAGGAGAATGGAATTAGGGGAGAGAGAGAGATCAGGCATGATTGAATGGTGGAGCAGACCTGATGGGCATAATGGCCTAATTCCGCTCCTATCACTCCTTATGACCTTTTGTAAAGAGCGTTGTGGGCTAGAGAGTATCAGACTTACAAGAACAATTTATTTTCCCACATGATTTTCAAAGATAAAGATTTTGAATCACAATAAGTTTTTTTTTGTTACTTCAGGTTAAAAATACTAAAGGCAGCATCTTACATTGTGTGTCATTGTACAAGTTTAATAGAAGCGATTCTTATCAATTCCAATGACCACCTATGGTGAAACTGACAGATTGTGTTCTGAAGAGACAGTGGTGTCTGTTAATTCAGGTCATGTCATGCAAATCATGTTCCTTAATTCATCACTTGGATTAAATCCAAATTATGTCATAGAAACACATGTTGTAGCAGAATCAGCTGTAACTTAAAATTTCTTACAGGTTTGGCCTTGTTCTAACATGGCGTGGTAGTCAAAGCTGCCAACCTCAAAATCCCAGTAACCCTTCAGTGCTGCCTTTGTGGAGTCCGCACATGCTCCCTGAACGTTTCCCCTGGGTGCTCCAGTTTCCTCCAACATCCCATTTTGTGGTTAATTGGCTCTTGTAAATTACGTCAAGCGGAGGTAGTGGTAGGAGAATTGGGGAGTAAACAGGCACGTAAAAGGGAAATGCTGGCACGTGAAATAGAAATGAGAAGTGCAAGTTACTTTGCATTGTGTGCCAGTCCCATTTGTTTGTGGAATATCCTGTGTGATAGTTGTGACCTCATTGATGTTGGTAAATGTTAATGGGTAAGAGTGCTATATCACAGAAACTGAACCTTTGGCTCACCACATCCATACAGATTTTTTTTGCCTGTCCACACTAATATTATTTTCCCCAATTGAATCCACATTCTTCTATTCCTTGCCTGTTCAAGTGCCCATCTCTTAAATATAGTCAGAGAATTACAGCAGGGAAACAGGCTCTTCTCCCCAACGTGTCCATGCTGACCAAATTGCCTGCCTAAACTAGTCTCATTTGTCTGCGTTTGGCCTGTGTCCCTCTAAACCTTTCCTTTCCAGTTAACTGCTCAGTGGACTTTTAACCATTGTATTTGTTCTACAACCTGTAATTGTCTCTCCCACCTGCCTATCACCTTCTGTGTAAAAATGATGCCCTGAATCTTTCGTCTCTCACCTTAAATCCACATCCTCTGATTTTAGACTCCCTTACCCCAGGAAAATGACTGACCATTCACCTTATCTATGCCCCTCTTGATTTTATAAACCTCTAAGGATCCCCCTCAGCCTCCTTTGCTCCAGGAAAAAAAATCAGCAGCCTATCCAGTGTTTCCTTGTAATTCAAGCCTCCAGTCCTGGTAATATTCTTGTTAATCCCTTCTGCACCATTTCTGGCTTAATGACATAATTCTTATTGCTAAGTGACCAGAACAGCACATAATATTTAAACAGTGAAATCACCAACATCTTCAACAATTGCAATGTGACATCCCGACTCTGCACTCAATTCACCATACATGCCAAATGGTGCCTTCACCTACCTGTTTTCCTGTGTCGCCATTTTAAGGGAACAATGTTTTTGTATCCCCAAGTCATTCCGTTTTACAACATTGTATGTGGCCTTGCCATTTATCGTGTAACCCAGCCCTGATTTAACTTACCAAACTGCATCAGTTTACACTTACCTTAGTTAAATTCCATCTGCCATTCATCGGTCCACTTTTCCAATTGATATAGATCCTGTTGTAATCTTAGTAGCCTTCTTCACTCTCTACTATACCACATTCCTTCTATCCAGAGATGCTGCCTGTCCCACTGAGTTACCCCAGCATTTTTTGTCCATCTTCAGTGTACATCAGCATCTGCAGTTCCTTCCTACACATTCCTCGACAAATGTTAATGTCATCCACAAACTTATTAACTGTGCAACTTACATTTTTCATCCAAATCGTAAATATAAATGACAAACAACAGTGAATACAACCAAACCCAAAGAGTTCCGCTGGTCACAAACCTCCAATCTGAAAAAACAACCCTCTACTCTCCAGCCTCTGACTCCACCCACCAAGCCAATTGTATTGAATTGACTAGCCCAACTAGTTCAGGTGTTCTAACCTTCTGTGCCAGCCTACTTGTCAAAGGTCTTGATAAAGTCTATGTAAACAACATCTACAGCCCTGCACTTTACAGTCCTTTGATCGTTTCTTCAAAAAACTAAATCAAGTTTCTGAGATGTGATTTCCCACACATAAAGCTGGCCATGCCTTTCCAAATCCATGTAGATCCTGATCCTTTCCCTGGCTTTATCTTGCAACCTTTTTTAAATAAAGGCACAGCATTAGCCCACTCCAGTTTTTTAGTATGCACCCATGGCTGAGGTGATGCAACTATCTCTCCTAGAGCTCAAATCATTTCTTCCCTACTTTCCTACAATGTTCTTAGGTACATTTGGTCAGGCCAGGGGATTTATCCATGCATTTTTAAGATCACCAAAACCTCTTTTGTAATGTGGATATGTTACAGGACATCGCTATTGTCTTCCATGAATTCTCTAACTTCCACAATCTTCTCTATGGTAAAAAGAGACAAGACATTAATTGAAGACCTCATTAATCTCCTGTAGCTCCCACGTAGATAAAACACTGATCCTTAAGGGCTGCTATTCTCTCCCCCTCCTTCCTATTTTTGCTCTTAATGTACTTAGAATTTGTTAGGATGCTCCTTTAACTCATCTGCTGCAGATGTATCATGTCATCATTTTGTCACCCTGATTTCCTTCTTAAATACACTATGCTCTCTGTAAACCTCAAGGCACTCGCTTGATCCTAGTTTCATACATATGCCTCTTTTTCCAGACCAGAGCCTCATCAAGGGTTCTCTAACTCTGCAAACTCAGGCCTTCACACTAACAGGAACAAGCTGGCCTCTGAACTCTCCACTTTACTTATTAAAGCCTCCCATTTTCCAGGCATCCCTTTACCTACAAACAGCCTCTCCAAATCAACTTTTATAAGTTATTTCTAATGCCATCAAAATTAGCCTTGACCCAATTTAAGTCAAGCAGAGGTAAATTTAGGAGCAACCCTTCGGCCTTAGCCCTTTGGCCCACCGAGTGCATACTGACCAAAGATCAGCCATATACTAGTTATATCCTATGCACTAGGGACAATTTAGGTTATTTAGGCTCCACCCGCTCAGAAAACAGGAGGGCAGCTGAGCTCCATTTTACTAACCATACAGGGGCTACAGAGCAATCAAGTCCTTCAGCAAGGACTGCTAGAGTTAGTATCCAGAGCTTCTGTAACTATGTCAGATAATCGCAGACAATCAGTAACAATGAGCTTTACTGTAATAATAATGGTTTGTAGGTTGTTTGGTGTCTGCAAGTTGTCCTCAGTGTGTAGGAAAGCAGCAAGAAACCGAAGCATGCAGAGAAAACCCACGCGGTCCCAGAGAGAATGTGCGAACTCTGTATAGACAGCACCCGTAGTCAGGATCAAACCCGGGTCACTAGCACTGTAAGGCAGCAACTCTACCGCTGCATGACTGAGCCACCCTGCTGAATCTCTGTTTTCCATCATTACTACTAAGAATTCCATTGGTCATTGTTATATTACCAGCAACAAGGTAACACAAACAGCAACCTGTCTTCTATTTCTTATATAAAATATTCAGGACCTTTTCTTGCCAAAATCAGTAAACCAAATGGAGTCTAGAGTAGGTGCTTAGTTTTAATCGAAGCAGTGGCACACTATTTACTTAATATTTCATCCAAGGAGCCAATAAATTATTGACTAATAAAATGATTTCAAGGTGTGAGATTTATGTAACAAAAAATCAATGGATATTTTATTGCAAATAAAATAACTCTTTCGCAAAAGTCCAGGGATTCGAGGTAGTGCTAGTTAGTCAGGAGGTGACTGTCAGCTTCAGCTTCCTTACAAAAATAGAAAATGGGAATAGGTTAACCAAGCGAGAAGATATAATTGAGAAACATTGGAAGGGCCAATCCTGAATTATTTTTGATAAATCTTTATCAAAAACTATGCTGCACTTAAAAAATGTACAGTGCATTCAGACCCCTTCACTTTTTCCACATTTTGTTGCATTACAGCCTTATTCTAAAATGGATTACATTTTTTTTTTTATCATCAATCTACACAATACCCCATAATAAAAATTGAAAACAGGTGTTTAGAAATTTTTGCCAAGTAATTAAAAAGAAATAACTGAATTATCACATTTACATAAGTATTCAGACCCTTTGCTAAGACACTCAATATTGAGCTTGGGTTCATCCTGTTCCCATTGATTATCCTTGAGATGTTTCCACAACTTGATTGGAGTCCACCAGTGGTAAATTAAATTGATTGGATATGATTTGGAAAGGCACACACCTGTCTCTATAAGATCCCACAGTTGACAGTGCATGTCAGAGTGAAAACCAAGCCATGAAGACAAAGGAATTGTCTGTAGACATCCAAGACTGGATTCTGTCGAAACACGGATCTGGGGAAGGGTATAAAACAAATTCTGCAGCATTGCAGGTCCCGAAGAGCACAGTGGCCTCCGTTATTCTTAAATGGAAGATCTTTGGAATCACCAGGATTCTTCATAGAGCTGGCTGCCCGGCCAAACTGAGCAATCGGAGAAGAAAGGCCTAGGCCAGGGAGGTGAGCAAGAACCCGATGGTCACTCTGACAGAGCTCCAGAGTTCCTCTGTGGAGATGGGAGAACCTTCCAGAAGGACAACTATATCTGCAGCACTCCACCAATCAGGCCTTTATGGTAGAGTGGCCAGACGGAAGCCACTATTCAGTAAAAGGCACATGACAGCTCACTTGGAGTTTGCCAAAAGGCATGAGAAACAAGATTCTCTGGTCTGATTAAATCAAGATTGAACTCTTTGGCATGAATGCCAAGCATCACGTCTGGAGGAAACCAGGCACCGCTCATCACCTGGCCAATACCATCCCCAGGGTGAAGCATGTTGGTGGCAACATCATGTTGTGGGGATGTTTTTCAGAGGCAGGAACTGGGAGACTAGTCAGGATCGAGGGAAAGATGAATGGAACAAAGTACAGAGAGATCCTTGATGAAAACCTGCTCCAGAGCGTTCTGGACCTCAGATTATGGCGGAGGTTCACCTTCCAACAGGACAATGACTCTAAGCACACAGCCAAGACAATGCAGGAGTGGCTTAGTGAAGGTCAGTGAATGTCCTTGAGTGGCCCAGCCAGAGCGCGGACTTGAACCCGATTGAACATCTCTGGAGGGACCTGAAATTAGCTGTGCCGTCGACGCTCCCCATCCAACCTGCCAGAGCTTGAGAGGACCTGCAGAGAAGTATGCGAGAAATTACCCAAATACAGGTGTGCCAAGCTTGTAGTGTCATACTCAAGAAGACTTGAGGCTGTTTAAGAAGGAACTGCAGATGCTGGAAGATCGAAGGTCAACAAAAATGCTGGAGATACTCAGCGGGTGAGGCAGCATCTAATGAGCAAAGGAAATAGGCAACGTTTCGGGTCGAAGAAGGGTTTCGACCCGAAACGTTGCCTATTTCCTTCACTCCATAGATGCTGCCTCACCCGCTGAGTTTCTCGAGCAGACTTGAGGCTGTAATCGCTGCCAAAGGTGCCTCAACAAAGTACTGAGTAAAGGGTCTGAATACTTATGTAAATGTGATATTTCAGTTATTTCTTTTTAATTACTTAACCAAAAATTTCTAAACACCTGTTTTCACTTTTTCATTATGGGGTAGTATGTGTAGATTGATGATACAAAAAGAAAGAATTTACTCCATTTTAGAATAAGGCTGTAACGTAACAAAATGTGGAAAAATTGAAGGGGTCTGAATGCTCTGTATGCCTTGACCATTGCCTTTGCATTGCAGTTTGTTGTGTGTGCTAATCAAATGGCGATGCTCATCCATTTCTCTCACCTTTTTCCTTTTCCAGGGAACACGATTTATCTATGGGAGTTCCTGCTGGCTCTCTTGCAAGATAAGAACACTTGTCCAAAGTATATCAAGTGGACGCAGAGAGAAAAGGGTATTTTTAAGCTTGTGGATTCAAAGGCAGTGTCAAAATTATGGGGAAAGCACAAAAATAAACCAGATATGAATTATGAAACAATGGGCAGAGCCCTGAGGTGAGTAAGACTGCACCTTACAACGTGGCCAAATTTGTCTGGTTAGATCACTGTAATTGTTGAATAATTGCATTGTCCATCCTAGTATTTTTTTTAAGCATTATTCTGGCCAGGTCTCAATTAATGTTTCTGGCCTGTTTCTTTATCTTATAATATATGGTGATGAGTTAAAATCTGAATGGCCATTGTTCCTTTTAGATATTACTACCAGAGAGGGATCTTGGCCAAAGTAGAAGGTCAACGGCTGGTGTATCAGTTCAAAGAGATGCCCAAGGATCTGGTGGTCATTGATGATGACTCGGCTGAGCATGTCACACCTAACCTGATGACCTCATCAGATCATTCATTGCCGACGAAGAGGAAAAATGTCACCCATGGGATCCTCCAGTTGCAGAATGTAGGCAAGGTGGCAACTGTGCCACAGTCAGTGCTGGTGCAGCACATTAAGCAAGAGCACACAGAGTCGCTGACTCAGCCCACTCAGAAAAGTGGAGGGCAGCAGGGCCACATCTTAACAACCATACAGGGGCCACAGAGCACTCAAGTCCTTCAGCAAGGACTGCCGGATGTGACCAGAGCTTCTGTAACTATGTCTTCAGCTGCACAGACGATCAGGTAACAATGAGCTTTATTGTAACAGTAATGATTTGTAATTCTGGAAGCTCTTTCACTTTGCATTGATGCTAAATGTAATGTTACATCACCCTCAAAGTTTATAAACCTTTTCTTCCAAAATCATTACAAGAAGTGAACTTTGGGTGGTGGTGCTCGATAAAACTTTATTTGGTTTCCAGAAACATGTTCATTATGTTGACCTAATTTGTCTACAATTTACATTCTCTTATAATTTAACAAGCAAACTCTGGATATCTTTCTGAAACCTAAACTCCCCAGACCAACACTCTACATACAGACACATCAAATTAACATAACACGGGGAAGGAGGAATTCATTGAATATAAGCAAGATGGGTTTCTAAAACATTTACTTGAGGGACCAACTAACTAACTAATTTGGATTATGTATTGTGCAATAAAAAAGAGGTAATTAATAATCTTGTGGTCAAGGGAATTTTATGGAAGTGTGACTGCAATTAAATTTTACATTGAGTTTGAACATAATGTAGTCAAGTCAAGCCCAGTCGAGTTTATTGTCATATGCACAAGTGCAATGATCTACAGGCATAATGAAACATTTTGCTGCAGTGGCACGCAGTCTATGACAAACACAGAGAAATTTAAAATACTAGACTAAGTGGGACACGTTGGATCTCATGTTCACACGGGACGGCTGGTCCCCCGACACGATATTGGTGGCCAGTGGGGGGGCTTTTTGGAGCTCTGGTATGGGTGTTTTTGACTGCAGGGACCACTGGTCTCCAGAGGGCTACTATGGACATTGTGGGCCAAATCGATAGTTGGGGTGGTGGCTCAGTCCCTCAAGCATGATGTGCTGGCAGCTCACTCATGGCTGGTGGGCTGGCAGTTGACTCGTGGCTATTCCTTGAAATTCCATTTCAAACAGAGTGCAAGGCCACCAAATTCAAATCCATTTTCCTATTATTTCAAGCAGGATGCAAGGCCACAAAATTCAAGTGCAGTTTCCTACCATTTCAAGCAGGGTGCAAGGCCACAAATTTCAAGTGCAGTTTCATACCACTTCAAGTAGGGTGCAAGACCACCAAATTCAGGTTCAGTTTCCTACCACTTCAAGCAGGGTGCAAGGCCACAACATTCAAGTGCAGTTTCATACCACTTCAAGCAGGGTGCAAGGCCACCAAATTCATGTGCAGTTTCATACCATTTCATGCAGGGTGCAACGACACCACATTCAAATGCAGTTTCATACCACTTCAAGCAGGGTGCAAGGCCACCAAATTCATGTGCAGTTTCATACCATTTCATGCAGGGTGCAACGACACCACATTCAAATGCAGTTTCATACCATTTCATGCAGGGTGCAAGGCCACCACATTCAAATGCAGTTTCATACCATTTCCAGCCAGGGTAAAACCACCATAAAACCACACAAAACACCACACTCACAGTTCAGTGGACGTTCGATGTGTTCAGTTGGTTCACAGCTCAGACAATCGTGACCTCTCTCTCCCCCATCATGAAGAGACTGAGCCACACCCACACTTTCGGGTTTTATAATCCCTCCCCCTCCCACCGGAAAAGGTGTGGCCATCAAGGCGTGATTCACAGGAGAGAGATTCTCAACATTTTTTAAACACTAATAACACTTATTATTAATTGATGGGAATAATCCTCTGCACCTGATGAGCGGAGGGGGACTGAGTAAGATGGCCAAAAATCACAACCATAATTGGTAGCGTTTTATCTAAAATCAATATAGTTCAAAGAGGAAGTTGTCAAGTTTAGCCAAACAGCCATTTGCAGTGTTAAACTTGACAACTTCCTGTCAACTTCCTGCATTTCTACTTCAACTCACCCCCCCCCCCCCAACAGCCATTGGTGGTGCATTTCTACTTCAACCCCCCCCCCCCCACAGCCATTTGCCGTGCATTTCTACTTCAACCCAAAAAAAACCAAACTGTCAAATGCAGTGCATTTTCACTTCAACCCAAACCTCCCCAAACAGCCATTTGCAGTGCATTTTCACTTCAACCCAAGCCCCCCCCAAACAGCCATTTGCAGTGCATATCTACTTCAGCCCAACCCCCCTCCCCCCCCAAACAGCCATTTGCAGTGCATTTCTACTTCAACCCAAACCTCCCCCCCAAACAGCCATTTGCAATGCATTTTCACTTCAACCCACCACCCCCCCCAACAGCCATTTGCAGTGCATTTCTACTCCAACCCAACCCCCCCCCCCCAAACAGCCATTTGCAGTGCATTTCTACTTCAACCCCAACCCCCCTCAAACAGCCATTTGCAGTGCATTTCTACTTCAACCCACCCCCCCCCAAAACAGCCATTTGCAATGCATTTTCACTTCAACCCACCCCCCCCCCAACAGCCATTTGCAGTGCATTTCTACTTCAACCCAACCCCCCCCCCGAACAGCCATTTGCAGTGCATTTCGACTTCAACCACAAACCCCCTCAAACAGCCATTTGCAGGGCATTTCTACTTCAACCCAATAACCCACCAAACATCCATTTGCACTGCATATCTACTTCAGCCCAACCCCTCTCCCCCCCAAACAGCCATTTGCAATGAATTTCTACTTCAACCCAAAACCCCCCAAACAGCCATTTGCAGTACATTTTTGCTTCAAACCAACCATATTTTCATTTTCAACCCACATTAAGGGCACTCTCAGTTGAGTAGCCATGTGTTTAGTATTATTCAGAGCGACGTGACCCTCTCGCTTCCTCCATCTTGCAGAGACTGAGTGAGGCACACCACTTCCAGGTTTTATAGTCCCTCTCCCTTCCCACCAGCAGGACAGCAGAGAGAATGGAGAAACAAATTAAAAATATTAATACCCCTCTGATTTTTCACCGATGGGGAAAAATACTCTGGTCCAGGAAGGTGGAGAGGGGCTCTGAGCAAGGTGGCCGAAAATGACGGCCATAGGTGGTGGCATTCGGAAATCACAGCACAACGAGCCAAAAGCGGTCAAGATCAGACTTTTAGTAATATAGATACTTAAATTCTACAAAATAATGAAAAGAAAAAGTCTGCAAATAAAAACAAAGCATTAGTGTGAAATTAGAAAACAAGTTCATGGTAGTGCAAGAAGCAGTCAGTAGAATTCCGTTGGGATTAAGGGTGTGCGGATCGGTCGTAGAATCTGATAGTTGTCGGAGAGTAGTTGTTCTTGAACCTACTGGTGTGTGACTTCTGGCTCTTATACCTCCTGCTCAATTATGGCAATGAGTAGAGGGCATGGCACAGATGGTGGAGAATCTTGATGATAAATGTCACTGGCTGGAGATAGCACCTCACTGCTTTTGATGGTTGGGAGATCTGTGCCCGTGATCTGAATCCACCACATCCTGCAGCCTCCCTTGCTTCTGTGTGTTGGAAAAGCTGTACCAGACCATGATGTAACCAGTCAAACTTGGGTCTTCAATCTAAACAAACAATACTATGGAGGATGAGTTGATTGTGGTTTGCTTGAAAGTTTGCAATAAAGGATATGACAGTAAACAGAAAGTGGTTTGTATAATAATTAAAAAAACATGATTTGCAAATGAAAAACTCCTTTAAGGCCCAATAATTAAACAGGAAAATTGGTCCATTCTTGGTCAAGAGGAAAAATTAAAGATAGTATTATATCTAAAAAAAGAGATTTTAAAGGTTTTTGGAAATAACATTAATTGGGAGGGTTGTGACTATTTTAGAACTTGCCTAAGAAGAATCAAGAAATTGATGCAGTAAAATATAATTTGAGAGAAAACTGCTATGTGACATAAAGTATAAAAAAACTGACTGTAAGATGTTTTATTGTTATGTAAAAAGGAAATGACCAGTGAAGGCAAATGGGGATTGCTTAAGGGCCTGTCCCACCAGCATGCGATTGCGTGCAGCGAGCGCGACCTAACGTGGATGCTTGAGCTGTACGGCCTCGCGGGGCTGGTCCCACTTCGATCGCCGGAGCGGTGTGGAGTTGTGCGGGGCTGGTCCCGACATTGCGCGGGGCTCCGAAAAACTGACACTGTTCAAAATTTCTGCGCGGCAACGGCCTGTTGGCCCGCAGCCGCATTGAGGCAGCACGTAGCGTCTCGACGCCGTATGCAGCGTCTTGAAGGCCTATGCCTAGCGCGTGGCGTTGCACAATGACATCACCGCCCAGCGTACCGTTACGTGATGACGTAACCGCGACGTCCAAATTCAGTCAGCCCGCCTCCTGCCCAGCTGATTGGTGAGTATGATGTCGGGACCAGCCCCGCACAACTCCAGACGGCTCCGCAATTGGAAGTGGGACCAGCCCAGCGAGTCCGTACGCCTCAAGGTACCACGTTTGACGCATGCAATCGCATGCTGGTGGGACAGGCCCTGTAAAGGCATTGAGGGGAGACTTTACATTGGGGAGTAAGTAAATGACAGAGAAATCCAATACTGGAGATGTATAAAAAGAACATGATGAACTACATCCTAGAGGATGGAACAAATTGATAATTAAAGATAGTGAATACATTGAATATCATCTTTCAACATTTTATAGATTTGGAATTATTCCTGCAGATGCGACCCCAATTATTAAAAACAGAAAAATAAAAGAAGTGGGGAACTATAAACCGATTTAATCAGCATCACTGGTCTAAAATGGACCTGGAAAATAGTAATTGGATATAGCAAAGTCAGCATGGTATTAGAAAGGAAATTCATGTTTCACTAACCTGTTGGAATTCCTTGAGAATGTGTCTAGTGGAACAGGTAAGGGAGAACCAGTGGAAGGGGTGCATTGATTTTTTTTGGAAAGGTTTCGATGAGGTTCGCCACTAGAGGTTTGTTAATAAAATTGGAACACATAAAATTGGAATTAATGAACTGAATTGGGACAGTACAATGTCAGGTGCTTGGCCCTTGCTGTTCACCTCCTATATGAACAATTTGGCAAGGGATGAGATTTGTTGCCAAACAGAATTAAATTAGACTGTGAGTGGTGTGGAGAAGTTTTTTAAAAAAGCTTCAAGAAGACAAGCTAAGTAAGTGTATGAGAACATGGCAGAAAGAATGCGGACAAATATAATGTTTACTCATTTTGGTGCATTTCGTGACATTTAACATGGAGCTGCAGCGAGCATTTAGCTCAAAGGGAATGTTATCTTTTATAGCCCTCAAATTTGGATTAATTAATATATTTTTAATTCAGAGCTGCTGTCTGCACACCCCTTTACCAAACATGAATGGATGACTTACCAGTCCCTCGTCTAAATCATTCGCAAGTACAGAGAATAGTTAAAACCTTGAAGGGCACCTAATTCCATCCTGCCATTAATCTGCCTCTTAGAATCCTGCTAACTGGTTGTACTAGCGATAACAAGATCCTTAATGAATGTTTTCTTCTTCTTACCTCGAACAGGACAATAAGCGTCCCAAGCCAGGTTCCTATGATGATGACTTCTGGTACACATGCTGTTGGTACTTTGATGTTGCAGACTATTCCACTTACTACCATGCTGCCTGGAACAGACCGCTGTCCTTCCAAAATTATTTTACGTGCCATTCCTTATTCAGAAGGATCTAAGGAAACTGTCACAATCCAGGCCACATTGTCTCCGACAATAAATGGATTTGGCTTCACTGAGGCCCAGCAGGCCCAGGTCATTGCCACCAGCCTTTCATTATCTGATGGTGGATTTCAGACAGTCATAAATAGTTGTGTACAACCTTCCCTTGATGGCATCACACAACTGGTGACCCTCAACAGTGATGGTCAGCCTGTGGTTGCACACCGCCCAGGGAGTGTAATTGCCACGGTGCTTAAACCACCCGAACATATTCTGGACACTTCTGAATTTCAAGGCATGGTCACGAGTGCACATGCCACCATTCCCAGAGTCAGGATGGTGGAAGAGCCGGGACCTCTAGTGGACGACGAGCCCAACTATCAGCATCTCAACACAGTGCTGCTGAGCAATCCCAATGGTATCGCGACGTCTGTCATAAAGATGGAAGGAATGGACAAACACTTTGAAACTATCGTTCAAGGCTCTGAGAACCTCAACAGTTCATTGTCACAGAGCCTGAATTGTGCTCTCACTCCTGTGGTGAAACTGGAAGCCAATGAAGAGTGCTCAGTATCATCCCTGCACCCAGACCACAAACATGATCAAGATAACACTCTCCTGGATACGGATCTCCACGATACCATGCCATTTCTAAAACTGGATCATTCCCAGACATTTTCACATGCGGAAAGCTTGCTTAACTACCCTAGTAATGTGACTCCTTGTCTAAGTGCCATATCCACTCCTGCAATGGTTAAAACAGAACCGACAGATCTGTAAATAATGTAGAAAGCAATATCTACTGTATCTCTCACATGTTGGACTGGCGTTTGCCCAATCTAATCGTGAAGGATTGTAAATAAGCAGTTATTGATTCAGAATATTTAATACTGTGTCCAGGCCATCATTGTCAGTTACAATTTGAAAGAATGTCATTTTAGATCTAAGCATCAATACCAGAGAAGTAATCAGGGGACCTAAATGGTGCAATGATTTTCTAGTCATAAGTTTTGATGCAAGTTTGAAACTTCACTTACGCTTTTCTCCCTTTGTCCATTTTTATTGTTCTTTGACTGCCTAATCAAAATTATTTAGATGTGCCTTGAACTCGAGTTCCGAGGCTCTTCTTAATAATTACCATCTCGGTCAATGCTAAGCAGATGTTTCAGTGAGGGTTAGATTAAGTAGCTCAATGTAACCAATTAATGGGGTAGTCAACTTTAAACCTTACTGAACATTGGTATCGGTGACCAGTTATCCAAGAATTGAACCACCATCTCATGGTTTGGTTCCCAAAACAGCCTGAATTAAAGTTGCACACAAAGAAAATGCTGCAGATGATGGAGATCTGAATTAAAAACAGGGCTGGAAATACACAATGGATCAGGTAGCATCTGTGAAGAGAGAAACAGTTGATCTGAATCATGAGCTTGTTTTCTCCCTCAAAAGATGCTGATGGAATGAAAGCGAATTGTGCTGCAGTTTTAAGGATCGGTATCAAGAGGTGTAAATCCAATTCAGCTTTCTCTGCTATACCATAGTTTTCAATCATGTGATGTGCCTGGAAATAAGCAATTCACTGGTGTCCAAAAAATTCCCACAGTTAGGTACACTCTCTTGAAAGTGGTGAAATTGCTTGATGGTGCAGCTTTTTTAATATCTTCCTCCCCCAACATATCCTGCAAAAACAGTGAACATTGTCCATCTTCAGTGAGCATACAACTTAGCTTGTCCCAGTCTAAACACAATCATGTCTCCTTTGCTCTAACATAGCCTATTTATGTTTTTTGTAAACCTTGTTTTGGAATTATGTTTTCTTATGAGAAATTTGACATTTAGGAAATAATATTGAATGTAATTTTAGCTTACCATGAAGATGGGATGACAAACCACAAGATGAATATTTTATATCAAATTGTTAATTCCTTGTAGAATAATTGCAGAATATTATATTTTCATATGTGATATGAAAAAGAATTCTTCAGGAAAAAAAATGTGAACTTGGGATATTTTGTAAGAGGTTTTTGTAAATATTTATCTTTGATAATTCAAAATGTATACATTTTCTGATGCTACACAATTTCCTCTTGGGCTTTGTTTTTGACCAGCTTCCTATCAGTTTATCTTTGGTTATAGCATTGTTATTTGGATGCTTCATCGGATGCAGAGGTCTATATTGATACTGCAACATCTCAAGAAAAAAAAAACACATGGGAGAGTGAGATTTCATTGACAAAAATAAAAACAATTTATTTTACAAATTGTTTGAATTAGACAGCTATGTCATATTTTGCATATGCTTTGAAAAACATGCTTGGAATTTGCAGCTTTCGCCACAGCAGCAGCAATTAACACAGCGGTATTTGGACCATATTCATGTTCTCCAGAGGTGCTGTCTGACTCCACACTTTGTATCTTACTTCGTAGTTCCTTGTTTCTATAGTTGGAATTGTCATCTGTTTTATCAACATCTCATTCCTTTTCCAGTGAGCATTGCAGCACACCAGTGATGTGGGCCACCAATTTATTATCTAATATCTGTTACCCAATTTGAAATTAATTTTATAGGCAGGATCTAATGCAAGGAATTTAGGTCACCCGAATAAACCAAGTCACAGTGTTCCTCTTTAACCAGTTGAAGAATGTAGAAAATCAGAAAATATACGTTGGAATATTCAATTCAACATTAAACTAAATACAGAAACGAAAACAGAGAGCATTGAAAGAAAAATGAGCTAAATGCCCCCAGCTTTAATTTAAATCTGAAGGAATGAGTTCAGGTGTAAATTTTCAATATCAGTTTATTTTACAGTTATTAAGATTTGTTAAATCATTAAAACTTTCTTATACTTGAATGGACAAGCATTTTGTTTAGTGGATTTCACATTAATGCTTAACAGTTTTTTGTTTTCTTAATGGAGAGCATCCAGAGAAGAAGACCTTACCTAGCAACTTCCTAGCTTCCCCCATTTAATTGCATGCCTGTGATCATTGCAATTTGACGCACAATTTACATTTCTAGTAAAGTTGAGGATTGGTGCCGCAAAATTTGAAACATCTTTGTCCTCAATTTTGCACACGTTGATAGTCAGAAAGACCATTTTCTAACCAATCGCATGTTCAGCACAGTTGGACAGTGTGTTTTTGTTTAGCTTTTTTGTTCTGTCATTTCTCCTATTTCACACCATGGTTTTCTTTTTGTATCATGCCCCCACATTCAAAGTCTCCCTATTTCAACTCAGTTTAACAGATTCAGCTTTTACTTAAGACAAATGTTATGTGCTCACTCAATGGTCCCCTGGGTAAGGGCATTCGCTCCATGCTTTGTGTACAGACCAATTAGTTTGTAGATTTGATCCCGGCTCTTTGCTAAGCTGACTGATTTTAACTCTCTTGATAATTGATGCTATAACAGACTTACATGTTAGATTGATTTCCATCCAGTGACCCACTGCTGGGAAATACGTCCTGAAGGTCAACCAGTGGTAAATATACACATTAAATAGCTTAGTTGCTTTCCAGGCAGAAGGTTGTGTTTCTAAATACCACTCCAGAGACGAGCACCGAATCTGGGTTGCACTTATACATATTGAAACAGGACTACAGCACAATCAGAGGTATTGTATTTCCGATAAGGTAATAATCAGGCTGGTGTGTAAGAAAACATGACCTCATTTGAAAAAGAACAGGTTTTCTTGACTTTGTGGTATAAATATTATTTTTTGTTATCCAACACCAGATGATCTGATCATCCATTTCATTGCTTTTTATGGGAATTTTGTCTTTGATTTAGTTGGTACATTGTCTTCTTGACACCAGGATCTACAGATCATTGCTTGAAGTGCTTTTGGATTGGAGGTATCATATGAATGCACATCCTCCTCTTTCCCTTCAACTGTTGGACCTGATTATGATATTGTTTTTCTCAGTAAAACCTACGAAAACCCCTCTCGTAGTAAACAATGGTCATTTGAACTTAGGACAGGAAGGGGCTACTAACATTTATTGTCAATATGTTAGCTGAAAGCAAAGGAAAAATGAAAATACTGGAAATAAAGTGAGGCAGCATCTGTGAAGCAAGAAACAAGGAATGTAACAGATCAAACATCTTTCATGTGTAGGAAGGAACTGCAGATACTGGTTTAAACCGAAACCAACACAAAAAGCTGGAGTAACTCAGCGGGACAGGCAGCATGTCTGGAGAGAAAGAATGGGTGACATTTCGGGTGGAGGCCCATCTTCAGACTCATCTTTCATGCGTCTAATTTACCTGTTCTCATGTCATGTCATTGACTTGAAACATTAGCAGATTCCTTCTCCATTGATGCCATCTGCTCTGAATATTATTGTAATGAGAACTGGAAAGTGGAGACAGTGGAAGAAATGATGGATGGATGAAGCTTGCCCACCAGACTACTCTCGGATTTCAGCATTTGATAGTCGATCACACTTTGACATAAAGGTACAAGTAGGGCCAACTGAAAATGAGCACGTACCTAAATTGACCCAGATATATCGTCTTTATTATGGTGGTCATTTATAAAATATGAATAAAAAATTGCAGATGCCAGAAATTAAAATAAAAGCATAAATATGTACAAATACTCAGTTGGTCAGTCTGCATGTGTGGGAGATGAGGCCTGGCCTGTTTAGGATTTCCAGCACTATTTTTGCTTTTTGCTTTTATTTCATTATAAAATAAGAATGTTTGTCATGAATGACTGAGTATGAAGTTTCTCTAAAGGTTTGTAGTACTCCAGAACACCTAATCATTCCATCCTGTTCTAACGACTATAGTCTTCATAACCTTTTACTGAAGGTTGATTGTGACTATAAATCCCCAAGCATTGCCTTGACAAGAAATAAACCAATGCTATAATTCCTGAATCTACATCCTGCAAAAAATATCTTGTGATACTAAACCTGTGCCACAGAGTCTTTCCAACTACAAGCTCTATTAAACTACATGGTTGGTCGACACCCTGCTTCCATTTGATTACTGAACTGAATGTCATCATTTTTGTAGTTCAAAGCAAAGCCTACAAAACACAGTAGGCATTCCTGAGTGGTATTTTAAACATTGTGACTTTGTTCGGGGAGATTAATCTTGTAAGAGTGCTTCAATGTTTGAAAACAATCCTCTAACAAGCCATTTTCCTGCAGTGTTAAACGTTTGTTGATCTGAAGCCATTTTACACAAAAGCAGATGTTAATGCAGTCTTCGGGCTAGTTGAAATGTTCAAAGATTTATATTATAGGCATAGATAACACTTCGTAAGGATCTACAGTTTGTTAAATATCTTGGAACTGCATTCAGACTAGACTCAAACTGATTTAAATATCACCCAATTGAAGCATGTCTAGTTTTATTTTTATTTGCAAAGGTTACTGCTCATGTGTTGTAGGTGAATACATTCTTTTGACTTAAACTCATTATGATTTTTGAAAAACTGTCTTTTTGACTGCAGTATTTGAATTTTCTACACCTCTGACCTTTCTGCTGAAGCTCAAAGTCTGATGCCTTATCCTTCTAGACTCAAAAATGTTTAAGAAAACAGTCCAAATCATTTCCATTGAAAACAGAATCAAACAGACCTTATGGCTGACCAGCCTTCAAGTACCCATAGATATTAATCCCATTTTCCATGACTCGCTCCATAGCCTCCCCTGCTATGGTGATTGACGTGCTCTAGATGTATCTGAAATATATATATATAACATATAACAATTACAGCACGGAAACAGGCCTTCTCGGCCCTTCCAGTCCGTGCCGACAATTTATTTTCCCCTAGTCCCATCTACCTGCACTCAGACCATACCCCTCCATTCCCTTCCCGTCCATATACCTATCCACTTTACTTTTAAATGTTAAAATCAATCCTGCCTCCACCACTTCTGCTGGAAGATCATTCCACACAGCCACCACTCTCTGAGTAAAGATGTTCCCCCTCATGTTACCCCTAAACTTCTGTCCCTTAATTCTCATGTCATGCCCTCTTGTTTGAATCTTTCCTACCGTCAATGGGAAAAGCTTATCCACGTCAACTCTGTATATCCCTTTCATCATTTTAAATACCTCAATCAAGTCCCCCCTTAACCTTCTGCGCTCCAAAGAATAAATACCTAGAATAAAGAAATATTTGGAAATTCCCTCTCCCCACAACCTGCTCAGAAATATGCACTTCATCATTACGTACACAGACGTACTTGCAGTCAAAACATTTGTACATTAAGGGATATTATTTTGCAAGCACCACATAACCATGTCTTCCAGTACAATGTGTAGAAAGAAGCTTTGGTGCGTGCTGACATTACACAGTAGCCTGCCCCCATAACCTACAATAGATATTGCTTGTGTGACTACAACAGGAGCTTCTGGACTTTGTGATGTGCATGTTAGCAAACATCATTTATGATGTTCTTTCTGCTGGGAAACCACCAGATATTGGGTGCATCACACAGCTCATTTAGGCAGCACAATGTCATAGTTAATAGTGCTGTTGCCTCCCAGCACCAGAGATCCGGATTAGATCGTGGTCTTGGCTGCTGTCTGCGTGGAGTGTTCACATTCTCCCTTTGACCACTGGGTTTCCTCTGGGTGCTCTGATTTTCTCCTACATCCCGAAGACATGTGGGTTTGTAGGCTAATTGGCTTCTGTAGAATTTCCCCTGGTGTGTAGGAAATGGCTAAGAGGTTGGCGTAATATACAGCTAGTGTGAATGGGTTATTGACGGTCAATGTTGCGCTCAGTGGGACGAAGGGCCTGCTTTCATGCTTTATCTTTAAAATTAAAAGGAAACTGATGCCAGACCTGTGAGCATTCCCTGGAACAGCCCATAGCAAAGAGAGCTGTGTTATCCAGCTATGCATCAACCAGTGTAAGAAAGAACTGCAGATGTTGGTTTAAATCGAAGGTAGACACAAAATGCTGGAGTAATTCAGCCGGTGAGGCAGCATCTCTGGAGAGAAGGAATGGGCGATGTTTCGGTTCAAGACCCTCCTTCAACCAGGGCAGAATTCCACAATTAGTAGTGTTGTTGCCTTACAGCTTCAGTGATTTGTGCTCAATCCTGACCTTGGGTGCAGTCTGTGTGGAATTTACACATTCTTGCCTTTGCTATGTGGATTCCCTCCGATATCTACATGTTGGTAGGTTAATCGGATAATCTGAATATCCTCTAGTCTGTAGGTGAATGATAGAATCTGGTGAGGATAGATGGAAATAATAGCGGAAAGGTCACAGGAAAAATTAACATGGGAAAGGGATTTATCTGTGAGGGTGCTTGGACGTGACAGGCCAAATGGTCTCCCATGTTGTAAAAAAATGTAGAAATTAATGCCAATATCCATCTCTTCATACTAATAATGAACAGGAGCACTTCATGTCCTTAAGCTTTAAGCAAAAAGACTGCATGCTCAATTGAATGCATGTTCCTCCAACCAGGAAATACAGCATCAGTAATGACTTTTGTCTTTTCATAATCCAAGCTGTTTTCACACTGTATCATTCTATGACTCTAAGTTAGATTTTATGTACACCATTTCTCGCCATTGTACAGTATAATCTAACAGTTGATTATCTGTCACTTTATTACTATATCTTGGTTTCGAAAATCTGTATTATATAAAAATGAAGATGCATCACTTGAAGAATAGCCAGCACCGCCATTCAATGTGATCATGGCTGATCATCCCCAATCAGTACCCTGTTCCTGCCTTCTCCCCATATCACCTGACTCCGCTATTTTTAAGAGCCCTATCTAGCTCTCTTGAAAGCATCCAGAGATCCTGCCTCCACCGCCCTCTGAGGCAGAGAATTCCACAGACTCACCCCACTCTGCGAGAAAAAGTGTTTCCTCGTCTCTGTTATAAATGGTTTACACTTTATCCTTAAACTGTAGCCCCTGGTTCTGGACTCCCCCAACATCAGGAACATGTTTCCTGCCTCTAGCATGTCCAAACCCTTAACAATGTTATATGTTTCAATGAGTTTCCCTCTCATCCTTCTAAACTCCAGAGTGTATAAGCCCAGCTGCTCCATTCTCTCAGCATATGACAGTTCCCCCATCCCGGGAATTAACCTTGTAAACCTACGCTGCACTCCCTCAATAGTAAGAATGTCCTTCCTCAAATTAGGGGACCAAAATTGCACACAATACTCCAGGTGTGGTCTCACAAGGGCTCTGTACAACTGCAGAAGGACCTCTTTGCTCCTATATTCGATTCCTCTTGTTATAAAGGCCAACATGAAATTTGCTTTCTTCACTGCCTGCCGTACCTGCATGCTTACTTTCATAGACTAACGTACAAGGACCCACAGATCCCATTGTACTTCCCCTTTTCCCAACTTGATGCCATTTAGATAGTAATCTGCCTTCCTGTTTTTGCTCCAAAGTGGATAACCTCACATTTATCCGCATTAAACTTAATCTGCCATGCATCTGCCCACTCCCCCAACCTGTTCACGTCGCCCTGCATTCTCATAGCATCCTCCTCACAGTTCACACTGCCACCCAGCTTTGTGTCATCTGCAAATTTGCTAATGTTACTTTGAATCCCTTCATCCAAATCATTGATGTATATTGTAAATATCTGTTGTCCCAGCACCGAGCCTTGCGGTACCCCACTAGTCACTGCCTGCCTTTCTGAAAGGGACCCGTTAATCCCGACTCTTTGTTTCCTGTTTGCTAACCACTTCTCTATCCATGTCAGCACTCTATCCCCAATACCATGTGCTCAGATTTTGCCCACTAATCTCCTATGTGGGACCTTATCAAATGCTTTCTGAAAGTCCATGTACACTACATCCATTGGCTCTCCCTTGTCCATTTTCCTAGTTACATTTTCAAAAAATTCCAGAAGATTAGTCAAGCATGATTTGCCCTTCGTAAATCCTTGCTGACTCGGACCGATCCTGTTACTGCTATCCAAATCTCATCTTTTATAATTGACTCCAGCATCTTCCCCACCACCGATGTCAGGCTAACTGGTCTATAATTCCCGGTTTTCTCTCTCCCACCTTTCTTAAAAAGTGGGATAACATTAGCTGCCCTCCAATCCACAGGAACTGATCCTGAGTATATAAAACATTGGAAAATTATCACCAATGCTTCCACTTCCTTAAGTACCCTGGGATGCAGACCATCAGGCCCTGGGGATTTATCAGCCTTCAGTCCCATCAGTCTACCCAACACCATTCCCTGCCTAATGTGTATTTCTTTCAGTTCCTCCGTCACCCCAGATCTTCTGGCCACTAGTATATCAGGAAGATTGTTTGTGTGCTCCTTAGTGAAGACGGATCCAAAGTACTCATCTGCCATTTCATTGTTCCCCATAATAAATTCACCTTTTTCAGTCTTTAAGGGTCCAACTTTGGTCTTAACTAATTTTTTCCTCTTCACATACCTAAAGAAGCTTTTACTATTCTACTTTATTTTCTTGGCTAGCTTACCTTCATACCTCATCTTTTTTCCCAGCATTGTCTTTTTGGTTATCTTCTGTTCTTTAAACATTACCCAATCCTCTTGCTTCCAGCTCATCTTTGCTACGTTGTACTTCTTTGCTTTAATTTTTATAATATCCCTGACGTCCCTTGTCAGCCATGGTCGCCCCTTTCTCCCCTTGGAATCTTTCTTCCTCCTAGGAATGAACTCATCCTGCACCTTCTGTTTTATTCCTAGAAATACCTGCCACTTTGTTCCACTGTCATCCCTGCAAGTGTATCTTTCCAGTCAACTTTTGCCAGTTCCTCTCTCATGGCCCCATAGTCCCCTTTATTCAACTGCAACACTGGCACCTCAGATCTACCCTTCTCCCTCTCCAATTGTAGATTATACCTGACCATGTTATGGTCACTGCCTCCTAATGGCTCATTAACCTCAAGGTCCTCTATCAAATCCGGTTCATTACATAACACTAAATCCAGAATTGCCTTCTCCCTGGTAGGTTCCAATACAAGCAGTTCTGAGAATCCATCACAAAGGCACTCTACAAAGTCCCTTTCTTGGGTTCAGTACCAACCAGATTTTCCCAGTCTACCTCCATGTTGAAATCTCCCATAACAACCACAGCATTACTTTTGCTATATGTCAATTTTAACTCCTGATTCAACTTGTGCCCTATGTCCAGGCTACTGTTTGGGGGCCTGTAGATTAGTCCCATTGGGGTATTTTTACCCTTACAATTCCTTAGTTCTATCCATACTAACTCCACATCTCCTGTTCCAATGTCACCCCTTGCAAGGGACTGAATTTCATTCCTCACCAACAGGGCAACCCCACCCCCTCTGCCCACCTGTCTGTCTTTTCAATAGGAGGTATACCCTTGAATAGTCAGTTTCCAGCCCTGCCCCTCTTGCAACCATGTCTCAGTAATCCCACAACATCATACTCACCAGTTTCTAACTGAGCCTCAAGCTCGTCCACTTTATTCCTTATACTTAGTGCATTCATATACAGCACTTTGACCTCCGTATTCACTTCCCCCCTCACACCTCTCGTAATTGGCCCAGACCTTACTCTGTTGTCCATTCTTGAGCTTTCCTTCCCATTAATTCGAGAAGTTTTTGAAAATGTTCCTGTCTCACTTACCCTTCAACTCCATCTTTATACTCCCAATTTGTCAATCCCTCCCCCCCCACTATTTAGTTTAAACCCTAGCAAACCTGCCTGCCAGAATATTGGTCCCCCTCCAGCTAAGGTGCATCCTGTCCCTTTTGTACAGGTCACCCCTACCCCAGAAGAGATCCCAGTGGTCTATAATTTTTTAATAAAAGGAAGAACATTTAAAATCAGGATAAAATTTAAAGTATGAAAAGAAAAAGGGGATGCAGTTAAAGTTCAAGATGTAATTTGCGAGATCACTATCACATTCGATTTGCTGAATTAAAATATTCGAATCAAGTCCCTTGTGTAGGAACACTGCTGGCCAGGTTCTGCTAGCTTGGACGAAAACAGACTGAATATAAACTTCTCTTGGAAAAGGATTATATTTTGTGGATGATAGAGGAACATCCTGCCAAAGTGAGCAGATAAAGAGAAGGGCAAACTGTAAGTGGTTCAAATAATTGGAGAATTGCTGGGCTTTCCTCGAGGTATCTGCTATATCGATCTTCAGTTCCCATGAACAGTTTTAAAAATAAGGAGTAAGCCATTTAGAATGGAGACGAGGAAACACTATTTCTCACAGAGAGTGGTGAGTCTGTGGAATTCTCTGCCTCAGACGGTGGTGGAGGCAGGTTCTCTGGATGCTTTCAAGAGAGAGCTCGATAGGGCTCTTAAAAATAGCGGAGTCAGGGGATATGGGTAGAAGGCAGGAACGGGGTACTGATTGGGGATGATCACATTGAATGGCGGTGCTGGCTCGAAGGGACAATGGCCTACTCCTGCACCTATTGTCTATTGTCATTGGAGTCTGCTTCTATAAAATGGCTTTGGAATTTATGCATTGAAAGCGTGCAACCTCAGTCCCTGCTGTTTATATTTCATGTTCATTGTTTTATATGCTTCTTTAAGAATTAAATCTCCAATGCAACTAAAAGACAGGGTAGTGTCAGGGTTAATAACACTGCCCTCTCACCTGTGTATTTTGTTCCAGAACTAATTCATACAAATAGTCGTAAAAATATCGCCTTTGCTGCCAGTAAAACTACTAAATGAATTTAACTCAGGCAAGTAAGAGCCATATTCCAAAGAGTGTAAATCTGTAGTAAATAGAAAAAAAAATCTCCCCCAATTCAACACCAATACACTACTTTACTGGGAAGTAACAAGGTTGGCACAGCAAACTGGAAATGTCAGGCTAGTGCAGAAGTGGGCTCTCTGTCGAGGAAAGGTTAAGACAATTGATGGAATGGTGTATGAAGGGAGCATTACATTGCATATAACCTATGCCCAAACCTGTCATTCCTTCCTGAACATTGAATAAAAATTCACTGAGGATGGGGTGATGGTTATTGCTAGAGAAACCTAAGGAGGTTTATCTGACCTGATGCTGTTGAAAAATACTGTATATGGAGGATTGAGCTGCGCTATAGTTTCCCATTGTCATGCACACAATTCTACCACAGTGCTGCAGTATGTGGAGAATTAAACCTTATGGCTTGAGACATGCCTTATGGCATGAGTGTGTAAACATCTGGTAGTTTGCATAAACCTATCTGAGTTGATTAACATTTTCAACCTCCATACTGAAGCAACATATGAAGTAAACTAAGTAACCTCCCCCCCACCCCCCCCATGCAATATTTCAGCCAGCCCATTGCAACAAGGATCAGCAGCCAGGCAGGAAAAGGTCAAGTTCAGTCAGTGAAGTGGACTGTTGCTATGGTATCAAACATTGATTATTCAACCAGTGTTTAGAAGATTGCCAATGTGTGAAATGGTGACAAAAGTCATTATCAGAATACCCAATTCCGAACTGAATAATCGATGATAGGTGCCATGGTAACAGACCGGTACTTAAGACAATGTTTTAGTTTGCAATGCTCTTGAATGTGGCATTACCTTATATCCTTAATATAATTGTGGAACACTGATTCCACAATTTGTTCTGCAGAGATCCTGTCTTGCAGGTCCGGTTGAGTTTTTTGAGAAGGCGATGGAGTGAATTTGTGACATCAATGAGGTGGATTTCATTTACGTGGATGTTGGTGGAGCTTTTGACTGGGTCCCACATGCTGGGTTGCTCTGGAGGACTGAGGCAAATGGGGTCCAAGGTTCATTGGCAGATTGGATACAGTTGACTTGGTGGTAGTTGAGGGGTGTTTTTCTGACTGGAGGTTTGTGGCCAGTGCTGTGTTGAATGTGGCCAATTGGTGCTAGGACCACTGTTGTTTGCCATGTATATGATTAACTCTCGACTTTCAGGTTGAAACCCTTTCCAGTTATAAGTATATAGTGAATAGAGCAAGGGGCTGCATGCAGCCTTGAGGTGCTCTCTTACTGGTGGCTATCAAGAAAGCCAATTTGTTGCCAATTTGAACAGATTGTGGTCTGTTGATGAGGAAGTCAAGGATCCAGTTGCAGAGGGATGCGCAGAGATCCATTTCTATGAGCTTGGCAACCAGCTCTTTTATTGTATCAAAAAATATTTTATTTAATTTCAACATTTAATTCCTTGCCCTCCGGACCCTGGCTACAAGGGACACTCTACTGGTCCCTCTACCCTCAACAGGTTTGGCCACTGGAGGGAGGCCAGTCTGGGCCGATGTTGGGCTCCTTCTGTGGCCTGGATGAACTCGCGGATTTCCTCGACTGGAATGAGTGGAGTCTGGGGGAGCGAGAATATCCATTGATTAATTGTCCTAGGAGTCCCCTTCCACCTGCTCACTGCAGATGGAGATGCCATCCCCGGACACACCCTTAGTGCACGATACTCCTGCTTTACCCTGTGTGGCTGTTGCCTCTTTCCCACCTGCTGGGGTCTCCACCACCTCAGTCCCAACCTTGGGGCCAGTGGCAGATGAACCTTCCCCCGATGTACTCGGGGACCATCCCTTCCCCAGTGGACTCTGGTGCACCAGACTCTGGGAGTCCCTCTGGAGCCAGGTCCTGAGGGAGAGAAGGGCTGGTTTCCCCAATCCCCTCCCCACCTAAAGTCTCTACCTCCAGAGGCGTGCTCTGCACCTCATCCTGGGTGGGTTGTTCCTGGGCTTCCTCGCGTGCCTGATGCGGGACTCCCTCCCCAACAGGAAACTCCCCCTGCTCCACATCACCCGAGTGCTCTCGACCGCCACCAGAATCCCATCCAGAACATGGGAACGATGCCCGAACCAGAGGGCGGGAGTCTTCCTCCACCGTAGAACTCCCCTCCCCCCTGGAGGATTCCCATTTGTCCCCTTTCCGCTCCTCCCTAGAGAGATTCCTCATTCTCTTTCTCAATGGGGAGGAGCTCACAGACTCTGGGGTCGCCTGAGCAACCTTCCTCTGTGACACCCCCTCCTCCCGCCCGCTCCCCACCGCTCCTGGCTGGATTATGGAGCTAGCGGACTCCCTAACGGGAGGTGATGGGATGGGTGGATCGTTTTAGTCCCTGGGGGTTTTGTTGTCCAGGTGCTTCACCTTCTTTGCCACCTTGCCCCCCTTCTTTTAACCCTCCCCACCCACGCTCAGCGCAACCCCAGGGTTCCCTGTCTCAACTACAGGAGGGGTGGGAGCAGGGGATTGAGGGCAGTTAGTGGGGACCGGAGGCAGAGGCTTCCGCCCGCGATTTGGGGCAATTCCTCCGAATATGTCCCACTTTCTTACAGATCACCTTACACTTCCTTACAGAGCATCTTGGGTGCTCCGATGTCCAGTAGACGGTGAAATCACGCCAATCCTGCTGGACACAGTAGCGCCCGTCAACCTTCTCCTCTAGGTCCAGCATCATCGTCAGCTGGCGGCGGAGGGAAAGAACGTACCGCAGCTCCTTCCTGTGGAACCCCTGGGATATCGGGGTAATGTCCGACAGTACCTTCCCCGGGGTGTGAATTGTAGGTATGTTACAATACCTACCTTTAGCAGCACTGCAGTTCTGCCGCTCCCCGTGTGCGTGACTTTCAGAGGGGGGCGGGTTTAAAATGCCGTTTTTCCCTAGACAGTCCTAATCGATCCATGTTGGGCGATTTCGTCGCTAAAGAGAAATCGTTCCAATATTTCATTCATGAAGCTATTTTTAAACTATGTTAGATTATTTATTAAGTATGGTTTAAAAATCATCTTCTAAAGCTCTGAACGCCGACAGGAGAACGGACCTAACGTAGGCGATAAAATAAGGTACAGTTTATTTTTACATGCTTCTTATGAAGCATTTAATCAAATTTTCATGTTGCGAAAAGGGGCCAAAAAAATGTTTGAACTGGCAGTGTTTTTCATACCGACTTCACCGCAAACCACAACGTTCTAATCCACCGCATTCCACTAAAATCTACTCGCAAGTTGATTTAAACGGCCATTAATTTACAGGAATTAAACACTAAATTCCTTCCATTTAGCCTATAAATTCATGAAAATGAGATTTAAAAATCATGTTATATTGTGGATTATTGTGTGAATGTTATTTGGACACTTAGGCAATTTAAAACAGTTTATCTTTTCTTAAGAAATGGGTAGATGTTTAGATCCAGTAATTGAATTTTGTAATTAGCTACAATTTGATAACTAACTAATTATATGCTTTAATTTCAGGTCATCCAAGTAAGATTGTTTCATATTTGTTTCAGAATGCTTCAATCTATAATAACTGAAAATTTCATTGAGTTCTCTTAATTTTTAAGAAAGTTATGGGCTTTTGACTGTCCTCGATCACAGCTTTTGAGTTAAGTCAATGGAAAGGCAATGGGGAACAAGATGCTAATTTCCGAGTATGATAATGGCCATAACTTTTTTAATACTGAAGATATGAAAGTGAATTAGGTGTCAAATTAAACTTCTTTTTATGCTTTATCTGATGGGATAAATTGCAGACATGATTTTTAAAATTTGATTCTCAAAATTTTGTAACATTGCTATAAATTGGACAAGACAAGACAACCCGCTGCGCGATGGACCCAATGGGCTCGACCTACAAGAAAACTCCCCCCACTGTGACCCCTTTACTCATGGCTGCATTCACCCCCTCAACGGATTCAAGAAAGAACATGGCCTTCCCAAACATTTTACCCTGTACAGGATGCCTGCAGGCTAGGCCGCCACGGCCACGGAAGCTGAGCAGTCCTCCAGGTTGATCAGTGGGGGGGGGGGTGGTAAGTAGCATCTTACCCCATGCTCAAAAGGCAGGTTCTTAATGGGGAACCAGGCCCCAAGAGGAGCAGCTGAAGCAGCCGCCTGAGCATAACTCGTGGAAGGCCCCGACTCCCCAGAACACTGACCCGGGATGGTCTACAATTAAACAAACTCAACAAAAAACATAACTAACAGTCAAAATACAGGGACTGACAGTCAAAAATGGCATGAAGCCAGAGTCCAAACCCAAATATGGAACTGTTTGAGGGAGGCAGCAAGTGATGTTGCCTCAGACGCTGATAATGGCAGCACCCCCAAAAAACTGCTGCATCACCACCTCTTCGTCCAGCTATCTCGGCTCTCCTGCGATCCCCGGTGAGCTGCAGACCTTCAGACAATCCCAGCTGTTCCTCTGCTTCTATTGCCTGCAGTCTTTGATGTTGGAAAACCTTCTCCCTCCAAGAGAAAGGAGGCTTTGTCAGCTCCAAGCTCCAAGGCCACAGCAAGATGTTGAGACGGTGCAGGTTTGGAAATCCTCCCGCACCACACGAAAGCCAGGCTGGCCCGGTCGGCACCGATGAGGTGGTAAGGGGTGGGGGGGTGTTCATGACGCAGAAAGACTTACTCCCCTTTGCTGGCGCAAAGTTCAGCAGTTCCTGGCATGTTGCCAGCTACATAATGGGAGCTGGGTAGTAAGCTGATAAAACTGCAAGCGGTCCCAAAAACAAGCTGAAACTTTAAAGTTTCTGCACCATCACAGCAATACACAATGAAGTTTAACTGTATCTCTGTGCGTCCTCCGAATTCCTAAAAAGATGTTTGAGCACTTATCTCCGTATCTGGACAGGAGATCCAAATCACGACACTTCCTCACGTAACCAGCTTGGAGGGGAAGATAGTATTGACCACCATGCTGTAGTATATAAACAACAGTCTGATGTATGTGCTTTTATTGTTTAAGTGGTCCAGTATCGAGTGGAGCCAGTGAGATCGCATCCTCCATTGACCTGTTGTGGCAGTAAGCAATTTGTAATGGGTGGAAGTTCTTGTTGAGGCAGGAGTTGACGTGTGTCATCTACCTTTGGTAAAGCAGCCTTGCCCTTAAATCCTCCTCTTTATTCTCCAGTGACTGAACATTGGTCAGTAAAATGGTTGGGAGAGGAGGTCATAGTCCCCGATGCTTCAGTCTTACTTGTAATCCTGCCCGTCGGCCACATATCTGAACATAATGAAGGCTTCCTCTGTGTTTCCAGGTACTGTACTAATTGCTCCTGTGATCTCCGTCAGGTCGGGGAACCCCTGAAATCAGAGATTGCATTTAAATGGACTAGCAGTTTGTTGGTTACAGCGCCGAATTGTGCTGTTTCTTTTCTCCAGGTATAGTAGTTACACTACAGTATCACGGTCATTGTGGACGAGTTGAGCTGAAGGGCCAGTATCTGTGGTGTACAACTCAATGACACCATGCATACAGTGAATGTGGTAGGAAAAAATGATTTCCCCATGATGTTGTATTTGCAGTCTCTGTTTTGTCACCTTATGTGGATGGTATGAAAAAGGAGATGTTTGCAGCTAGTTTGCAGCTACGTTGAAATTGGATAGTAATTTTTCAACATCTGAGGTTTGTGCTAGGAGAGCAAAGAGTCACATCCAATGTGAAACAACATTCAGAAGCCACTAGACTTGAAGTTCAATTTTGTACTAAGTAACTTATAAACATAACCTTATGTCAAATGCCAACATGCCACTGTTGAATAGTCATCAACTCCCACAACACATGCAATTTGGGTATGGTGTTAGAGATTTCTTTAGGAAAGAGAATATGAAGTATAATAGAGTCATATAGCAAGGAAACCGGCTCTTTGGCCCAGCAAACCCATGCCAACCAAAATGCACCACCGAAGGTAGACCCATTTGCCTGTGGCTGGTCAATGTCCCTCTAAGTCATTCATATCCATGTACCTGTCCAAATGCTTGTTAATGATGCCATTATAGACACAAGAACTACAGATGCTGGAATCCTGAACAAAACATTAACTGTTGGAGAAACTCAGGGGTCAGGCAGCATCCGTGGAGAGAATGCATAGGTGTGTTTTGGGTCAGGACCCATCTTCAGATTGATTGTAGTATGGGGAAGAAAGCTGGAAAAAAAAAGGAAGCGGCAAGACAAAGCCTGTCAAGCGATACGTGGATACAGCTGAGGAGGATGTGAATGACAGATCAGTGGAGTACGTGACAAATACTAGAGATAAAAAGGAACAAAAGGGTATCAGGAAAGAAGGGAGAAATGGAATGTAAAGCTAGATTGAGGAATGTAGGTGGGTATTGAGGGGTAGAGGTGGTGAGAGAAATGGGTGCACATCGCACTGGAGTGGCACAAGAAAGGTTAAGAGATAGGGGTGTATTAATGAAAATTGGAGAATTCAATACTATTTAATAGTATAGTGTTGCACCTCCTGCAAATGCAGAGGAAAGTACATGGGGTGGTGTGGGTTGCGTGGAAGGGATGAGTGAACAAAGGAAGGTACACAAAAATGCATCTATGGAGCAAAGGAATTAGGCAACGTTAGTGACTAAAGGAGTGAACAAAGGTATTGTGAAGGGAGTGTTCTCTACGGAAAGCAGGCAGGAGTGGGGATGAGAAGATGTGACTGGTGGTGGGATCATGTTGAAGGTGGTGGAAATGTTGGAGAATCACATGTTGCATGCGGCGGCTGGTAGGGTGAAAGGTGAGAAACCAGGGAAACACTGTCTTTGTTTCCTATGGGAGGAGAGGGAGAGAGAGAAGAGCTGTAGGACATGGAAGAGACATGCATGTCAAATTCATCCACAGCAATAGGGGGAAAACCATGTTTCCTGTGGAAAGAGACATCTTGGATGTCCTAGACTGGGAAGCCTCATCTTGCAAGCACTTGCAGCAGAGATGGCGAGAAATGGGGGGCGTCCGTACGAGAGGCAAGGTGGGAGGAGGTGTAGTCCTCCCACCTTGGACACTGGGAGTTAGGGGGTTTGAAGTAGAGATCAGTCAATAGTCTGATGTTCGGTGCGGAGATTTTCCAAGTGAATAAAAGGGCATGGTGGAAGTCGGTGGTAAAGTTCAGTGGTAAAGTTAATGAAATTAATGAGCTCTGCACGGATGTTGGAGGCTGTCCTGAACCTATCATTGATGTAGCGGTGAAGGGTTTGAGGAAGGTGCCTGTGTATATTTGGAACAAGGATCGTTCAATGGGCTGAAGGGACTGTTTCTGTGCTATATCTCTGTGGCTCTATGACTGTAAGGTAATTATGAGGAGAATCTTAGAATAATGTCTTTATGATAACATGAAAAGGGAAAGAACCATTCAAAGCTAACAACTGTGTAAAAAGAACAAGTGTGTTTTGCCTTGCCAATTTTACTTTATCCCACATGGTTAGTGCATAAGGCAAGGTCAGTAACAATGTTCACCTTCAGTTTCAGAAATCCTTTGCCTAGATCTATCATGTTAGACTTAGTAATGACGTTCATGAGCGTGGACTTAGCTTGGTGGACAAGCCCATCAATTTCATGTCTTCATATGCATGGGGAATTACAGTATCTGTTCAGTCACTTCTTCAACCTGCTTTCCTCGTGACTAAACACTGTGATTCTCCAAATAATGTTTTGTGGCATCGAAGATTAATTGATCTCCAATTTTATCCTCAAAAATGCACTAATTACAACAAGGTTACAAATGTTAATTTCACTGAATAACCCATATACATTAAGAACATCTGCAATATTCTGTGGCTGTGTATATGTCGACATTGGACAGTAGGATTAAAAAACACTGAACTGAAGGAGAAATACTTCATTTTATTAAGATGCAAGAGGTTGTGCTTCTGAAACATCAGACAGTTAGACGATTGGAAATGTTTACTGATATCTGCAAAACATTCACACTATTTCTTTGAACATATTCATTGGCATGTGACTAGTGAACTAATGTTTGTAATCTTTCTGTAAATAATTTTTATTCCTGATGTGACATGGAAGTGCTGCAGTGCTTTACAATATGTTTTCTGTGTGGGCTTGTATCCCTGTGATTCATTAGTATGGGTGGAACAGAAGACAAGATCACTTCATCCCAGCCCCCCCCCCAACCCCAACTTTTGTGTGAAGGATTATTTAGCTGGGGAATTTTGGCTGTAGAATTCTATTGCATAATGCATCACCTGAGTGTGTAACATTGTATATATTCTTTAATAGATGTAGACAATTTAATCAGACATTCATCTCATTGAAAGCAATTGGATAGCAGGGTCTTCTTCCAATTGGCGATTGGAGCAGGTCAATCCTCCAGATCCTCAATATGCAAACTTTAAGATGCGTGGAGATTTACAATGGAATCAAAAGGTTTGCAATGAAACTTGGTTTACCACTTCTGCTGAATTAAGTGGTGCTTTCATAGACCAACTTAACTGACCTATTTTAAAGAGACCTGCTCTGGATGGAGCAAATCCATGGCTGTGGAAACTGGTTCTTCACATTAGCTGATTCTTGTTAATTTATGGAATTAAACCCTGTTGCATATCCCTTTCAACCCTTCTCAAAAGATAGGTCAATGTTTGATCCTGACTTCATCATCAGCAATAGTCTACCAAGCAATACAGTCCCCATCATAGAAACATTTAAAAACCTATATTTTGCCTCCAAGTAAAATCCTTAAACAGCAGTGATGCTGTTTCCTACTGGATCTCACCAATTTTAGACTCCCAATGACATTATCCATATTATTTTTGCAACAGATATTGTAAGGGCTGCACAGTAGTGCAATCATAGAGCTGCTGCCTCACGACGCCAGAGACCCAGGTTCACTCTCGTGACTGCGGTTCCTGTATGTATGGACTTTGCATGTTCTCTCTGTGACTGCATGGGTTTTCTCTGGGTGGTTCAGTTTCCCACCCGATTCCAAAGACGTGCAGGTTTGTAGGTTAATTTGCTTCTGGAAAAATTGCCCCTAGTGTATAGAGTGTGAAAGTGACATAAAATTGAACTACTGCATGGATGATCGATGGTCAGCATGGACTCAGTGGGCCTAAGTGGCTGTTTCCATGCTGTATCTGTGAACTAAACTAAACTACAAGGCTGGCAGAACTCACTCAAACCCATTAGCTTTTTTTTGTTCCAAGTCAGTTGCTCACTGCAGCCAGCTAAGTTTGAGAAATGAATGAATGACTTTAATTATGTAACTTTTGATGGCATCGTCAATGCTAAATGGTTATTGCTCGTAATTGCTCTGTCTTTAGTTGGTGATTCAGTCAATTGGCGTTTAGTTGGATTGGCTGAATAATACAAAAGTTCAACTCAGTAGATTTAAACTGTGGCAATTAAACAAAATACCCTGGGAACTGACTGAACATCCAAAGAAGACAAACACTGACTTAAGCATGAGTCCAATCTTAATAGCTGCCTAACTCCATCAAGCAAGATCATATTTCAGTGAAATGTCTTGCCATCAAATTCAAAACAGACAGGAGAGCACAAGTAACTCCAACCCTTCCATGTGGTAATATATGCAATTGGTTCAAGAATTGAGTCAATATCTCATCTCAAGATCCATTGGAAAACTACGTTTGAAATTATCCTTATAACATAGAATATAAAACAGTATAGGAACAGGCCCTATTACCCACAACATTTGTTCCAAACAAGATGGTAAGTTAAACTAATCTCCTCTGCCTGCACATGCTGCATATCCCTCCATTATCTGCTTATCTTTGTGCCTATCTAAAAGCTTCTTAAGTGCAACTCTCATATCTGCATCCTGGCAGTGGGTTTCAGGAAACCACCACTCTGTGTAAAAAAAAACTAACTTTGCACATCTCATTTAATCTTCCCTCCTCACACCTTAAAACTATGCCTCTAGTCTTTGACATTTCTACATGGGGAAAAAGGTTCTGACTGCCTCATCTATATAACTAAAAGTCTCATCTTGACCACTGCCTGTCTGTGCTGTATATTGTTGTTAGAAAAAGAGAGCGCTATAAAACCCCGGATGCCTGGACGTGAGTCAGTCACTCTGGAAGATCGCAAGGGAGAGCCCAAAACTGTGATTCTAACCTGTGAATCAACTGATCTGTGAGTCTGCAGTGCACTTGTAATAAATTATGTGTTACCCCTTAATGGGAATATAATGCGTTTTTTGGCCTGCCCTGTCTGTGCTGGAAACTGCAATGTAAAATTGGAAATTAAGTGACAACGCAATGAGTTGTTTGGCCTGTCCTTGAAATGGATTGACTTGACTTGAATTGACTTGAAATGGATTGACTTGACTTGACTTGACTTGAATTCTACACGGCCATCGTAGAGTCTGTTCTCACCTTCTCCATCATGGTCTGGTTTGGCTCCACCACTAAGCACGACACCTGGAGGCTGCAGCAAATCGTCTGATCAACAGAGAAAATTATTGGCTGCAGCCTTCCCTCCATTGATGAACTGTACACTGCAAGGGCCAGGAAGTGAGCAGGCAAGATCATCTCTGATCCCTCTCACTCAGGCCACAAACTCTTTGAATCATTTCCCTCTGGTAGGCGACTCCAGACTGTCAAAGCTGCCACAGCCAGACATAAAAACAGTTTTTATCCACGAGTAATTGCTTTACTCAACAGCCAAAAATCTGTAGCCTCACTTTGATCTGGTATTTTGTTGGTTCACATGCTTAATCGATGGTGTTTTATCATTAATGTTTTATTATTATTAATGTTTTGTGTTTTCTGAGTCATTCGTCACTGTATGTCATGTTGTTACTTGTGGGGGGAGCACCAAGGCAAATTCCTTGTATGTGAATACTTGGCCAATAAACTTACTTACTTGACTTGACTTGAAATAGATTGACTTGACTTGAAATGGATTGTTGGCCCTGCACTCACTGTACTTGACTTTACCCACAACACCCATGCTAGCGCTCCAGAAAGTAACCTCCCCCCCTCCCTCCCCACTGGACAGCAATATTGGAATTGGTGGAGAGGTGGAATATGAGCCTTGACCATAAAAATAAACCATGACACAATTGATTGTAGTATTTGTTCTGCATTCATTCAGGAAGATCAGTCAATAGCGAGTGTTATTGTTTTGCTGCTTTTAGCAGGGCAATGACCTGGGCCTGCCTCTTTTGCTTGGCCCATTCTGGTTTTGGTGTCCATAGTTCAGAGTGAGTCCAATGGGTTTCAAAGTCATGTCTATGGTGAGTTTCAAAGTCATGTCTATGGGAAAGACATGGTCCAGAGAAGGAAAGAGAATTATCACAGGATGTCATTGGTTGGAGTTACTGGAGTGCTGGTCCTCCTCCTATGCACAACTTTGAAAACACAATCAAACTGAGCCTAGTTGAGATTTCTGATGCGATTGAGCTTGGGCCCACTGTGGCATGATGTTTACACTGAGACGCATCAATGGCCACCTAAGTTAAAAATGGAAAAACCCATTCGATTGGAATTACAATTAAAAATCAGTATAATCCACAAGTAAGATGCAACTCCCACAGTGAAAGCTTTAAAGGTTGATTCTTACCTTTCAGTGCCAATTTGTTGTGTCAATAAACGGAGCAAATTGGATGCTACTTTACATTGATAAACAAATTGAATTCTGATCCCAACAGACCTAACCAGTGCAAAGCAATAACTTGCTGATATGTATGTATATCTGGCTTTCCTTCATCTGTACCAAAGTGGCAATGCAGAGGTGTCAACAAATTTATCTTCACAAGATTTTATTATCAAGATCTCATCTCTTTCAGTAAGAAGTGCATGATATTATCAGTTAGGAAATGCAAACTCTCAGAGATGCCAAAGCAGAAGGACACAATCTTAGGATCAATAGGTCAAATAAGGTACTTGAGGAAGTATTCTTAACACGGGCTGATTAACTTTGGGATGGATGGTTGTGAAGGTTGGTTAGGGAAGGACAATAGATTAGATGGCAGAGCTGGTATGTTAGTGTTTTTATTTAGAGATACAGCGCGGAAACAGGCCCTTCAGCCCATCGAATCCACACCTACCAGTGATCCCCTACCATATCGACACCCACTAGGGACAACTCACATTTATACCAAGCCAATTAAACTACAAACCTGTATGTCTTTGGAGTGTGGGAGGAAACCGGAGATCTACGACAACCCATGCAGGTCGTGGGGAGAACGTACAAACTCTGCACAGACAGCACCTGTAGTCGGAATCGAACCCGGGTCTCCAGCGCAGTAAGTAGCAATGTTACAAAATTTTGACATTTAAAAAAATCAAGTCTGCAATTTATCCCATCAGATAAAGCATAAAAAGAAGTTTAATTTGACACCTAATTTACTTTCATATCTTCAGTATTAAGAAAGTTATGACCATTTTCATACTCGGAAATTAGCATCTTGCTCCCCATTGCCTTTCAATTGACTTAACTCAAAAGCTGTGATCTGGAAAAGTTAAAAGCCCATAACTTTCTTAAAAATTAAGAGAACTCAATGAAATTTTCAGTTATTATAGATTTAAGCATTCTGAAACAAATATGAAACAATCTTACTTGGATGACCTGAAATTAAAGCATATAATTAGTTAGTTATCTAATTGTAGCTAATTACAAAATTCAATGAGTAGATCTAAACATCTATCCATTTCTTAAGAAAAGATAAACTTTTTAAAAATTGCCTAAGTGTCCAAATAACATTCGCACAATAATCCACAATATAACATAATTTTAAAATCTCATTTTCATGAATTTCTGGGCCAAATGGAAGGAATTTAGTGTTTGATTCCTGTAAATTAATGGCCTGTAATTTAAATCAACTAGCGAGTGGGTTTTAGAGGAATGCGGTGGATTGGAACGTTGCGGTTAGCGGTGAAGTCTGGAGGAAAAATACTGTTTGTTCATAGATTTTTTGGGACCCCATTTCGCAACATAAAAATATTATTAAAGCCTCCCGAAAAACCAACTTTTAATATAAAAATAAACTATTTACCTTTTCTTCTCCCCTACGCAAACTCTTTCCAGTTGTCTGTTCTCACGGCTTTTGAAGGTGATTTTTAAATTACTCTAGTTAATAAATAATCTAGAGTAATTTAAAAATACCTTAATTAATGAAATGTTGGAGTGATTTTTCTTCCACAACCAAATCGCCCGACATTCATCGATTTGTCCTGCCTGTTGAAAAACGGCACTTTAAGCCCGCCCCCCTCTGAAAGGCGCCAAAGTCGCGCACACGGGGAGCGGCAGAAGTGCAGCACTGCTCAAGGTAAATTTTGCAACATACCTACAGTAAGCGCTGTAAAGCCCCTGTATCCCTGTATCCCTGTATCCCTGTATCCCTTACGCTCGCAATTTCATGCGCTCGCACAGCCGTCTGGATCGCGTGACATGATTTAAAGATGGTCACAAGATGCTAGAGTAACTCAGCGGGACCGGCAGCATCTCTGGAGAGAAACAATGGGTGATGTTTCGGGTCGACACTCTTCTTCAGTCTGAAAGGGGGGTTTTGACCCGAAACGTCACCCATTGCTTCTCTCCAGAGATGCTGCTGGTCCCGCTGAGTTACGCCAGCATTTTGTGTCAATCTTCAATGTTCTTGGCCCCGCTCTGGGAGTAGGAGTGGGGGCGGATCCGGACCGCAACGGCCGTGAGCCCCAGGCCGAGCTCGGTGATCATTTGCCTACTTCTGCTGCTGTTGGAGGTGAGACATTGCGTCGCGCCAGGGTCTTGGGCCTCTCCCACTTTGGCCGCCAGTTACGCGACAGGCCGTTGGCGCGCGAAGATTTTGTTCACTACAAACATTTCGGAGCCCCGCGTGATGTCGCGCACAACTACATACCCCTCTGTCCTTGTCTGTGGGACTGGCCCCACATGGCCATACGATGCCCATATGCCTCAATGCGATGACAAGGTTGCGTAATTTGCCTGCCAAGGACACGTACGTGGGATAGGCCCCTAAGGCAGCAACTCTACCACTGCCCACCAGAAGGAAAGAGGAGAAAATCTGTGCCAGTAATCGAGCTGTGGGCTCACCTCCCACAGCATCGGGAGTTCTCTAGGGGTTCCGAGGGCAGCTGCATTCAGTGCCCTGAGCAGGTGAGGTGAGGGATGGTGCATTTGTGAGTTGATATGTTCGGGTGATGAATCCATGGAGTGGGCCGCTGGAGGACAAGTTAAGACTACATTTTTAAAAACTTTTAAACTTGAAGGATGTAAGTTGTCACTGGAAAATGTGGCGACTTTTGAGTACTTCCCCCGTGTTATCTACTATTCTTGCACTCTTTTTTTTTTTTTTTGAATATATTTTTATTAGAGGCCATACATATTACAAATAATATAGCATTTTTTTCCAAATATAGTTGATACATCTTTCCAAAATTATATAAATGTTAACAAAATATATATATTGGCCTCACTTTTTTTTATAGAGTGAAAAAAGTATAAAGAAAGAATAGTGAATAATTATAAGAGTATGATTATAGTTGATTAATATAAAGAAGAGAGGGAAGAAATAAATAAATAAATAAATAAAAATAAAATAAAATAACCAAAAACAAAAAACAAAAAAATAAAAAATAAAAATAAAAATATTTGTGGAAAAGAAAACGGTATACAACTTGTCAATGAGTGGAACAATTTCTAATTATAATATATGGAGACAAGTATATAAATCTGATCTTAAACATTTTTGTTTGATCTTTCCACCGGGTACTCATTGAGTTTCAATGCTGAGCCCAGTTACCCCTTCATATAATCAGTGAATGGAGACCATATTTGTTCAAAAATCTCAGGTTTATCCATTAGGATAAATCTAATTCTCACCAATTGTAATGTCTCCAACATTTCTACTGTCCACATTTTAATTGTCGGGGATAATGGTCCCTTCCAAAATTGTAATATTAATTTTTTTCCAATTATTAAACAGTAATCCAGAAAATTTATTTGATTTACTGTTAAAATTTGAGTTGAATCTAAAACCCCAAATATAATTAATTTTGAGTCAGGGCTTAATGTGATCTTTAAAACTGTGGAAATAATTTTAAAAATCTCAGTCCAATAACTTTTAAGTTTTGTACATATTACAAAACTATGATTTAAATCGGCTTCTATGTGCTGACATTTATCACATAATGGTGATATAGTAGGAAAAATTCTATTTAATTTCTTTTTTGAGTAGTGTAATCTATGTATTACTTTGAATTGTATCAAAATATGTCTGGCATTTAACGAACAGCGATGAATTCATTGTAAGCTTTCTTCCCATAAATCTTCTGTTATAGGTAAACCAATTTCATTTTCCCATTTTTGTCGGAATAGTTCATAGTTCCGTTTTTGGCAATTCCCTGTCCAAAAAAATATAATATATATGCTATTAATTTTTCTGTTGTTGGATGCTTGTTAAGTACTTCATCCAGTATACCTGGCTCTCTATTTCTGTAATTTAGCGTATTTAATTTGACATAATCTCTAATTTGTAAATATCTAAATAGATTATTTGCTTGCAGTCCATAAATCTCTTTCAACTCCTGGAATGAGAGGAATTTCCCATTCCTGTAAAGATGTTCTATCCTTATTATTCCTAAGTTTTTCCAATGTCTAAACCCCACATCCAATGTCGAAGGTTTGAACATAGGATTATTCATAATTGGTAAACAAAGTGGTATAGTTTCTAAATGTAAAGTCTTAATGATTTGTTTCCAGGTACGTATATTATTTAAAATTATAGGGTTTGCCTTATATAATTTTTTTTGTACCACCCCAGGGGCAAGGAGTATTGTGCTTATGTCGAAAGGGAAACAATCTTCCTTTTCTATTCTTAACCAAGCTGGGTCTTGTTCCATCTGTATCAACCAATAATTAAAGTTCTTAATCTGAACCGCCCAAAAATAATATAAAAAATTAGGTAAAGCTAATCCACCATTTATCTTAGATTTACATAAGTGTATTTTACTTATTCTATGATTTTTGTAATCCCAAATAAAGCTATTAACTATAGAGTCAATTTAAAAAAAAAAAAATTTAGGAAGATATAACGGAATGGCTTGAAATAAATATAGTAATTGAGGCAGAAAAATCATTTTAATGGCATTTATTCTACCGATCATTGATATCGGTAATGTTTTCCAATATAAAATATTTGTTTTTAATTTATTTAATAATTGAGGAAAATTAGATTTAAATAAAGAATTATAAGATTTTGATACATTAATTCCAAGATATTTAATTTGATTATTAGCTATTTTAAATGGAAATTTTTGTAATTTATTCAATTTAATTCCTGTTATAGGCATAATTTCACTTTTGTTCCAGTTAATTCTATATCCTGAGAACTCACTAAATTTATTTATCACTTCAAGTACTTTAGGGATGCTAACCTCTGGTTTTGTTATATACAATAAAACATCATCTGCATATAAAGATATTTTATTAATTGTAGTTTTAGTATTATATCCATAAATTTCTGGTTCTACTCTAATCCTTTCGGCTAATAATTCTATAGCGAGTGCAAATAGTAACGGTGATAATGGGCAACCTTGTCTACAACCCCTAGAAAGATTGAATTTTGCTGATATCATTTGGTTTGTTAGGATTCTTGCTGTTGGGCCTGAATATAAAATTCTAACCCATTTGCAAAATCCTTCTCCCAGTTGAAATTTCTGCATTATCCTAAATAAATAAGGCCATTCAACCTGGTCAAACGCCTTCTCCGCATCCAGGGATATAACTGCTAGTTCAACATCAGTCATTCTTTTCGAGTAGATAATATTAAACAGACGTCTTAAGTTATAAGTAGAATAACGTTTAGGAATAAAACCTGTTTGATCATGATGTATTAATCTATTGATCACTAAACTTAACCGTTGGAATAACATTTTTGTTAATATTTTTTGATCTGTATTTAAAAGAGCTATTGCTCTGTATGATCCTGGGTCTTCTGGATCTTTGTCTGCTTTAGGAATAAGTGTAATTGTGGATTCTTTTAAGGTTTCTGGAAGTTGTTCTTGTTCGTAGGCAACTTTGTACATAATTTGTAACCGTGGGACGATCAAATCATGAAACTTCTTATAAAATTCAACCCCCAAACCATCGGGTCCTGCAGCTTTACCATTCTTCAATGATCTAATTGATTCCTCAATATCTTTTGCTGATATTTCGGCATCTAATAATTCTCTACCTTCCCGATCTAATCCATTAATGTTACATTTCTGGAGAAATGTTTCTATTTTCTTGGGTTGATCCGTCACTTTTGATGTATATAGTTTTTGATAGTATTGTTGAAATTTATCATTAATATCTTTTGGTAAAGTTAATATATCTCCTTGTTCAGATTTGACCTTATGTATCATTTTCTCTTCTTCTGTTTTTCTTAGTTGCCGAGCTAACAATTTATGCGGTTTATCCCCAAATTCAAAATGTATTTGTTTGGTCTTTTGAAAAAGTTTAATAACGTACTTTGAATGTATCTCATTTAATTTGTATTTTAATGTTACAATTTTATTATGTATATCCCTAGATGGAGACATAGCATTTTCCATGTCCAACTGCCTTATTTCATTTTCCAATTTCTGTTGAATCTTTCTATTTTCCTTATTCAGATATGCCTGCGCTGAGATTGTAGCACCCCGTATAAAAGCTTTAAATGTGTCCCATAAGAGAGATGATGAAATTCCAGGTTTGTCATTGGTTTCAAAAAATAATTCAATCTGTTCAACCAGATAATCTGAGCACCTTTTATCGTTTAATATATGAGGATTAAGTCTCCATTGCGAATATCCTTTAGTTATACCCTTTAAGTTAATCTTAAATGTTAATGGAGCATGATCCGAAATAATAATATTATGGTATTTTGAGTCATACGTAAATGGGACAAGTTTTGAATCTATTAGAAAATAATCTAATCTTCTTGCACTCTTGTACATCGGTATGATTGTGTTCATGTATAGTAACATTTTACTGAATTGTATGTAAAATAAAAAAAATAACACGTAAAAAAAAAAATTATTTCACTGTACCTAGGTACATGTGATAATAAAGTACCATTGATGCCAAAATAGTAAAATAATGGAGTTGAGATAGAATAGATTGTGATTGTTTTGTGGAATCAGTCTTGTACTTAGTTGAGGCCGTCAAGGTAATTTCACATATTCCTGATAATTTTTGGTATGTGCTTTAAGCAAGATCTATTCTAAAAGTGATCTTGAATGCCCGCTAAATCAAAAGACACTTTTTGAAATGGCAGGAACATTCGACTATAGTATGCATTGTACACTTAAAGTTTGGGCATTCCGGCCATTTTCTAATAGAAAGTGCGCATTGAGGATGGAAGATAGAGTTCTGCTAAACTTAATCTTTTCCTGTTAAAGTTACAGGTTGTTATTGATCTGGAACAGTGAACAATTGTTTAGCCATTTAACCAATCTTAGTGCATGGGAAAAGTTAAGAGGGGTTTATCAAGGTCAGTTAGGGGTGATTACTGCTGTTGATGGAGAAAAGATAAATTATTCAAGTTATTTTTAATAGGCCACAGCTGACCACATGTAAGTTTTATTTAAATATATTTTAAATATGCACAAGAATATTACAATATGCCATCAGATTTACTGGATGAAGCAATGAATACAAAGGCTGAATCAGCAAACTTAATATCATATATATATATAATATTCTAAATGCAGAAATACCAACAACTGAAGGCATTAGAAGAGACTGGGACCAAGAATTAAGTATTAAAATTTACAAAGAAAGGTGGGAAGAACACCTATTAAATGTGCATAAATATTTAATTAATGTAAGACACACTTTAATACAATTTAAAATCTTACAGAGATTATACTATTCAAACTAAAATAAGGAAACTTTTTCCCAACGTCTCACCTATTTGTGATAAATGCCAGTCTCAAGAAGCTACTGTATCACACTCATTTGTCTTTTGCAATAAAACTGACACCAAAGGCAGAATGGATTATGTTTGGAACAACGGAAGGTAGCCCTGAATTAAATGTGTTTGAAAAGAATCTATTTGAAAACAGCTTAATAACTGGAATAACTTAATTCTGGAAAAATGCTCCCATACTCCCAGTAAATATGTGGATTGCAACTATGTTTGAAACACTGCATCTGGAAGATATGAGACTCCGCCTGGCAGGAAAATCAGATTGCTTCTATAAGACGTGGTCTGCATTTATAGATCTACGGTGCAAGAGTACCTCAAAAAGGTACTGGCATCAGGTCTTGGTAAAGGTGGATGAAAAACTGCCGAGTTGGTAAATTCCTTTTGCGTGATGTTTATAATAAAGTAACTGGCTTTTCCTTTTTTCTTCTTTCTCTCTTTTTTTTAGAGGGTCCATCTCTTTATCTCCTTTCTCCAACTCTTTGACCAAGGGCTCTTTTTTCTTTCCCTTTGGCACGCTTCTTCACTTTCACAACTCTCTCTCACTTTCTCTACTTTCTCTGTTTCTATTCTTGTTTTCTAATAGCCTTAAAAATTAAGGGGTACAATGATTGTAATAATATATACGGGACGTACACTGATATAATTTACTGTACCTCTAATAAATTTTTAAAAAAATGTTTTTTTAATTTCCATGCATTATGAAATTAGAAATTTGAGTTGCCGAACCAGGTGTGATGCACCAAGTCAATATACTCTTTACTGCGCACCTGTAAACGTTCAAGAGAGTATTCGTTGACCTACTGAATCTCCTGGAAGTAGAGACATTGATGGGCTTTCTTTATGATTGTATTAATATGCTGGGTCCAGGACAGATGTTTAGAGATATGCACACCCAGGAATTTGAAGTGTTTGACTCTCTCCATCACTGTCCCATCAATGAAGATAAGTTTGTAGATCCTCGTCTATCTTCTTTCAAAGTCCACAATTAGTTCCTCGGTCTTACTGACCTTGAGAGCAAGGTTGTTATTCTGGCACCATCTGGTCAGTCGATCGATCTCCCTCCTATACTCTGATTCATCACCGTCCAAATTTGCCCAACAACGATGGTGTCATCAGCAAAGGCTGAAGAAGGGAAAGGGAGGGAGAGATGCAGTCAAGGAGTGTTGAAGAAAGAGGTCTGTAGGTTTGTACTCTAGGATAATCACAATGATTGGACGTTTTGGCAGCGATGTTGCAGCACCAATACTGGAAGCCGGGCTTAATTAGGACTCAACAAAGTATTAATTGTATGTTCTGTTACAAATGTATAGATGGTAGCAGATGATAGCCATTCAAAATAAGGCCAGATGTTTGCCACTTGTGAATGCATTTTTGCCCTTTGATCCAAATATCTTGTCACTTCCCTCCTAAATTCAGCCAGTGACTGAACTTTGTGAGGCCTTCCGGGTTAAAATGGCCATGGGCAGGATTACTGAGCAAGTAGGTGACATCTGTATTCAGTTTTATTAGTCAGTGCAACAGAAACTGTGCAGGAAATATAACTAGCCCTTGCGACCTATCTCACATCCAAATGTCCCACACTATAGAACAAGCTTGGATTAAAAATACACATGTTCATTTGATAATGTCCCGCCTTTGGTAGTGAATTTTGTCAAAGGTTGCTCCTGCTTTAGCCATGATGTTGGTAGTGAAGTCCAAACAGTTTGATGGAAATTCCCAATCTAAGCATGAAAGCATAGGCTCATAACTTTGCAACGGTGCATAAGGAGGCCATTTGGCCCTATGACTCCATGCCAGTTCCCAGTGGAGTCCCATGTGTTCCATTTCCCTGTTCTTTCCCAACAGTTTGATACTGATGCTGTTAACTGTGTCAAATGTTCTCCAGGATTTTACTTGAGGAAATATATAACTACACAGCCTCATGGGGCACTATTTTCACATTGTTTAAATGATGACGACTTCTGGCTGCACTGTGTTGTACATATCATAAATTGACTCCATGCTCACTTGTGGCCCGGTCCCATCAATTTAGATTTGCATCAGTTTTTGGTCTGAATTTGTTCCGATCCATAACCATTACAATAACAATCACTGTTTAAATGGAAGTATCATCAACTCCCGCAAGAGCTTTTTTACATTTGGAAAAGAGAGTTAGATGTTATACGATTTCACTCCAAATAGCCCAGAGATTGATTTGAGCTGTGGCAGCTGGCCTTCCTAATGGGGATGGTACAGATGGAACAAATGCTACATTATGACCTTTCAGCGTTTGGATTATTGCTGAAACAGCTCATGTTTTTTTCCCTGAAAGCGACATTTTGACACCGCACAGCATTTGTAGGACAAGTGCGTGCACGCAGCAAGTGACACAATGATATCAATAGTCTGTAACGGTGTTAAATCCATTTGCAAGTGCAAAGATAACAAAATGGCCTTTGAAATGATTAAAGATTCATCTCATCAGAATATGGCATTCAGAAGGTTTTATTAAAACTGCAATATGTGCACCATATGATGGAGTTGAGACTGTGTAGATTTATATTTCCAAGGATTCGAAGTAAGATCAATGTTGTGCTGGAATGAGGGACAATAGGTGTTATTTAAAGGGGATGAATCTTCTGTCCTGCTGTGTGCTGATCATAATAACACCATCGAGCACAAACAATTTGGTTTAAGCATGGGCAGATATTTTTACTTTTCTTTTACTTTAGACATCATGTTGCTGTGGGCTCAGTACTAAATTCATAAATTCACAGAGTGAATTCTGTGTTGTATAGATCTGAAAAACCATCATACATTTTTATTCCACCAGGGATTGGTATGAGTTTTATCCTTTTATTCCTGGATTATAAAATGCGCAGCCCTCACAGCTTTACCTTTCTGATAGCACAGGTGCATCAGGGTTGCACCATGTGCCAGAATATGAACTGCGTTTATACTGAATCACTCAGCACTGTGAGTATCTGATCGGAAGCAAACTGGACCCCAAATGTGTTGTGAAACTGGATCTCTGTGCCCCTTTGCTGTGCACGGCGCTTCTTCATTCAGCAGCAGAATATTTTACATTCGTAACACACTTCTACACCAGCCGGAGCCACAGTACATCAGTGGATGAATTAACACTAGATGGTGCTCTTCGCAACATAATTACTGGTGTATCAATAAGTTGCCTTGGAAAGCAAAGCTGCCTGTCAAAGCCTACTAATTACATTGAAGGGTTTTCTGAAGCAATATTTTCCTGGAAAATATCCAAGTGTCTCAATGTCATTCTTCACATCCCAATTATATGGACTGTAAGTAAAGCGTGACTTTACTAAAGCTGGAGAATTTATTTTGCAATTGCCAAATTCAGGTCAATTTCATAAAGATAAAATTGACTAACTAGTGATCTTTGCATATTTAAGCTAATTTTTATATGACACCATTAATTTGCAGTTTGCTGTGATAAAACTATACATGAAGTATAAACAACTTAGACTCCACCGTTCACAAGCCCTCTTGTATAATGCCCTCTATCAAATCTATCATTCCATCCATCCCACTTTCAGCCATTCAAAGGCACTATTACTCCATGTAATTCTAGTTCAATCATTCATCACCTTCAACCTACTGTTGCTTTGAACATGCCTGTGAAAGCTCAAGAGACCCAACATTCGAACCATATGGCTAACAGCTAAACCTTTTCAATATGTTCTGAGAAGAGGTCAACTTTACATGAACTCTGGCCAAATATAAAGAGGAAGAGAATCAGAGAGTTGCAAATGACGATGAAAGGATGCTTAACCTAAATGGAGCCCAGGTCATTAAAATTAAGGATGGACTAGGGAACATTGAAACAGATGTCCTGTTTGTCCAATGAACGATGACCTCAGAGTTATGAGGGGAGTGGCAGGGATGTCAATGAAACCTTTAAAGGACCAGAACACCACAATAAAAAAAGAGATCAACAAGGATATTGAGAGAAATATTCTGGGAAAATCTGAAGGACCATGTGTTCAGAACTCAGAGAAGACTCCCATCCATAGACATGAATATGCACTGTATTTTCTATCTCAATTGTTCCATAAATCCTATTGCTACATTAAGACAACCCAATATTTCTCCTTGAAAAGGAGGACCTCTGCCGCATACAACCTCTCATAGAGTGGAATAATTAAATATTGTATTAAATGGGAATGGCACCAAATATCAATCAAAGCATGGTAACAAATAAGTTAAAGTGAGACAAGACCCATGTACGTTAAATTAAGTTTTTAAAGTACACAGCTGCTGAATAGATGGAGGACAAAGGACCTTCAAATTTTCCATGAAGCCAGAATTCTTGTCCTTGTCCTTTTCCAGAATTAATTTATGAGATGCAAGCTTTATGAAAGCCCAGCGTTTATTACCTTTCGAAGGTAATGGCCAGAAACCTTCTTGACCCCTATGCGGAAGTTATTCGGCAATGTGGTAAGAAGTTCCAGGATTTATACTTGAAGGTAAACAATTGGGTTTCTGTGACATTTGGGCAGTGTCATGATCACCAGCTCTGCTCCAGATTTATTTAAATACTTGAATTTGAATTTGTTAATTGTCATGGTGGAATTCAAACTCATATCTTTGGATCGGTGTTCTGATACTAATCCAATAATTTACCCACTGTGCTCCATGCAAATCAAAATGTTAGAATGGTTTTCTTCTCAGTTTGCCCTTAGCTGCCCAGATCGGGTTGAGTTGGACATTTAGGACATGGCAACAGGATCCCATAATCTTGCTATAGAAGCTAATTACTTTTCCTCCCTTTTTTTATTTCATTGTTTTTGAGAAGCTTTGTTGTCCCAACTGAATGGAAGAATTTTAAATCACACCTGTTCACGAAAGGTAATGAAAATCACGCCTGATAAATGTAGGTCAGTCGTCCATGTAACTAGTCATGTCAGAACTGCAGTGAAGGAAGGTATGTAAATGAGTAGCTGTTGCAACCTCTCAATTAAATCAAGCTGCTGTTTGACAGTTTTCCTTCAGCCCAAATCCCTTGACTTGCAATCCTCTATTCTCATGCTTTAGCAGTTGAGTGATTCCCTCAGCGCCTGGTACATAAGTCAGTGCAGTCAGCCTTGACTGTTCTTGGGCTTTTCCTTGGTCATAACATCCCAGCCTATGTGACCATATCTGATGAGCAGTTCAACTCGACAATGCATTTGATTAGGGGGCGACAGCCTGGCAATGAGCAGATGTTTATCTTATTGCAACAGATGGAAAGGTTTCTTCCAGAAAAAAAATTGCTCGCTGTAACTTTTGTTTTTTTATCAATGACCTGGTGGATGTTATTGAAAGTTACATAATTTTCCTTGCTAACAGCAGTGCTCTATCTAGAATGCATACCTCCCGGTGTGAAAGACAAGTGGGAAGTAGATTACTGTAGATAGATATACAGAATACTAGAGTGTGGGTGGATGAATGCTGTTTGCTCAGTGATGGGAACACTGACTCTATTCAGGAAAATAAATTACAATATTTTTGATGTAACCACCTACATCTACAAGTACATCAGCTTTATGCCATTATCAACATTCAGGCCCATGACTTAGAAATGTGATAGCATCTACAGTGGGAAAGATAGGAGGCAAATAATTACATGGAATATCTTGCAGAATTCAAGATGCATATGACTAGGAATTGACCATTGAGTTCAGCTGGTCATACTCTTGCTTATAATTCAAATGAACATCTGCCAACCCATCATTTAACCCTATCAGTGTATCATTCTATGTTTTTCCTCCCTCACTTACTTATTACACTTTCCCTTAAATGTATCTGTCAATTCGTATGGTACTCCAATTTTTAATTATTCAGAATAAAGAAGATAAAAATTTGATTTTTTTAATTAATAATCATATGTTTATTGGAAATATTAACAATTTGCTGAAAGACATGGGTTCTTTTGTGCTGTCAAGGCCATTAATGCCACTGACACTCAGGCCCTATCCCACTGAGAGCTAAGAACAGAAGTGATCGGAGAGATGGTCAATGCTCACTGGAAAGTTCACTTCCTCATCTACGTCTTGAATGTGAACGATCAACAGAGTCCTCATCGAATCATAGAGTGATACAGTGTGGAAACAGGCCCTTCGGCCCAACTTACCCATATTGGCCAACATGTCCCAGCTACACTAGACCCACCTGCCAGTCAGCAGAAAGACAACACATGATTACAATCTATACATTTACAGTGTACACAGGGCCGGCCTTAAGCCAATTGGACCAATTGCTCCCATTTGGGCCCCGCCCCTAAGGGGGCCCCGTGCTCCCCGGGTGGAGAGTGGGTGGAGGGGGAAGAAATGGGAAGACGGGGAGGGGGGTGTGAGGGGTGAATAGAGAATTGGGAGAGGGGAAGGTGGGTCGTTCCCTCACAGACCCGGGGCAGCACTCCCGCCCCTCTGGTCACTGTGCTTCACGCACACAGCCCCGACTCCACCCTCTCTCTCCCCGGGGAGACAGGGTGAACAATACAGGGAGGGCCCGGCCAAGCCGGGCCGGGGCGGGGATTGGGGTGGGGGAGCAATCTTTACAAACCTCGGCCTCAGCTCACACCTGTCCGCCCGGACCCTGGCATCCGCTCCCGCCGCCGGCCCTCTCTCTCCCTCCCTTCTCTCCTTCCCTTCCTCCCTCTCTCCCTTCTCTCCTTCCTTCCTCTCTCTCCTTCCCTACCTCTCTTCTTTCTCTCCTTCCCTTCTTTCTCTACTTCCCTCCCTCCCTTCTCTCCCTCCCTCCCTTCTCTCCCTCCCTCCCTTCTTTCCTTCCCTCCCACACACATCACGCACAGACAACTAACACACACACACACATGTTATGATGGGGTAGAAGCCCAAAGGATAGGATGGGGCTGAAGCCCAAAATTTAATGCCTGGACTGGTTTTTCACCAATGGTTATTGGTTTTACAGGATCTAGTTAATTAAATTACGGTATTTTTTTCATTTCACAGTCACTAGAACAAGTGGTATTGTAACTATGTACTTTTCAGAGGTGATCTACAATGTTTGTTACTTGTAGGCTTACATGTATGCAATTTTATATTAAAATGTAGCTTAAATCTGTTTTGGTCCATTAACTCGCAGGCATTTTTTAAGCGCACATTTTGATTACTTTCCATTCTACCATGGAGATATAAAGTCTATAATAGACTTTATTTATATTTCTATGATTCTACAGACCTTGTCTGGGAACCTGGGGATCACCAAAATTGTTCCCAATTGGGCCCCGCACCTTCTAAGGCCGGCCCTGAGCGTACAGATACATATCTGGGAAGTGGAGGATCTCAGACATGCCATAGTCATGACTACCTTCACAACAAGAGATAAGTTGGCTGTGGTTACTGCAGAAGGGTCTCATAATTCATCTTAACTTTCTCTCCCCAGTGGCAAAGCGATTCCTTCATTCAAAGTGTGGATTCTGAACCCTAGGAGACACAGCATGGTCGTCACAAGGTCGTAGGATGTCGTAGGTAGATCGTGATGCTAGTCGCAGGTACTCTTGGCATCAAGTAGGTTAGGGCGTTTTTCTAGCCTGACGAAAAATGTCCACGAGTGAAAAAGGTCGTGAATTAGGTCGTGGAAGTGGGACAGCCCCTTAACTATCTTCACATGCAGCAACTCCGAGGGAAGAGAAGCATCGTACATAGCCTTTCTTATCTTAAAGGCCCTGTCCCAGTTTCCCGAGTTACTTATGAATTCTCCTGAGTTTTCTCCTTGTTTCAAACTCGGAGAATGTCCATAGCGAATCCGTCGGAGTCCGTAGATATTTTGTAGCGGCTCATAATGCCAGTCGTAGGTACTCGGGGCATCAAGTAATTCGGAAGGTTTTTTCGGCATGTTGAGGAGCACAGAGATGCCCAGTGTAAATGATGACCACTTCACAAACCACCAACTCTCTCACCTCATCTGGCACACTGCATCCCATCAGTTTCCACATTATCCTCATTTGTCACTTTGGAATACATAAAACCAGACGGAGTCAGGCTTGATTCTGAAGAACAGCCTGGGAAGCAGGAACATGTAATTACATCGCTTCAACTTTTTGATTAAATTCCAATTGCAAGTGAAAACATGAAAGAAGATTACCCTTTCAACCCACGGTATGCTGACTCTTAACTGTGATATTTGCATAATCTTATTTGGTGTTCACATCTCACTGATGAGAAGTCAGATACTGCTGCAAGGTTTAAAGATTTGCAGTATCTTAACGGGAATGCTGCAGTATGCCACATCATACCTGTTAGTTCCCCTGGAGCACTGAATGCCATATATTTATGCCGGTGGAGATGGTGAGGCAACAAAGAGAGAGCTGATTTGAGGGTGGAGTAGTGTGTGAGAGAGTGAGAGAGTATTATGCACAACACTATGGGGGAAATACCAATACAAGATGACAAAGGTTAAAGATGCGAGGAAGGAGTTTTAAAGGGGATCTTACGGATACATTTTATACCCAGCAGAGATAGTTGAAGTAGGTATTACAACAGCATTTAAAATATACTTGGACAGGTACATGGATAGGAATGGTTGAGAGGAACATAGGCCAAGTGCAGGCAAATAGCTCCAGCTTAGATTTGCCATCTTGGTCATGAATAAGATGGACCAAAGGGCCTGTTTCTGTGGTGAATTACTAGTTTAGTTCTGTTTTGTTTATTATTGTCATGTGTACTGAGAAACAATGACAAGCTTTTATTTGCGTGCCATCCTGTGAAAGAAAAGACTATACACGATTACAATCAAGCCGTCCACAGTGTACAGTTGCCTGACAACAGTTGCGAAGAAATTGTATGACTCTAACCGTTGATATATGGAACTTGTTGCGAGAGGAGGTGGGGGAATTAAATAGATTACTGTGTTTTAGAGACAGACATTTAATTAGGCAAAGCATAGAAGGATATGTTTCTCCTGGCAGCAATGTGGGAAGACATTCAAGGATCATAGCAGATTACAATGTCAAGAGTCAACAGTGTTTTGTTGTCATATGTCCCGAAATGAAACAATTAAGTTCTTACTTGTAGCAACACAACAGATATATACTTTGTAAAACACCAGAATTAACATAAAAAAAGTTAAGTATATTTAAAAACAATCGGACAATAATGGTGCAAAGACAAAAACAATGCCCCCAAGTTGATGTAGTCTGGTGCTTAGTTGGAGGTCGGGGTCTTCAATTGCCTGCTGGTTGCTGGGAAGAAGCTGCTCCCGAACCTAGACAATACAGATTACATGCTTCTTTTCGTTATGATTGTATCAATGTGCTGGATCCAAGAAAATCTTCAGAGATATGCACGCCCAGGAATTTGAGGTTTTGGACTCTCTCCACCACCGTCCCAGAAATGAAGACAGGTTAGTAGATCCTCAGCCTTCCTCTTCCAATGTGAACACTCTGTTCCTTGGTTTTACTGACGTTCAGAGCAAGGTTGTTGTTCCATTTGGCACCATTTTGTCTGTCTGTCGATCTCCCTCCTCTCAACATACACAATTCGTCCAACAACGGCGGTGTCATTGGTGAATTAAAACATGGAGTTGGAACTGTGTCCTGCTACACAATCATGAGTAAAAAGTGAGTAGAGCAGGAGGGTGAGCACACAGTCTTGAGATGCTCCTGTGCTGATGGTTATTGAGCAGAAAGTGTTGCTGCCAATTTGTGCTGATTGTGTTTTGTTGTAGAGGAAGTCAAGGATCCAGTTGCAGATGAATGCTCAGGCAAGTTTCTTGAGTTTGGTAACCAGTTTGGAGGGGATGATGGTGTTGAACAGTTTGGTTTGGAGTGGAGAAGTGTAGATGACTGATGAGGTGCCGGCAGTTGGAAATAAAAATGTCGAGAGAGGATAGAAGGCTGGCGGAGGAGGAGGAATGTTGGAAAGGGGAGAAGGGGTCTTACACTTCAGATAATCAAATTCTTAGTGTGAGACCTCTCTCAGTCCTGCATTCTTCCAGGGCAGAATAATGCCATTGAATGCAGCAGTAGGATGGATCCATTCTCAGTTACAATGACTTATTTTGTTTTTCTATAGAAGAATAACTGTACAAAACAGCTGATGGAAGGAAACAGAAAGATAATAGGAAAGATGTTGTCAAGCTGGATAGGGTACAGAAAAGATTTACAAGGATGTTGCCAGGGCTGAGCCATTAGGAGAGGTTGAGTAGGCTGGGACTCTATTCCTTGAAGGGCAGGAGGATGAGGGATGATCTTATTGAGGTGTCTAAAATCATGAGAGGAATAGATGAGGTAGATGCATAGAATGTCTTGCACAGGATAGGTGAAAGAGGACCAGAGGACATAGGTTTAAGGTGAAGGGAAAAAGATTTAATAGGAATCTGAGGGGTATTTTTTTTCACACAAAGGGTGGTGGATGTATGGAACAAGCTGCCATAGGAGGTAGTTGAGGCTGGGACTATCGCAACATTTAAGAAACAGTTAGACAGATACATGGATAGGACAGATTTGGAGGGAAATTCACCAAACACGGGCAGGTGGGACTAGTGTAGCTGGGACATCTTGGCTGATGAGGGCAAGTTGGGTTGAAGGGCCTGTTTCCACACTGTATCACTCTATGACTCTATAATAGAGAACAGAGGAGCTGTGGGACAGACCCCATTGACGAGAGTGTGGATCTGCAGGAAATCATTGATGTATCACATCTGTTGATGTTATATTGATATAAAATCTTTTTGTATGGACACTATTACATCTCATGATCTTTTTTCCCCATGAGGGGGTGGGGTTTGTGGGGAGGTATATCAAGAACAATAAGGCAGAGGTTAGTAAGAAGGAGTTTTAAAGCGGATCTTACAGGTATGTTTTTGATAGTTGATATCTGGTACTCACTCCCAGAGGATGCGATGAAAACAGATATAATTACTGGATTTAAGAGCCATTTAGATAGACATTTAATTAGGCAAAGCATAGAAGGATATGTTTCCAATGTAATACATGAGATTAGTGTAGATGGGCAGCAAGGTTGGCATGGATGAGTTAGCCAGAAGAGTCCATTTCTGTGCTGTATAACCTTTTAATGTGTTGGAGGCATCTGGGTCAGGCTCCCCTTTCAGGCCCGTTTGCATGACACACACTGACAATCAATACTTTCAATAGCAAGCTTAAAATTGTCCTCATGGGAGATTGTCTTGGAGAAGAATTGACTGGGTCAAACATAGTGCTCATCAGAAGAAGAACTATTGATGGTGGCAGTACATAAAATAGACGAGGAAGACTGCATAACACTTTTCATAATATAGGGATGTTAATAAACATTGAAGCACCTCTAAAATATAGCTATTGTTTTATTTTATTGCAAGAAATGTGTCCTTCAATTTGTAAATAATAGCATCCACAAATTGAATGATACATGGACTGAGCAGTTTATATTGGTCAGGAAAATAAACCATAAGACCGTAAGACATAGCAGAATTAGACCATTTGGCCCATTCTAGAAGAGAGATACAGTGGTGCAGTGGGAGAGTTGCTGCCATATAGTGCCAGATTTGACCCTGACTACGGGTGCTGTCTGTACGGAGTTTGTATGTTCTCCCTGTGACCGCATGGATTTTCTCCGGGTGCTCCGGTTTCCTCCCACACTCCAAAGATATGCAGGTTTGTAGGTTAATTGGATTTGGTAAAATTGTAAATTGTTCCTAGTGTGTGGGATAGTGAATGGTTGATTGGTGGTGGATGTGGACTCTGTGTGATGAAGGGCCAATTTCCATGCTGTACTTCTAAGGTCTAAAGAGTCTACTCAAGCATTCACTCATGGCTGATCTATTTTTCCCTCTCAACCCCATTCTTCAGCCTTCTCCCCATTATCTTTCACACCCTTACTGATCGAGAAACTGTCAATCTCTCCTTTAAAAAATACCAAATAACTTGGACTCTACAACAGTCTGTGGCAAATCACCACCCTCTGGCTAAAGAAATTCATCCTCATCTCCATTCTGAAGGTACGTCCTTTTATACTGAGCCTGCGCTCTCTGGTTCTAGACTCTCCCATTACTGGAAACATCAAGGGCTTTCATTACCCAATAGGTTTCAAGAGACTTCAAACACTCCTCATACATTAACCCAATCATCCCTGGGATCATTCCCGTAAACCTTTGGAACCTCTCCAAAGCCTTCCTCAGATATGGGGCCTGAAATTGCTCGCAATATTCCAAATGTGGCCTCGCCAGCGCCTGATAAAGCCTCAGTACTACATTTAAAAAAAAAAAAAAAACATTCTTTTTGATTCTATTGAATTGAATTCTAGCATTGCATTTGCCTTCCTTAGCTGCAACTCAACCTGTAAATCGACCTCTTGGGACTCCTGCAGCAACACTCCCAAGTTCCTTTTCTCCTCCGATTTGTGAATCCTCTCCCATTTTATAGTAGTCACACCTTTATTCCTTCAACCAAAGTGCATGGCTGTACACATTACTAATCTGTATTCCATTTGTCACTTCTTTGCCAACTCTCCCAACCTGTCCAAGTCCTTCTGCAGCCTACCCGGTTCCTCAATATTACCTGCCCCTCCACCTATGTTCACATTATCTGCAAACGGCCATAATGCCTTAATTTCCCTCATCCTGATCATTAACGTATGATGTAAAAATTAACGGAGCCAACACAGACCCTTGCAAAACACCGCTAGTTACCAGCACCCAACCAGAAAAGTCTCCCTTTATTGCCATACATTGCCTTCTGTAAGATAGCCAATCTTCTTTTTTTAAAAATATTTATTTTATTGGAAGCAATTGTACCAAAAACTAGTAAGATTATATGAGAGCTTACCAGTTGGAAGTTTGATCGTGATTTTATGAGGAGTTACGTTGGTGATTACGTGAAGAAGGCCCGCCAGGCCGCATGCGCAGCAAAGTTCAAAGCAGCGGTATGAAATCACAAATAAACAACACCGAAGTAAACAGTAAGATCAGTGACTCGAGAACTACCAGATGATCTTTTATGAGAAAGGGTTGGGTGTGGTGGGCATGTGATCACCAACATAACTCGTCATAAAATCAAGATCAAACTTCAAACTGGTAAGTTAGAAACATAGAAACATAGAAATTAGGTGCAGGAGTAGGCCATTCGGCCCTTCGAGCCTGCACCGCCATTCAATATGATCATGGCTGATCATCCAACTCAGTGTCCCGTACCTACCTTCTCTCCATACCCTCTGATCCCCTTAGCCACAAGGGCCATATCTAACTTCCTCTTAAATATAGCCAATGAACTGGCCTCAACTACCCTCTGTGGCAGAGAGTTCCAGAGACCCACCACTCTGTGTGAATAAAGTCCTTCTCATCTCGGTCCTAAAGGATTTCCCCCTTATCCTTAAGCTGTGACCCCTTGTCCTGGACCTCCCCAACATCGGGAACAATCTTCCTGCATCTAGCCTGTCCAACCCCTTAAGAATTTTGTAAGTTTCTATAAGATCCCCTCTCAATCTCCTAAATTCTAGAGAGTATAAACCGAGTCTATGCAGTCTTTGTTCATAAGACAGTCCTGACATCCCAGGAATCAATATGGTGAACCTTCTCTGCGCTCCCTCTATGGCAATAATGTCCTTCCTCAGATTTGAAGACCAGAATTGTACGCAATACTCCAGGTGTGGTCTCACCAAGACCCTATACAACTGAAGTAGAACCTCCCTGCTCCTTTACTCAAATCCTTTTGCTATGAAAGCCAACATACCATTTGCTTTCTTCACTGCCTGCTGCACCTACATGCCTACTTTCAATGACTGGTGTACCATGACACCCAGGTCGCGCTGCATCTCCCCTTTTCCTAATCGGCCACCATTTAGATAATAGTCTGCTTTCCCGTTTTTGCCACCAAAGCGGATAACCTCACATTTATCCACATTATACTGCATCTTCCATGCATTTGCCCATTCACCCAGCCTATCCAAGTCACCTTGCAGTCTCCTAGCATCCTCCTCACAGCTATCACTGCCCCCCAGCTTAGTGTCATCCGCATACTTGGAGATATTGCCTTCAATTCCCTCATCCAGATCATTAATGTATACTGTAAATAGCTGGGGTCCCAGCACTGAGCCTTGCGGAACCCCACTAGTCACTGCCTGCCATTGTGAAAAGGACCCGTTTACTCCTACTCTTTGCTTCCTGTTTGCCAGCCAGTTCTCTATCCACATCAATACTGAACTCCCAATGCCGTATGCTTTAAGTTTGTATACTAATCTCTTATGTGGGACCTTGTCAAAAGCCTTCTGGAAGTCCAGATACACCACATCCACTGGTTCTCCCCTGTCCACGCTACTAGTTACATCCTTGAAAAATTACACAAGATTCGTCAGACATGATTTACCTTTCGTAAATCCATGCTGAGTTTGTCCAATGATTTCACCACTTTCCAAATGTGCTGCTATCCCATCTTTAATAACTGACTCTAGCAGTTTCCCCACTACCGATGTTAGGCTAACTGGTCTGTAATTCCCTGTTTTCTCTCTCCCTTCTTAAAAAGAGGGGTTATGTTTGCTACCCGCCAATCCTCAGGAACTACTCCAGAATCTAAAGAGTTTTGAAAGATTATCACTAATGCATCCACTATTTCCGGAGCTACTTCCTTAAGTACTCTGGGATGCAGCCTATCAGGCCCTGGGGATTTATCGGCCTTTAATCCATTCAATTTACCCAATACCACTTCCCGACTAACCTGGATTTAACTCAATTCCTCCTTTGACCCACGGTCCCCTGCTATTTCCTGCAGATTATTTATGTCTTCCTTAGTGAAGACGGAATCAAAGTAGTTATTCAATTGGTCCGCCATATCCTTGTTCCCCATGATCAACTCACCTGTTTCTGACTGCAAGGGACCTACATTTGTTTTAACTAATCTCTTTCTCTTCACATATCTATAAAAAGTTTTGCAGTCAGTTTTTATGTTCCCTGCCAGTTTTATTTCATGATCTATTTTTCCTTTCCTAATTAAGCCCTTTGTCCTCCTCTGCTGGTCTCTGAATTTCTCCCAGTCCTTTGGTATGCTGCTTTTTCTGGCTACTTCTTGTTTAATCTTAGTCTTGTTTAATCTTATTATTTCTTGTTTAATCTTACTATTTTACTTCGGAGTCACGTGAGTGATTCCCTGAAGAGTTCAAAGCTTTGTGATTTCATGCCGCAAACCCGACATCCCACTGCATTTGATTGACTAAAGAGAAATAAATGCATTAGTAATAACATTGTATTGAATGTAATGATAGGGTTTATTTAACAATGTAAACAAACAACAGTACCCCTAAAATTTAGATACTTAAAATGTAATTGGCAAAGAGCCCTGGATTGACAATTGGCCGATGATAAAATTCTGAAACATCAGCTCATTTGCCCATCCGATGGCCGCTAAAATTTGGTCGAAGGACACATCCCTCCCTTTAGCCGGCAACATAGCTGCTGACCTAGTATAATGAGATGTAAACACACTATCTAAATGATATACTGACGTTGATGCTGACCTGGTGGAATGAGACATACAATCATCAATGTTAATACCTGTTGCAGCCACCTTGAAATAGTCTGAACCGACCTTCTCTTGTGTAATTGTTTATTAACTGATACACAGTGCTGAATCCATACTTCTAAGAATTCTGGTGGCCTTGGTGACATAAAAATGAGACAGTGGGGCATTCGAAATGTTCTTAAAAATCATGCCAGCCCTGGTCTGCTCTACTAGTGTAGACCAGAATGTAAAATGTAATGGCATGAACAGCCAATTCCATCCTGTCCAGCCACAGCGTTTGCAATGTTTTGCCGTCGTTGTGCTGATATTAGAGTCATGGCTAAGGATGTAGCTAAGAAGTAATATTTACACATTTACAATAACCAACGGCATAATCTTGTTATGCGACTTCTTGTCTCAAGAACTTTTTAACAACTTGATATCCGGGTTGGACCCGACAATATAGTTCCCTTATGTTACAGCTGTAATTTCTCTATAACTGAACTATTGTCAATATCACTTAAAATGAACTGGAAATGTCAGTAATTTGTATCGTATCAAATGTATCACTAATATTTAACAAACATTTCTGATCCCCTCAATAGAGATGTACTGCTTTTTGGACGCTATCCATGCATACTGCAGTGAACACCCTCATGGTTAAATGTGACAACCTGAGGCATAAGTCAATCCATTGAAAATGTGTAAGTCAATAATCGTTTTACTGTGCAAAGACCAGTCTCCTGAACCACATTTTAAAACAGCAAGTTTTTGCTTTTTGGCATAACTGTACCATTGTGCCATAATGCCTGATGAAACAGGCAACATGGACGCTTGGCCAGTCCGATAGTACGAATCCAAATGAGGTCTTGCTGACTGTTTTAAGACCCAGCTAATGAGGAAGACATAAAGTCCATTCCTCCTATTGAAGCGAGAATGTATTTCTCCACACTGTTGTGTCACATATTTTAGCAAACAGTGAACATGCATAAGCATGACGAACATTTGATGAAGTATTGAATCATGCTTTCATCATACTTTGAGATTCAACACTTATTCTGTGTTATCATCAATCTCCAGTGGCAAGGAGATTAATTACAGGATATTCTTCCTAATTACCATGAGACTAATATATGTCACCATTGTAGTGTAGCAACTTAAAGTTGTGCATGAAGAATATGTATATTCACTCAAAACCTTACTCAACGGTGCATTTAGTGTATATATTTAGTTGATACTAACAACTGAAGAATTGGTAACTCATGCAATCTCCACTACCTTTGAGTAGGTGATGGTATTTGGAACTTCTCATCTTAGAGTTCTAAACACCAGTTCATAATAACTGAATTCAACCGATCAAACTACTGTAGCGAGTTTCAAGTTCAATGAGTTATTGTCATGTTCAGCAATGCTGAATACTGTTACTTCATCATTGTGGCTGAAGTAGCCTCAGCTGACAATAGCTCAAGGTTGTTAGCAATGATCGAATTGCTACTTACACAATATCAGTTCCTTGATTTGCTCAGCTGCAACATAGCTGCTATATTGCCAATTACTCTTAATGAAAATAACTTAGTTTTGTAACAGATTGCTATAACCCCAATCTCTTGCCACAAGGTGGAGACAAGGCTAATAATAATTAAAGGTAAATCCCAATGACCAACAAATAGTTTATCCCATACTGCAAAGCTTTACTGTTATAGCCTTTGCAATGGGATTTGTATAACATGTATCTCTTACCTTATGAATCTGTTGAAGTCAGGAATAAGTTTTTACATTCGGAAAGTTCAATACCCAATACCCGAAAGTTTTGCCTAATACTTTCCATTCTTCATAATAACATGCCAATCCTGCCTTATTGCATGGGTGGTTTGCATGAGAACTTCTGCTCAATTTCCAAACCCTGGCCATAATCCAATTTACTTGGAATGCTCCGGCTGTGCCTCAACCAAATATTTGTACCCTTTGTGTGTTGTACAAACAAATGTAAATATTACAACTTGTGAATGGTGCACTACCCAAATTTTGGAAATGCTAGACCCATTTAGTTTAGCATGATTGGAACGTGCATGGAATTTCTGAGCTATCATGCTGCCCCCAGCTCCAGTTAACCACTACTGCCGATGAGCACCTGGGGTGCAGTCTGAACAATGACTGTTGCCCGTTGTTGGCCAAATTAATTCGTCTGCCATGCTTCTTCCCCTGTAGAATAGACCTACCTGAATAACCAATTCAGCGGCTGGCTCTCGCTGTTGGCGTTGTTCACTGCCGGCACATATGTGCTCGAGTCTGTTCTATTGACATCTTTAGAGCCTGGAGTCATCTTGACATTTTGCTCTTCCCTCCTCAGAGAGGGTGATTTGTAGGCAACTCTAACAGGCGCTGCCGCAGGCCGTAGGATACAAATACTGATACGAACCCATTGGCATTAACCCAATAGAATATTTTTCTGGGATGGCAACTTTATTGTCAGGAAAGGTACCTCTGACACGTGCCCTTCATCCCTTTGGGTATGCCCCACGGCCATACCCTGAGACTCAGTGTCAGCAGGATACTGACCCATCTTGATCTCTGCCTCCGAGAGGGAGACCTTTGCAGCACTGTATACAACAGTTGCTGTATTTAGGATAGTCGTTTCAAACACACTATCCAGCCCCGGTGAGGAATTCATCCCCCGACACCGTGGGCTATGCTCTCTAGCCCCGGTGGAGAATCATCTCCCGACTCCGTGGGCGAGCAGATATGTGTGAATTTGAGCAACCCTGTCCCAGGCGTTGCTGGCGCCGCCTTTCATAAAGGCCGGCGCTTTTTCACATGGACAGCCCTGCATCAGGCGCTGTTGGCATGGCTCTCCTGTAGTCCGGCACTTCACACATGAAGCATCCCTGTCAGGCGCAGCTGGCATGGCTCTCCCATAGGCCGGTAATGTCACAAATGAAACAGCCCTGTATCAGGTGCTGCTGGCACGGCTCTCCCGTAGGCCAGCACTTCATATATGAAGCAGCCCTGTCAGGCACTGCTGGGGCAGCCTGTCCCATAGGCCCGCACTATTGCTGTGTAAGCTCACTAAATCAACATTTAGTGTACAGCTTTACCTGTCGAGAGTAAAAATAAATCATAGCAACCTGTGCTTAACAATTATAACATTGTCAGAACATATAACAATAACTTTTTACTTTGCCTTTAACTTTTACTTAAAGAAAAATCACTATAAAATACATACTTCTTACTATAAGGAGAAACCCTTTAAGCCCGACTCACCTGAGTCCAAATAGGGCTGAATGAGTCCCAGTAATTTCTTGACTGGGGACCAACGTCTGTGAGCCACTGACCCCACTGTCAGTGGCTCCAGCGTTGCTTCCTTGCCGTTCCAATGGCATCTCACAGGGTGGAAGCCACTGACCCCCCTGTCAGTGACTCTGCTTAGATTCTTTGCCATTCCCACGGCATCCCCGCAGGCTGCGGAACCGATGACCCCCTGTCAGCGACTCTGCTTAAATTCCTTGCCATTTTTATGACATTCCTGCAGGCTGGGAGCCACTGACCCCCCTGTCAGCGACTCTGCTTAAACTTCCTGCCGTTTTTATGGCATCCCTGCAGGCTGGGGAGTCGCAAACTGCGCTGTTAGCAGCTCCTATCTCGCAACCCGATCAATTTTGCTGGTTTATCCGCATTTGCTGTCAGACTGGAATTTCCCCACAGTCCATAACCAAACATAACCAAGTTAAAAACCAAACATACCTTTTAAGTTTAACTTACCACCGGCAGGAGCTCTGTCCTGCCAGACTGGTGCTTGCGCCAATACGGCTGACGTAATGCTGCGCATGCAGCCTGGCGGGCCTTCTTCACGGAATCACTCACGTAACTCCAAAGTAAAATTGACTATTTACAGGTTTGTGAACAGCTTCAATTTTAACATTTTCGAAACAGAACATAAAATTAAAAAGAGAAGAAAGAGAAGAGAGAGAAAAAAAGAAAGAAAGAAGAAGAGAGGAGATCTATCCGTCGACTTCACCCAGCCCTACGATTAATTTCGAAATTGTGCTCAACTATTTTGTTGCTCAAGAAATTCAATAAAAGGAGACCATATTTTTTTTAATTGTTCCGGATTACCATTCAAGACAAACCTAATTCTCTCTAGATGTAGTCTGTCCATCATTTCTGTAATCCACATCTTCACTGGAGGGACTGCAGTCTATTTTCAGAATTTAAGTATGAGCTTTTTTGCTGATATTAGACCATAATCGAGAAAGTGTCGTTGAAAGACCATTAGTTTGCTACATGACTCTGATATTCCCAGTATTATCAATTTTGGGTCTGGCTCTAATGGGATTTTCAGTGTTCTGGAGATGATGATGAATACTTCAGTCCAAAAATATTCTATTTTTGTACACAGTACAAAACTGTGGATTAAGGTGACTTCTTGAGACTGACATTTATCACAAAGAGGGGGAACACTGGGGAAAATCTTGCTCAGTTTGTTTTCTGAATTCTATAGCCTGTGCAGCACTTTGAACTGTACCAGGCAATATCTGGCATTTAAGGAGCAATAATGAATGCTTTCATCCCACAGAACATTGGTGATATGTTGACCCATCTCATCCTCCCATGCATGCCTGTAAACCTCAGATGATGGGATGTTGATGTTCTGAAGGATATTCTAAATGTAGGGTATAAACTTCTCTGTATCTGCATGTCTATTCAAACACTCATCGAGTTTGTCTGGACTTGCAGTGGTGTAATCTTGCCTGTATGTTTTCACATAGTCCCAACCTGGAGGTATCTGTGGAATTCTCTGCCTCAGAGGGCGGTGGAGGCAGGTTCTCTGGATGCTTTCAAGAGAGAGCTAGATACGGGCTCATAAAAATAGCAGAGTCAGGGGATATGGGGAGAAGGCAGGAATGGGGTACTGATTGGGGATGATCAGCAATGATCACATTGAATGGTGGTGCTGGTTCGAAGGGCCAAATGGCCTACTCCTGCACCTATTGTCTATTGTCTATCTAAAATAATTATTAGTGTTCAGATCGTATTTCTCCTGCAACTCTTGGAAGGAGAAAAGTGTCCCCTTCCAATAAAGGTCCCCACAGTGTTGATTCTGTTGTTCTCCCATTGGGTGAAAACACCATCTAAAGTAGAGGGTTTAAAAGAGGGATGGTTTGCAATAGGAGATGTCATTGTTTTGCAATAGGAGATGCCATGTCTCTCAATTTGAGACTGAGCTTCAACTGTTTCCAGATGCGAACAGTACCATGGATTATAGGGTTATGATCATACATTGACTTATTCAGGGGTATTGGAAACAGGACAATTGAGCCTATGGAGAAAGGCCAGTTGGCCTGTTGGTACGAATCATCCAACCAGAAAATTATGGTTTTAATATTCATTGCCCAATAGTAAAAGAGGAAATTGGGTAAGGCTAGTCCTCCACTCTCTTTGGATTTGCAGAGGTGTCGTTTATGTATTTGGTGGCTTGTGTAGTCCAAAATGAAATTAGTAACAATGGAATCAATTTTTTTGGAGAAAGATTTGGGAAGATATAGCGGTATTGGCTGGAATAGATATAAAAGCTGCGGGAGAAAGATCACCTTTACGGCATTTAGTCTGCCGAGGAGGGAAATAGGCAATGTTTTCCAAAATTGAATATAAGTATGAAGTTTTGTGATTAATGGAGGGAAATTTGTTTTGGGCAGAAGGGAATATTTCCTGGTAACTTAAACTCCGAGATATCTGAATTTGTCAGTAACAATTCTAAAGGGGAAGTGTTGGAGCCAGGTGATGTATTGTTCGTTTATTGACATAATTTCGCTTTTATTCCAATTAATTCTGTAGCTAGAGAAGGTGCCGAATTGATGAATATTGGATAGTAAATTTGGGATACTGGTTTGAAGGTTAGTAATGTATAACAGTACATGGTCTGCATAAAGGGACATTTTGTTCATAATGAGTTTAGTATTGTATCCATATATGCCTGGGTGGAACCTAATACTCTCAGCAAGTGGTTCTATGGCTAAGGCAAATACCATCGGGGAGAGAGTGCGCATCCTTGTCTATTGCCCCTGAATAGGTAAAATTTAAATGAAAGTATTTGATTGGTTAGCATTCTGGCAGTTGGGTTAGTATATAGATGCTTCATCCATGAAATGAAGTTTTCACCTAATTGGAATTTTTCCAACGCTGTGAAAAGATAAGACCATTCAACTTGGTCGAAAGCTTTTTCCGTGTCCAATGAGATGATTGTGAGGTCTTTGTTCGGTATTCTATGTGAATAAACGATATTAAACAGGCATCTCAGATTAAAGAGTGAGTGTTGTTTAGGTATGAACCCAGTTTGATCTGAGTGTACAAGTTTGCCAATGACTAGGCTGAGTCTTGCTAGAATCTTCTGGTCAGTACTTAAAAGGGCAATTGCTCTATAAGATCCCAGCTCTTATAGATGTCCTTGGTATGTTAGGTTCCTTTCCTTGGCCACTTTATGAAGTATTTCCTCCAGGACGTGGCAGTGATGCACCCGCAGGATCAGATGTCGTGGTGGCACGTTGCTGTCTGACCGGGTTATCAGAGCTCTGTGTGCTCGATCAAGCACGGGCTTTTCATCCAGAGCGAGTGTGTCTTTAAGTAATTTTGCTATAAAGTCACGGACATTTTGACTGTGTTCTTTACCTTCTTTCACTCTGACTATTCTCAAGTTCTGACGCTTGGAGCGCCCCTCCAATTCTAGGCATTTTTCTGTTAATTTTGACACCAAGCCGGAGATGCGTTCCACTTCAGCTTTTAAATCGTCCGTAGCGTCAGAGCTTGCTGTAGCCGCTAGTTCCAGCACACGGATAGTCTTGCTGTGGGCGAGTGAAGTAGCCAGGGTAGTTTCCAGCTTTTGGTTGATGTCGGTTTCCAAACGTAGACTTTCCCCTCGCAGTTACCTCTTCAACACGAGAGTCTATTTTGGCACAGATTGCTTTTTTTACTACTGAGAGATCTCGGCGATGAATTTTGATGGCTTGCAGGACCGGCGTTTGGATTGCTGTCTCTTCGCAGGACTGTTTTCAGGTGAGCTTGAGGCTTCTGCGCGGCCTTCCTCTCCGTCTTTTTTCGGCCTTTGTTTGGGTGCCATTGCGGTCCCATTACTGGTCTGCTGTCCCTTTTCCCGTAAATGCATTGAATAGTGAACTGCTTACAAGTGCGTCCTATCCCTCCAAAGCGCCACCGGATGTCAAGATAGCCAATCTTCTATCCATACTAGTATCTTCCTTCTAATACCATGGGCTCTTATCATGTTTAGCAGTTTCACGTGCATCACCTTATCAAAGGCCTTCTGAAAATCCAAGTAAACACCATTGGCATACTCTCCTTTGTGTGTCCTGCTTGTTATCTCATCAAAAAACAGCAATAAATTTGTCAGGCAAGATCTTCCCTTAACAAAACCATGCGGACTGCAGCCTATTTTATCATGTGCTTCCAAGTATCCCAAAACCTCATTCTTAATAATGAACTCTTGAAGATATTCTAGCCCAGAACATGTTAAGACTTTGGTTCTGCAAATTACGAATATTTGTAGATGTATATTCGGTTGTTCGTGCAATGTGTTCACTTAAAAAAGTAATGGGCATTTATTAATATGAGTGGCGTAAACTATATGCCTCTCATTTCTGTCGCTGGCTTTCAGTGATTGGAGCGAATCACACTTTGTAAAGAATACAGTTATGAATATATTAATCTTCTATTCCCTGATAGTGGTTAGAATGTATTTATTTGTCAGTTCCATATACTGTCGGGCAAGCATTGCACTTATGATGACCAAGTATAACTCAAGGATGGCTTCTGTTGAATATGGCTGCTGCACTCTCATCCACAATATTTGCCATGGTTTGGTCTAAATCATCTAGTCTGAAGAAGGGTACCAACCTGAAACAACCGCCTATCCATGTTCCCCCGATATGCTGTCTGGCCCGCTGAGTTACTCCTGCACATTGTTTCTTTTTATGTAAACCAGCATCTGCAGTTTGTTGTGTCTACATCTGGACTGGGTTATTAGGAGATCCTATGATGTTGGTTGAATGATGCAAGGTCATGCACAGACAACTAATGGTTAAGAAGAACCCGCTGAGGTAAATGACACTATAATGAATGATGATTCAAATAGATATAACTAATTAAAAGCACTGATAGCAATAGTTCAACTACCGTATTTGTCCATTTTATATGCGTGTGTCAATGTAAATAATGCAGAGTAAGAAATTAAAACGCAGTAGAGCCTTTGCCTTAGTTAGTTAGCAGGCTGATGTGTGTCAAATAGGAAGCAAATTGGGCACCAAAAAGGTAAGCTGGTGAAAAGTTACTCTGGCAGCTAAATAGATGAAAAGCTGGCGTGAGAAATTAATTTGTTCAGTATCAGAATACTGCAGCTCTCTTTGACAGCCAGTGAAGAAAGACCATGTCTTTATACACTTGGGCTTTGAATTAGTAACTAGAACAGAGCCACAAAAATCATCTGTGCATAAGTCAGACATGCATTCCCAGGCCAAAAGACAATAGTTATTGAAGATGACAATGATATCAAACTTCTTATCAGTAGCTGAGCTTTTGATACAAGTTTTTGCATGTGAAGCCTCCCAAATGACAATTTCAGAGCGAACTTTATGTATTACGTGCCGAATCATAGCATTGTTAAGAATGTCCTCAGGAAAGAGGATGGCAGGAACATATACAATTACCTTTAGAAAATGTATGAAGTGTCTGCTAAGAACTCAGTTCAAGTTTAACAATGTGTCTGTGATCCAGCAGCCAGTGTTATGGAAGCACCGCCACAAACTCTAACAATTCCAAAACACTAATGGATCTAGAAATTCCTTTCTGCATTTTAAGTGTGATGAAAGAGCAGTATATTGCACACAAATGGTGGTTTAAAACTGTCATTAGAAAACATTGTGTAGAAAGGAACTTGATTTACACAAAAGAAAAAAACAAAATGCTGGAGTAACTCAGCGGGTCAGGCAGCATCAGCAGGTCAGGCAGCATTCAGGTTGCGACCCTTCTTCAGACTGAGAAGCCTCAGTCTGAAGAAGAGTTTCCACCTAAAACGTCATGCACAGTGCATTCAGAAAGTATTCAGACCCCTCACTTTTTCCATATGTTGTTATGTTACAGCCTTATTCTAAAATGGATTATAAAGAAATAACTGAAATATCACATTTACATAAGTATTCAGACCCTTTACTCAATTCTTTGTTAAGGCACCTTTGGCAGCGATTACAGTATCAAGTCTTCTTGGGTATGACGCTACCAACTTGGCTCACCTATATTTGGGTAATTTCTCCCATTCTTCGCTGCAGATCCTCTCAAGCTCTATCAGATTGGATGGGGAGCATCGATGCACAGCTATTTTCAGGTCCCTCTAGAGATATTTGATCAGGTTCAAGTCCGGGCTCTGGCTGGGCCACTCAAGGACATTTACAGACTTGTCACAAACCACTCCTGCGTTGTCTTGGCTGTGTGCTTAGGGTCATTGTCCTGTTGGAAGGTGAGGTCCAGAATGCTCTGGAGCAGGTTTTCATCAAGGATCTCTCTGTACTTTGCTCTGTTCATCTTACCCTCGATCCTGACTAGTCTCCCAGTTCCTGCCTCTGAAAACCATCTCCACAGCATGATGTTGCCAACACCATGCTTCACCCTGGGGATGGTATTGGCCAGGTGATGAGTGGTGCCTGGTTTCCTCCAGACGTGTCGCTTGGCATTCAGGCCAAAGAGTTTAATCTTGATTTAATCAGACCAGAGAATCTTGTTTCTCATGCCTTTTGGCAAACTCCACGCGAGCTGTCATGTGCCTTTTACTGAATAGTGGCTTCCATATAGTGGCCACTCTACCATAAAGGCCTGATTGGTGGAGTGCTGCAGATATAGTTGTCCTTCTGGAAGGTTCTCCCATCTCCACAGAGGAACTCTGGAGCTCTGTCAGAGTGACCATCGGGTTCTTGCTCACCTCCCTGACCAAGCCTCTTCTCCCCCGATTGCTCAGTTTGGCCGGGCGGCCAGCTCTATGAAGAGTCCTGGTGGTTCCAAAGATCTTCCATTTAAGAATGACGGAGGCCCCTGAGCTCTTCGGGACCTGCAATGCTGCAGAATTTGTTTTATACCCTTCCCCAGATCCGTGTCTCAACACAATCCTGTCTTGGCAGTTTACAGACAATTCCTTTGTCTTCCTGGCTTGGTTTTCACTCTGACATGCACTGTCAACTGTGGGATCTTATATAGACAGGTGTGTGCCTTTCCAAATCATGTCCAATCAATTTAATTTACCACTGGTGGACTCCAATCAAGTTGTAGAAACATCTCAAGGATAATCAATGGGAACTGGATGAACCTAAGCTCAATTTTGAGTGTCATAGCAATGGGTCTGAATACTTATGTAAATGTGATATTTCAGTTATTTATTTTTAATTACTTTGCAATAATTTCTAAATACCTGTTTTCGCTTCTTCATTCTGGGGGTTTGTGTGTAGATTGATGATGAAAAAAAAAAGAATTTAATCCATTTAAAAAATAAGGCTGTAACGTAACAAAATGTGAAAAAGGTGAAGGTGTATGAATACTTTCTGAATGCACTGTATTCCTTTTCTCCAGAGATACTGCCTGGACTGCTGAGTTACTCCAGCATACACACATATAGGCACAGGCATGCACACAAGATACCAGCTGGGAGTTTTGTATTCAGCTTTGAGTATTGAGATGTGGTGGGTGGTGGGACAAAGACCCGGTGTACAATGTGTGCTGTGAAGGTGCAGTGAGGCTGTGGAATGATATGCAGCAGGCTGGAAAATAAAACAGTGTGAGTGTCTCTGGCCATTTAAATTGTACAGTTCTATGGAATTGCCATCAATAAAAGATGGTAGTTCTGTGGGAAAAGATGAACTGTTGAATTTTAGACTATTGAGATTCAAAATTGAATTGTGTGTTTAGCAGCTGGCACTGCACAGTTATTGATGTTGGTGGGAAACATAATTCTAGCGTGGACAGAAACTCAGTGGCAAGTAGAGAGATCAAGTTTCCTAAGTAGTACTGAGAGACTTGGGAAAGGATGCAATTTAGCTCTTTTCTGGCGAATAATTTCAACAGGCAGCCCTTTTTTCATCTACACCATGAGAAACAACTTCTAGACTCACAACAATGTAGGGGTATGGGTATTGGGCAAGGCATGAGACATTCCCATAATTGTCCACATCCATAGAACAAATTTAGATAAAGCTCACCAAGGTTGCTGGCCCTATGGCAGGTGTTGCTCATTAATTGCTTTCTTTCTTTTGGGATGGTTATATCATATGAATTAAATCTCCTGAGGAGCATTTCTCACATGAAGTTGAGAACTGAGTCCTTGGCCAAAGACAGCAAAATCTTTCCTGAGAAAGATCACAACAGCGCTAGCTGGCACTGTTGGCTACAGGAATGTCTGCTGAAGGAAGTGGATTAATTTGAGAGGTTGTGGGGTGAAGGTGTGTGGTTGCGGTGGTGTGAAGGGAGCCCGACCCTACATCGCACATTATATTTGACCTCCTGACTCATGGTGAAATTAAAATGAAGAGTGAAAGATTTTTTCATTTCCCTTATTGACATCCTTTCCTTAATGAACATTCATTCATCATAATAATGTGCTTTCTCCATTGTATGGGTTTTTAATTCTAATTACTTACCTAATATTTAAAGGTTCTCTGTCTCTGTCTCTCCCTCTGTCTCTCCCTCTCCCCCTCCCCTTGCATAGCAGTCATGTTATTATGACTTCAATCATGTATCAAGATTTTGTAATAGGACTTTCAGCCAGTACAGTATAAATGTAATTGAATATTACAAATGTTGGTTAACTTCCATTGTATTGTATTGTGGTTTTCAAAGGACAGTGAACAGGGATGGAATTTGTCCCAGTGAAAGATGCAATAAGAGAATAATGAAGATCACCAGCCAGCTTCAGTGTGAATGGGATCAGTGACCATTAATTAATAGTGCAGCTACTCACAGTGCTGACTATCCTTTGGCTGAACCAACTGAGTTGCTGTCTATTTAAGTAACTGTATAAGACAAAATCAGCAAATATTATCGTGATAGTCTTTGAGGTTCAGACAAACCTACGTTGTTGAAACAAAGAAGGCTGATTGAAGATACAGCAAGCCATAACTCAACTGGAAAGTTGAGTGCAGTGGTAGATGGAATTTAATTCAGGCAAGGGTGTGGCGACATAGATGAATCAGGATGGGGCAAAAGCCACTACGTCTGTCGACCTTCATAGGCTGAGGCATTGAGTTTAAGAGGTGGGGAAACATTGATTAGACTGCACATTGAGTATTATGCACCGTTCTGGCTGCCACTCTTCAGGTGCTAATAGGGAGAATGTAGAAGCGATGTCACCTGGAATGTCACCTGGAATGGTGGGCTGCAGTAGTAAGAGGAGATCAATCAGGCTGTGTTTATTCTTACTGGGATGTGAGAGGCTGAGGTGACCTTTACGAGGTTTATATAATTAACGGGGGCATAGATACAATAGATAGTCAGATCCTTTTGTTAGAACAAGAACGTTGAGAACTAGAGGACACATATTTAAGGCAAGAGGGGAGAAATATAAAGGAGGCCTGAAGGGTGCATCTTTAAAACTGAGTAGCGAATTCTTGGGGTGAGATATTGGAGTGAAGGTAAATACTATTACAAAAGTTTAAAAGGCATTTGGACAGGCACTTAGATAAGAAAGGAGTAAATGGATACAAGCTTACTTGTGCAAATAGCAGACATATTAATTTATCACAATCTTCACAAAAAAGTAAGGCTACCAAATATAGCTATTAAATGTTCTAACTGACATTTGCCTGTCTATCCAATATTTGAAAATCTGAATTTTTCATGTCTGACAATGTCATCATCATTGGATAAAAAACAGGTAACAATGAGTTAAAAGTACAGGAGGGAGTATGGCAATCTGGTTGAGTGGTGCCAGAATATAGCTCTCAGTGTTAGCAAGACCAGGGAGCTGATTGTTGACTTCAGGAAGAGAAACACACAGGACAATGCACACGTCTTCCTCAGTGGTGGAGAGAATCAACAACTTGAAGTTCCTGGGTATTCATAGAAACATAGAAAATAGGTGCAGGAGTAGGCCATTCGGCCCTTCGAGCCTGCACCGCCATTCAATGTGATCATGGCTGATCATCCAACTCAGTATCCCGTACCTGCCTTCTCTCCATACCCCCTGATCCCTTTAGCCACAAGTGCCACATCTAACGCCCTCTTAAATATAGCCAATGAACTGGCCTCAACTACCTTCTGTGGCAGAGAATTCCAGAGACTCACCACTCTCTGTGTAAAGAATGTTTTCCTCATTTCGGTCCTAAAGGAATTCCCCCTTATCCTTAGACTGTGACCCCTTGTTCTGGACTCCCCCAACATCGGGAACAATCTTCCAGCATCTAGCTTGTCCAACCCCTTAAGAATTTTGTAGGTTTCTATAAGATCCCCCCTCAATCTTCTAAATTCCATCGAGTACAAACCGAGTCTATCCAATCTTTCCTCATATGAAAGTCCTGACATCCCAGGAATCAGTCTGGTGAATCTTCTCTGTACCCCCTCTATGGCAAGGATGTCTTTCCTCAGATTTGGAGACCAAAACTGTACGCAGTACTCCAGGTGTGGCCTCACCAAAACCCTGTACAACTGCAGTAGAACCTCCCTGCTCCTATACTCAAATCCTTTCGCTATGAATGCTAACATACCATTTGCTTTCTTCACTGCCTGCTGCACCTGCATGCCTACTTTCAATGACTGGTGTACCATGACACCCAGGTCTCGTTGCATCTCCCCCTTACCTAATCTGCCACCATTCAGATAATAGTCTACCCTCATGTTTTTGCCACCAAAGTGGATAACCTCACATTTATCCACATTGTACTGCATCTGCCATGCATCTGCCCATTCACTCAGCCTATCCAAATCACCCTGCAGCCTCCAAGCATCCTCCTCACACCTAACTATACCCCCCAGCTTGGTATCATCTGCAAATTTGGAGATGTTGCATTGAATTCCCTCGTCCAAATCATTAATATATATTGTAAATAGCTGGGGTCCCAGCACTGAGCCTTGCGGCACCCCACTAGTCACTGCCTGCCATTCTGAAAAGGACCCGTTTACTCCTACCCTTTGCCTCCTGTCTGCTAGCCAGTTCTCTATCCACATCAATACTGAACCCCCAATACCGTGTGCTTTAAGTTTGTATGCTAATCTCTTATGCGGGACCTTGTCGAAAGCCTTCTGAAAGTCTAGATATAACACATCCACTGGTTCTCCCTTATCCACTCTACTAGTTACATCCTCGAAAAATTCTATCAGATTTGTCAGACATGATTTACCTTTCGTAAATCCATGCTGACTTTGTCCAATGATTTCACCACTTTCCAAATGCGCTGCTATCCCATCTTTAATAACTGACTCTAGCAGTTTCCCCACTACCAATGTTAGACTAACTGGTCTGTAATTCCCCGCTTTCTCTCTCCCTCCTTTTTTAAAAAGTGGGGTTACATTAGCTACCCTCCAATCCTCAGGAACTACTCCAGAATCTAAGGAATTTTGAAAAATTATCACTAATGCATCCACTATTTCTGTGGCTACCTCCTTGAGTACTCTGGGATGCAGACTATCTGGCCCTGGGGATTTATCGGCCTTCAATCCGTTCAATTTACCCAACACCACCTCCCGGCTAACCTGGATTTCACTCAGTTCCTCCATCTTATTTGACCCCCGTTCCACTGCTATTTCCGGCAGATTATTTATGTCTTCCTTAGTGAAGACAGAACCAAAGTAGTTATTCAATTGGTCTGCCATGTCCTTGTTCCCCATGATCAATTCACCTGTTTCTGACTGCAAGGGACCAACATTTGTTTTAACTAGTCTCTTTCTCTTTACATATCTATAAAAACTTTTGCAGTCAGTTTTTATGTTCCCTGCCAGTTTCCTTTCATAATCTATTTTCCCTTTCCTAATTAAGCCCTTTGTCCTCCTCTGCTGGATTCTGAATTTCTCCCAGTCCTCCGGTAGGCTGCTTTTTCTGGCAAATTTGTATGCCTCATCTTTTGTTTTTATACTATCCCTGATTTCCCTTGTTATCCATGGATGCACCACCTTCCCCGATTTATTCTTTTGCCAAACTGGTATGAACAACTTTTGTACTTCATCCATGCAGTCTTTAAATACCTTCCATTGCACATCCACTGTCAACCCTTTAAGAATCACCTGCCAGTCTATCTTGGCCAATTCACATCTCATACCTTCAAAGTTACCTTTGTTCAAGTTCAGAACCCTTGTTTCTGACTTAATTTTGTCACTCTCCATCCTAATGAAGAACTCAACCATATTATGGTCACTCTTGCCCAAGGGGCCACGCACAACAAGACTGCTAACTAACCCTTCCTCATTACTCAATACCCAGTCTAGAATAGCCTGCTCTCTCGTTGGTTCCTCCACATGTTGGTTGAGAAAACTATCCCGCATACATTCCAGGAAATCCTCTTCCTCAGCACCCCTGCCAATTTGATTCACCCAATCTACATGCAGATTGAAGTCACCCATTATAACCGTGTTACCCTTGTTGCACGCATTTCTAATTTCCTGTTTGATGCCATCCCCAACTCCAATACTACTGTTAGGTGGCCTGTACACAGTTCCCACTAGCGTTTTCTGCCCCTTAGAGTTTCGCAGCTCTACCCATATCGATTCCACATCCTCCACGCTAATGTCCTTCCTTTCTATTGCATTAATCTCCTCTCTCACCAGCAACGCTACCCCACCTCCTTTTCGTCTATCCCTCCTGAATATTGAATATCCCTGGATGTTCAGCTCCCAGCCTTGGTCATCCTGGAGCCAAGTCTCCGTGATTCCAACTATAGCATAGTCATTAATCGCTATCTGCACCTTCAACTCATCCACCTTATTACGAATGCTCCTCGCATTGAGACACAAAGCCTTCAGGCTTGTTTTTACAACACTCTTACTCCTTATACAATTATGTTGACAAGTGGCCCCTTTCACATCGATCCCTATTACACTTGGCCATACTCTCCTATCCCTTTGTGAGCTTTCTTCCCCGTTAATTCTGGGGTCATTAACCATCGCTTTACTCTCTTTCCCTCCAACTCCGTCCTCGACTATCCCATTTGATACCCCACCCCCCTTATTCAGTTTAAAACCATCCGTGTAGCAGTGGCAAACCTGCCGGCCAGAATGCTGGTCCCCCACCTGTTAAGATGCAATCCGTCCCTTTTGTACAGTTCCCCCTTACTATAAAAAAAATCCCAGTGATCTAAGAATCTAAATCCCTGCCCCCTGCACCAGTTCCTCAGCCACACATTCAGGTCCCATATCTCCCTGTTCCTGCTCTCGCCAGCACGAGGAACTGGAAGCAAACCGGAGATAACAACCCTGGAAGTCCTGCTTTTCAGCATTTTTCCGAGCTCTCTGAAGTCCCGCTGCAAAAAATTCATCTCCTTCTTTCCAACATCATTTGTGCCAACATGCACGACCACTTCCGGCTGGTCACCTTCGCCCTTGAGGATTGTCTGCACTCTGTCCGTAACATCCTGGATCCTGGCACCAGGAAGGCAGCACACCATCCTGGAATCCCGTCTGTTGCCGCAAAAACCCCTGTCCGTACCTCTCACAATGGAGTCTCCAACTACAATGGCGTTGCCCGACTTTGGCCTCTGTGGGTTTGGCTCATCAGCCCTTTTTGTTTGGCAAGCCAGTCCGCCGCTCAGTGGGATACCGTCTTCTGTCCCGGCAGCTTCCACGTGGGTGAACCTGTTCACAAGAGGTACAACACCCGGGGACCTTTGCATCCCATGTTTTCCTCCCTTTCTCACCGTCACCCACCTTCTCTCTTCTAGTGCCTTGGGTGTAACAATCTCACTGAAGGACTTGTCGAGAAACGACTCAGTTTCTCGAATGAACCTGAGGTCATCCACTTGTTTCTCCAGTTCCCCAACACGGTCCTTCAGGAGCTGTACCTGGATGCACTTCTCACATTTGTAGCATCCAGAGGCACCAGCAGTGTCCTTGACCTCCCACATACTGCAAGCATCACACTGCATCAGCTTGCTTGACATCTTCTTTTGCCTCGGTCTCGCCCTATCCAGTATTTTGCGCAGCCTCCTCGCCGAAGACTCTCGAGCCAAAGACTCACACTTTACTCACAGGGCACTTCCCTCACAAGGCCACTCACTCACTGCCGCTCCCCAAGAGCTGCCTTGCTTATATTGACTGTTCAATTGCCTAATTTACAAACCAAATTCCTCAGTTTTGAGGAACTGCTTTCCCCCTCTGACTCACTGAGAACTCTCCTCCCACTTGGGCTAGAGCCAATCAGTGCTTTCTCCTGCTTCTCTTTGTTGCTGTTGCTTCAAAATCCACGGGAAGACAAATTCACTTCTTTGGTGATCCATCCTGGGCCCAGCGTATTGATCCAGCCACAAAGAAACCTCACCATTATCTCTGCTTCCTCAGAGGTTTGAGGAAATTCAGCATGTGGCAGAATACTCTGTCAAACTTCTGCAAGTGTACGATAGAGAGCATACTGACTGGTTACATTATAGCCTGTTTCAGTAACTCAAACTCCCCAAAATAGTGGATATTGCTCAGTATCTGTTGGGTTCTGATCTCCCAATCATTGAGGGGATCTAAAGTAATTGCTGCCAGAAGAAGGCAGTTAATACCATCAAAGACACACACCAACTTTGCCACACCTTCTTCTCACTATTACCATAGGGAGAAAAGTACACCAGCTTTGCTCCAAGAGATAAGATCCTAGCCTGCTCACCCTCTCCATATAGCTGAGGTCCTCATGTCCTGGAAACATCCTCATAAATCTTATCTGCAGCTTTTCCAGTTTAATGGCATGTTTTCTGTAGCAGTGACCAAAATGGAACTGTACAACTGTAACACAATGTCCCAACTACTATACTCAATTCCCTGACTGATGAAGGCCCAATGCCTTGTTCACCACTCTATGTGCCTGTGTTGCCACTTGCATTGAACTATTTACTTGTGGTCCTGGATCCCTCTGCTTTACAACACTCTGCAAGGCCCTATCGGTCACTGTGAAGCTTCTGCCCGGTTTTGCAACACCTCACATTTATCACAATTAAACTTCCTTTGCTGTTTACCACTTGCACAGCTGATTAAGATCCCACTGCAATTTTAGACGTCTTTCTCACATTTAGGACCTGTGCTATTAAAGCAACAATTGTTAACCTTTGTGAAAGTGAGTTGACAATTTATTTTAGAAATGTTGTTGAATAATGTTAGTTCTTTGTGAATAAATCCTCATCATGCCTGAGTCCGGGCCCACGACCACCTACTACTAAGAGGACTGGTAATCCTTCTGCTTCAAAGCCAATCAGACTTTAATGGCGCAAGCAGCCCACCCTGAAAGCCCTGTCAGCTGAACAATATGCACTGCTCATCACCACACAAACATAGTTAGCAATCCCACAATGGCAATAAGAGCTTGCTTGAAGATTTATTTATTATCCAAAAACTGCATTAAGCTCAGTCTGGATTCTGAGTTTCCAACAAATTGTAGAAAGAATGATATTTCAGTTTTATCACCGTTGTGTGAAGTTTGATTTAAAGCAAACATTGTTTTGCTTATGTATGGCACTGAAGTGCAGCAGATGTTGCTGTTTGTCTGTAAATATTAACCACACTGAAAGGAAATGAGATCATTCAAATGGTCAATATCCTCTCTTAAATCATGTCAACAGTTTTTAATGAAGCAAACTAGATCAAGCTGGCTGTCTCCTATCTGTATGTGTGCAATATCCTTGGAAAACCTGATTAAGTAGCCACAGGGCAGCTGGTTGGCTGACCTTCCAGAGAGAAGATTGAGTTGGGCAAATGAAAGTGCCAACGACAAAGTCCAATGACCAAGCCTGCAACCACACACCCCTGGAATAGAACATGGAGACCAAAATGTGACACAACTCTTGCTGGGAGCAAAGTGAAGGCTATCTAACAATGGGTTATTTGCCAAGCTCAAGGTGAGGGTATAAAGGCATCTGCCCATAGACTGTTGCTACCCATATGTTTCTTCTACTCGTTCTCAGTGAAATTATGAAGTCAATATGAATATTATTTGCACTGCTAAATTTAAAAGACTTTTTTTTTTCCAGTGTAAGTTCAGCAGTTTGCACTGCTGTCTCACAGCTTGGTCTGAAATCTATACTGAACTGTGTGGAGTTTGCACAGTTTCTCTGCGACAGTGGACTGTGTGGGTTACCCCAGTGCCTGGGTTTACTCACTCATCCCATGGGTGGGAGGTTAATTGGACTCTGCTGGTTGGTCCTCATGAAGGTGGACAACAGGAGAATCAGGTGGACAAAATGATGCTTGGATGTGGGAGGAAAAAACAGATTGGTATATGATTGGTGTAGAAAGGTGTTTTTAATGGTCAGTGTGGTTGTAGTGAGCTGAAGGGCCTTTTCCGTGCTGTTTGACTGTGATTTAGTTATAATTCCCTTCTTGATCTCTGCACCTTCAATTTTTTGGTGGTCTACAGTATGTATGTTTCAACTTTGTCCTCTTGAATATTCCCAATTTGCATTGCGCCATTATTAGCAATGGTCTGAAGTTCTAAAACCCCTGTCTCACGGTGCGAGTTGGCCCACGAGTGACCCCGAGTTTTCACTCGTGGTGACCACGTACAGCCAACGTAGTGGGAACGTCGGACCTCGCGCGATCAACTTGTCCACTCGTGGCGCTAACGGCAGGTACCCGCAAAACTTGTGAACTCGTGAAAAAAGTCAAACATGTTTGACTTTTTCCACGAGTCAAATTTTGTGTTCATTTAGACTCGTTGTAAGAACGTAGGGCCCGTGCGTTTAACTTAGTGATTCGTGAGTCTACCGTGGGAACTCTTTAAAATATTTCAGTGCCATTCACGCTCGAGTCTTAATCACAAAATTTAATTCACCCTAGACTAAATATTCTTTGTTTTTTGGTCATTTTCGTCTTATTTTCCCATGTGTACAATTTTATATATAATGTATATCCTAAAAATATGTTAGAAAAACTAGGAGTGAAAAAAAAAGTTTAATTACCACAGGACTTGGAAAATCATTCTATTAGAATGATAAAAAAAAAAACATTCCAACATCTAAACACTGGGCTTCAGCCCTATCCTACCCTTTCGGGGGGTGATTTCTGCATTGGAAATCTATTTATATTTATTGGAAAATTAGCTATAAAAACCATGGAGATCAATCAATGAACATTGGATTTTCCTGACGCGTAGATTTGGTGTTGCGGTCCGGCCAAGAGGAGGTGATGTGGACACGGTTTCAGTTATAGTTCTAGAGGAACATTGCTTTGGATCGATGTCTCTTATGCACTCAGAAGAACTGGGTGTGCTCTTCACCATTATGGCTCCCAGCCTACAGGTTTCTGATCTGAACAACTAACTTCTTTCCTATTTCTCCTCCACCCACTCCCCCTATTTCCCTCTCCTCCTTGGCGCTCTTGTTCACTCACATCTTCCCTCCCTCCCTCCCTCCCTCTCGCAGGGCTTGGTTCAAAGGGGGCAACGAGCCAAGCGGGGCCTGAACCCTTTCTGAAAACGAGCGCAAAGAGAAAAAAAAGTATTGTCAAGCGCTCCAAACTTCGTTTAAAATAAGTAAATCCGACCTTGGCTAATAATTTAATAATAAATCCTTATACAAAACTAACACCCTACAAACTCTCTGTCTCTCACGCTGCCTGTTGCCTTGTGGGGGGTGTGTGTCAGAGAGAGGGGATGTGGGTGTGGAGGGGACCCGATGTGAATGTTACCACTATAAGATGGCGAGGTTGGGCTCTGAGCTGCAGTGAGAGAGAGAGAGAGAGAGAGAGAGAGAGGGAGAGAGAGAGAGTGCGTGTGCACGTCATCAGCAAAGCTATATACAACGGGGGTACACAAAAGGCTGGAGAAACTCAGCGGGTGCAGCAGCATCTAAGGAGTGAAGGAGATAGGTGACGTTTCGGGTTGAGACCCTTATATACAACGGGCTTGTACGCGCTGGCAAGATAGGTTTCCTTTGTTCTCGTCCGGGGCTTCAGAGAGATCGGAGAGAATTAAGCCTCCTTTGCACACCACTCCCTTGCACACCACTCCTAACCCAAGAGCCTTGTCACCCCAGACAGATTAATGATGCCCCCCCCCCCACCTCCCCAACCTCCCTCACGCCTGGGCACCAAAGCGGCTCAGGAGGCGAACCCTGAGCTCCGTCTGGGTTCGCCTCCTGATCTGATGCGCATTTTCCCTCTGTAGGTCATATTAATAGATGCAGCCGCGCTGATTTCTATCTTTAACTCAAAGCCGCAGGATGGAGATGTTTTCTTTAACATTGTTGCTTTATTAAAACATACCTTCATTCACGGTTGGCTCAAGTGTAACGGGAGAGGAGCTTGGTAACTCGGGAGAGCACCTTGGAACATCGCATAAATAACATGCCCGTGGGAACTCGGTTAAACACTTGACCATAAACTTTGAATCTCGTGCATAACCACGAGTCCGTTTTTTTTCTTTCACTTGGGGTCACTCTTGGGTGGACTCGCAACGTGAGACAGGGCCATAATGCCCTGATATCTCTTCCTTTACTCTTGCTGTTTAAAATTAATTCCATAAAATCTACCTCTTTCATAGACATTTTAATATCTGTCTGAATATCCCGATCTTGTGACCCTTCCTCAAATACTGCCTATGAAATGGTTTGGGATTTTTTTTAATAGACATTGTATAAATACAAGTTTGTTTCCATAAATACATATTGTGTAATAAGAATAAGGACCATTAGAGCCATGATTGGTGAAGAACAGCTTCTGTGAATCAATTTGAATCCATGTTGATTTGCCCAAACTCCAGGGCTCTATCGGAGTGGGTAGAACACTAAAGGGTGCTCTCTAGTTAGCAGTGAAAACAAAATAGAAGACTGCGAAACGTTGAAAAAGAATGGCTTTGAGAATAATTCAGAGGTATAAAACATTCTGTACTAACATGGGTCTTATTAAAGCCAGCAAAATACTAATAAATTGGCCAGGAGCTTTACGTAATGGAGTTGTGATAGGTATTGTGGTGTTGGTATATTAGATCAACAGAATAAAAGACAATTGTAAAGAAGAGACCAGTTAATTACTCACTCTTTCCAATTAGGTCCCTTTCACACCAATACTGAGGATTGATTTAAGGGCGTCCACCATCTGGGATTATGGTAGTCTGAAAATGATGATAGATCACTTCACAGGCTGGTCTATAGTGGGACATTGCCAGTTGATATCTTGGGTCAAGGTTCTGCAAGGTTTGTTCTATATAATATTTTCCTGCCATTTAATTTTAGTAACAGTATATCAAATAATAGGAAATTTAGTGTCTTCCACAATAATGTGGAGGATATCACGTGTGGGCCACAGATTGTTTTTCACTTTGGTCACTTTGAAAATGCTTGGGCTCCGCAGACTGGTGATCAGAATATTTTCTATTAGCAAAAGAAAACTTAACATCCAATGACATCCTCATCTGTTATAGATTTACCCCATTCAATTTTGACTATGTTAATGCTTTGGGGAAAAATGCAAGACAAAAGAAAGGCACTCAAAATTCATCAGGTTCCACCTGCTAATGTTGACTGAGTAATTTTTTTAGCTCCCGCATTAAGTTGTGCAGGATTTGGAATTAAACCAATGCTTATGGGTTTGGCTTCGATTTTCATTCTGCTCTAATGACCTTCAGATTTCCCACTGCACCATGAGGTTTGCAATGTTTATTGTCCAATGTCACATCTACTATCTATGTAATAATGTATGATTAACAGAGTGTGGTATTCTCTGACTGGACATGATCTACTTGGTCCAAACCAAAACCCATGAGGAGACTTTGATAGGAATAAGTGGCTCCATCTGAGGTATTAACTTCCCAAGTGATTACTTTTCAGTTTGGGTTTACTATGCAATGTTTCATTGTATTATATATATTCATCATAAAAATGATCAATTAAAAATGTATCATTGTTGTGTCTAACATGTTGGTAAAGCTGCAGCGATTAAGCTGCAATGTTTCTCAGTGATGTGATGGTGAATTTTTGCTTGTCTAGGATACTAGCAAATTTAATGGTAAGCAACTGATTTTAAGCTTATTGATGAATCTCTGTTGTGGAGTGAGCTGTGCAGCAAAACACAGAGTTTGAGGGGGTTCGGAACTTTAAACACTTCCAGCAGGAGGCAATAAGAAAAATTGTAGATTCTGAGAAGTGGTAGATGGGCCTGTTTCCTTGGTGTATGAATCTATAAGAATGAAGGACATCAAACCTTAGGAGTGGATGCAGAAGATTCACTAAATTACCACCAAAGATGAGGGAACATTTCCGAGGAGACACTGAAGAAGCGAGGATTGATGTCCTTAAAGAGAAGAGATTTGCATGTCACAAATGATTTTGAGACGATAAATATGAGAAGCTACTTGTTTCCAATAGTAAAAGAAACAATAACCGGGGAACTCAAAGGAATAAGAGGCTTGAGGAACTTATTTTAACTTAAAGTTAAAATACATTAGATGGGCATTATCTTAATGCTCTTTCTGATATCTAGAAAAGCAACCTTTCCGGAGGCTTTGATAATCCTGCACCATAACTGCAAGAATGTCCCAAAGTAATACTAATAAATGCTTACCTATTTTTGCATGGAAACTGCTGGAGTCCAAAGAGATTCACAGAAATTGGCTGCAATATTTCCTCAGCTGCATTGGTTGCATTGGTTCAACGGAGATCAAATGTACTTCAACATCTGATGAAGCACTTTGGTACACCCTGACCTTGTGAAAATTGGATGTGGCCTACAGGGAATGAAGCTTGGGGGTGGTCAAAGTTTAGTGGAACTGAATGGCTCCATTATGGAAGGATCAGGAAAAAGAGTTAAAGCATTGTTAAATGCTCCTCTTCTGAAAATAGTGAAATAGAGACAGAAGACGTGAAAGTAAATTATGGGTAACTGGTATTGGGACAAAATCCTTTCCCTTTTGATCTTTATTTTAAAATTATTTCTGTACATTATGCACCACTTTCGTTTTAGGATTCAACATAATGGTCTAAATTTGCTGTCCAGTGAATAACCCAATTCTGTATTGATTGGTAAAAATTTAATCATTAGCAGAAAGCCGCTGCCAAAATAATTTTCTTTTCCCCAGTGAAATACTTTTATCTGAAGGACTTAAAATGTATTTGATTTTAAAACTCATTTTGTAAGTATGCTTGGAATATAGAACAACTATTCTCCAGCTGTCTCCATGCAAAAGTAAGTAATGTCTATTAATATTACATTTGGACATTCTTGCAGTTAAGGTGCAAGATTATCAAAGCCTCCAGAAAGATTGCTTTGTCTAGATATCACCATATAATAATATAGTTTAAAATCCATGTGCATAATCGAATGCTCTTGCCTATGGACTTTAAATATTAAGTCAGATTTAGATCACAAAAATCTATTCAATTTGCTGGTATCACTTTATCTTGGTTGATTTACTTCTGTGTCAGTCAGCTAAGGTCTTTAAACATTCACCGCTTAAATGGGAACAGAATCTAGATTACCATTTTAGACTACCCTTGAGTGAGTGTCATGCTATTGGAGTGGCTGTTCAGTGAATGAGGAACTGAACTGAAGCCCGGTTTTCCAGCTGAGGTGGAAGAGCAGATTCAACAGCACCAGTTGAAGTTGAAGAGGGAAGGAAGGTCCTAACCAATGGCCTGGGCCATCATACACACAGATGAAAGCAGAATGTGTCTCCTCATGCATTTCCTGCCTCTTGCAGATAAATTGGCAATACTTCTACCACTGGGCAAGAGTACCTGGTTTTGGGAAGTAATTAATGGTTTACTATGTGCTTTAAGATGATCCATGGATGTAGTGAGATGCTATTGAAATCCATGCTAGCATGCTGCACCATGGCTTATGTTGATTTGAACCAAACACTGCTCCACAAGGGACAATCAGATGCGTTTGACTTCCCCTTTTTTGATTCAGCCTTCCTTGTCTCGCCTTTCTTCTTCATTACTGTTCTCCCCATTGAATCAATTTAATAACCTTTCAACTATTTGGCATTGTGACTCTTTGTTGGGTAATTTATGTGACCTTTGAAAGTTATTTTTCTGCTCACGGAGATTTCCAGCTGCTTCCATCCTCTTGGTCATGTTGAGATGAAAGAAATTTAAAAATAAATAGTTAGTATTTCCTGAAGTATCCCTCCCATTACTTTGTCCTAGATGAAGCATCATAGATATCATCGACATTATGACATTACTCTATACAGAGTCCTTGCCCCTCTGGTGCTTCTGATAAGATCTCTCCACATGTTTTCGCAACAGTATAATACAGCAGTATTTTATTTGTTACTGTTCCTTTTTCCATTGATAATCACTCTGTGCTTGATCAACATTGTCATTTAATAATTAAAAGGGTGGCACAGCAGGTAGGATCGCTGCCTCACTGCCCCAGAGACTTGGCTTTAGAACTGCTGTAAAACTATTTCAGTGATTGGAATGTTGAAAATAACTCTCCTGTCAATGAGAACGATTGTTAATTCCATCCCCTTCTCGATTTTATTGTTATACTATACCAAGTGCAGACCTGTTGGGTCTGCTCCCCCAATGCACCCGTTCCCTAGCCCCCTGGGACACATGGTCCTCCAACTCAAGCCATTCCCGAACATAAGATTCCAGCACGCCCCTGCCTTCCTCAGCAGTGGGCTTTAAATAAAATACCAATTGCACTTGCCCTGCATGTTGCAATAGCAATTTGCCCTGCATGTAGCAATAGCAATTTGCCCTCCCCCTCCTGTGAGGTGAAACGTTCAGAGTGTTCCTTTGTCGCAATATTGTATCGAAGTGTTTTAGAAGCTAGCAGGAATGATTTTAACAGTAAACATCTTGTGAAAGTTGGCATTTTTAAAGCGAATAACTTGAAATATCGGATGAAATCTTCAGTGAAGCTGATCACTGCTAGCCGAGCCATTGTGATGTCATCAGGTGAAGCAGGTCTTTTTAAATTCAAAGTCTTTTGATTTTTTTAAACTTTAATCATTAATAAGTTGAGAAATAAAGAATAAAATGTTCAATGAAGGTGGTCTCTACCTCGAGGGGAAAAATGTCAATCAGAATATGTAAAAATGTAATTGTTGCAGTGTAGTGTTTTTGCGAAGATGTAAAGACAACCACATATACACACACATATACACATAAACAAGATCAGAGTTTTAATAAGTACTAGACGAAGTGCAGTGGGTCTGCTCCCCCAAAGCACTCGTACCCTACCCCTAGCCCCCACAGGAGGCGTGGTCCTCCAACTCAAGCCATTCCCAAACATAAGATTCCAGCAGTCCCCTGGCTCCCTCAGCAATGAGCTTAAAAAAAATTCCGATTGCACTTCCTCTGTGTAATGCAATAGCATTTCGCCCTCCCCCTCCTGTGAAGTGAAAAGTTCAGAGTGTTGCTGTGTCGCAACATTATATTAAAGTGTGTTGGAGGCTGGCAGGAATGATTTTAATGGAAAATTTGAATCAGAATATGTCAGCTCCCCCAACGGTGTGGTCTCCCAACACAATATTCCACCACTCAGCCGTTCCCCAACACAAATTAACATATTCCCGAATATAATATTCCAGCACTCCCCTGACTCCCTCAGCAGTGGACTTAAGAAAAATCCAATTGCTCTTCCCCTGCCTGCCGCAGAATTTCCAACGGCAATACCAATTGGCCCTTCACCTCATGTTGAAAAATCCAATTGAGTTGAAAAGTTCACGGTGTTTCTGTCCAGCAACTTCATATCGATGTGGGTTGGAAGCTGTGAGGAAGGATTTTAACTGTAAAAATCTTGTTGATGTTGGCATTTTTAAAACTTTAATCGTGAATAACTGGTGCAATATAGGATGAAATCTTCAGTGAAGCAGATCACTGCTAGCCAAGCCATTTTGATGTCATCAGTTGAAGCTGGTCTTTAGTGAAGCTGATCACTGCTAGCCGAGCTATTGTGACATCATCAGTTGAAGCTGGTCATTTTAAATTCAGTCTTTTTTACACTTTAATCAGTAATATGTCGAGAATAAGTTGAGAAATAAAGCATAAAAATGATCAGTGAAGGAACTCTCTGCCTAGAGGGGAAAAATGTGAATCAGACTATGTAAAAATGTTATCGTTACCACGTCGTGTGTTTGCGAAGATGTAAAGACACACAGACACACACGATCAGGCTTTTAATAAGTACTAAACCAAGTGCAGACCAGTTCGGTCTATGGGTAGGGAACGGGTGCGTTGGGGGTGGGGGGGGGGGGGGTCATTGGGTCTTTTCCCCCCAACACACCTGTTCCCTACCAGAAGCCCCCATGGGAGGCGTGGTCCTCCAACTTAAGCCATTCCCAAACATAAAATTCCAGCTCTCCCCTGCCTCCCTCAGCAGTGCTGTGAGGTGAAAAGTTCAGAGTGTTCCTGTGTCGCAACATTGCATTGAAGTGTGTTGGAACTTGGCAGGAATGATTTTAACAGTAATGATCTTGTGAAAGTTGGCATTTTTAAAGCTTAAATCGTGAATAACGTGAAATATAGGATGAAATCTTCAGTGAAATTGATCACTGCTAGCCAAGCCATTGAAGTTGAAGCTAGTCTTTTTAAATTAACCATATAACCATATAACCATATAACAATTACAGCACGGAAACAGGCCATGTTCAAGTCCGTGCCGAACAACTTTTTTCCCTTAGTCCCACCTGCCTGCACTCATACCATAACCCTCCATACCCTTCTCATCCATATGCCTATCCAATTTATTTTTAAATGATACCAACGAACCTGCCGCCACCACTTCCACTGGAAGCTCATTCCACACCGCTACCACTCTCTGAGTAAAGAAGTTCCCCCTCATGTTACCCCTAAACCTCTGTCCCTTAATTCTAAAGTCATGTCCTCTTGTTTGAATCTTCCCTATTCTCAAAGGGACAAGCTTGTCCACATCAACTCTGTCTATCCCTCTCATCATTTTAAAGACCTCTATCAAGTCCCCCCTTAACCTTCTGCGTTCCAGAGAATAAAGACCTAACTTATTCAACCTATCTCTGTAACTTAGCTGTTGAAACCCAGGCAACATTCTAGTAAATCTCCTCTGTACCCTCTCTATTTTGTTGACATTCTTCCTATAATTGGGCGACCAAAATTGTACACCATACTCCAGATTTGGTCTCACCAATGCCTTGTACAATTTTAACATTACATCCCAGCTTCTATACTCAATGCTCTGATTTATAAAGGCTAGCATACCAAAAGCTTTCTTTACCACCCTATCTATATGAGATTCCACCTTCAAGGAACTATGCACGGTTATTCCCAGATCCCTCTGTTCAACTGTATTCTTCAATTCCCTACCGTTTACCATGTACGTCCTATTTTGATTTGTCCTGCCAAGGTGTAGCACCTCACATTTATCAGCATTAAACTCCATCTGCCATCTTTCAGCGCATTTTTCCAACTGGCCTAAATCACTCTGTAGACTTTGGAAATCCTCTTCATTATCCACAACACCCCCTATCTTGGTATCATCTGCATACTTACTAATCCAATTTACCACCCCTTCATCCAGATCATTGATGTACATGACAAACAACAAAGGACCCAACACAGATCCCTGAGGCACCCCACTAGTCACCTGCCTCCAACCCGACAAACAGCCATCCACCATTACCCTCTGGCTTCTCCCATTCAGCCATTGTTGAATCCATCTTGCTATTCCTGCATTTATACCCAACAGTTGAACCTTCTTAACCAACCTTCCATGAGGAACCTTGTCAAAGGCATTACTGAAGTCCATATAGACAACATCCACTGCTTTACCCTCGTCAATTTCCCTAGTAAACTCTTCAAAAAATTCAAGAAGATTAGTCAAACATGACCTTCCAGGCATAAATCCATGTTGACTGTTCCTAATTAGACCCTCTTTATCCAGATACTTATATATATTATCTCTAAGTATCTTTTCCATTAATTTGCCCACCACTGAAGTCAAACTAACCGGTCTATAATTGCTAGGTTTACTTTTAGAACCCTTTTTAAACAATGGAACAACATGCGCAGTACGCCAATCCTCGGGGACTATTCCCGTTTCTAATGACATTTGAAATATTTCTGTCATAGCCCTGGCTATTTCTACACTAACTTCCCTCAATGTCCTAGGGAATATCCTGTCAGGACCTGGAGACTTATCTACTTTTATATTTTTCAAAAGTGCCAGTACTTCTTTTACTTTGAAACTCATAGTATCCATAGCTACTCTACTAGTTTCCCTTACCTCACATAATTCAATATCCTTCTCCTTGGTGAATACCGAAGAAAAGAAATTGTTCAATATCTCCCCCATCTCTTTTGGCTCTGCAGATAGCTGTCCACTCGGTCTCTCCAATGGACCAATTTTATCCCTTGTTATCCTTTTGCTATTAATATAGCTGTAGAAACCCTTTGGATTTACTTTCACCTTACTTGCCAAAGCAACCTCATATCTTCTTTTAGCTTTTCTAATTTCTTTCTTAAGATTCTTTTTACATTCCTTATACTCCTCAAACACCTCATTTACATCATGCTGCCTATAATTATTGTAGATCTCCCTCTTTTTCCGAACAAGATGTCCAATTTCCCTTGAAAACCAGGGCTCTTTCCAATTTTTACTGGTTCCTTTCAACCGAACAGGAACATAAAGATTTTGTACTCTTAAAATTTCCCCTTTAAATGTCCTCCATTTCTCCTCTACATCTTTCCCATGAAACAAAATGTCTCAGTTCACTCCTTTTAAATCATCTCGCATCTCGTTAAAGTTAGCCTTTCTCCAATCAAAAATCTCAACCCTAGGCCCAGTTCTGTCCTTCTCCATAATTATATTGAAACTAATGGTATTGTGATCACTGGACCCGAAGTGCTCCCCTACGCATACCTCCACCACCTGTCCCGTCTCATTTCCTAACAGGAGGTCCAGCACTGCCCCTCCTCTAGTAGGCACCTCTATGTATTGCTGCAAAAAACTATCCTGCACACATTTTACAAACTCCAAACCATCCAGCCCATTTACAGAATGTGTTTCCCAGTCTATGTGTGGAAAGTTGAAATCTCCCACAATCACTACCTTGTGCTTACTACTAATATCTGCTACTCTTTACATACTTGCTCTTCCAATTCTCGTTCCCCATTTGGCGGTCTATAATATACCCCTATAAGTGTTGCTACACCTTTCCCACTTCTAAGTTCCACCCAAATAGCCTCCCTAGATGAGCCCTCCAATCTATCCTGCCAAAGCACTGCTGTAATATCTTCCCTGACTAGCAATGCAACACCTCCACCTCTTGCCCCTCCAATTCTATCACACCTGAAGCAACGAAATCCTGGAATATTTAGTTTCCAATCACAGCCCTCCTGCAACCATGTTTCACTGATCGCCACAACATCATACTTCCAGGTGTCTATCCAGACTCTAAGCTCATCCACCTTTCTTACAATGCTCCTAGCATTAAAATATGCACATTTAAGAAACCCCCCATCTCTTATTCTCTGTTTATTTCCTTTTTTTCTTTCTCCTCTTGTGTCCGAGTGCTTCCCTTTTCTGCTTCCTGCCTCCCATTCTGTCTACTAGCTTTTGCTATTAGCATCCCTCGCCCCAACCATTCTAGTTTAAAGTCTCCCCAGTGGCCTTTGCAAATTTCCCCGCCAGGATATTGGTCCCCCTCGGGTTCAAGTGCAACCCATCCTTTCTGTACAGGTCCCACCTACCCCAAAAGAAGTCCCAATGATCCAGAAACTCGAATCCCTGCCCTCTGCACCAGTCTTTCAGCCAAGCATTTATCCTCCACCTTGCTCCATTTCTACTCTCACTGTCACGTGGCACAGGCAGTAATCCTGAGATTGTTACCTTTTTGGTCCTTTTCCTCAACTCTCCTCCCAAGTCCTTAAATCCTCCCTTCAGGACCTCTTCCCTTTTTTTATGTCATTGGTACCTATATGTACCACGACCTCAGGCTCCTCTCCCTCTGATTTGAGGATATCTTAGACACGTTTAGACACGTCCAAGACCTTGGCACCAGGGAGGCAGACCACCATCCTGGTTTCCCGACTGCGTCCACAGAATCGCCTATCCGACCCCCTAACAATAGAGTCCCCAATTACTATTGCCCTCCTCTTTTTTTCCCTACCTTTCGGAGCAACAGGGCCGGTCTCTGTGCTGAAGGCCCGTCCGCTGTCGCTACCCCCGGGTAGGCTGTCACCCCCATCCGTACTCAAACAGGAGTACTTATTTGCCAGGTGTACTGACATTGGAGTACTCACTCGTTCATGCCTCTGCCCCTTGCCCTTCCTTAGCGTGACCCACATGTCTCTCTCCTGTGGTTTTGGAGTGACCACCTCCCTATAACTCTCCTCTATCACCTTTTCACTCTCCCTGACCAGGCAGCGGTCATCGAGCTGCTGCTCCAGGATCCTAATACGGTCCCTTAGGAGCCCCATCTCTCTGCACCTGATGCAGATGTGGACGTCAAGAGGGCCATGCGACACCATGACCTCCCACCTCTGACATGCAGTACAGTACACTGCTCTGGCTGACATTCTCTCGCCTTACCCTGGATCCGATACCAGTATAATATAATGGAAACTGCTGTGAGTAATCAGCAGGTATCTGACTCAAACAGCTGCTCCCAACTTGACCTTTAACCTACACCTTAATTATACAAACCAAAAGCACCTTTACCTTTACTAAAACACTGTACCTTTACTAACCCCCTGTACCTTTACTAAAACACTGTACCTTTACTAACCCACTGTAACTTTAACCAGAAAGCAGAAATACTAACCAGAGGCTCCACCTAATCAGCTGCTTCCTCTAGTCTGCTTCCAGCAATCAGCGGCTTCCACCAGAAACCTCCCTATTCAGTATGGAATGTTCCGGATTGAGGTAATTTCAAAGTCTTTTGATTTTTTTAAACTTTAATCAGTAATGTCGAGAAATAAAGCATAAAATGTTCAGTGAAGGTGGTCACTGTGAATCAGAATATGTAATCTCGTGAAAGTTGGCATTTTTTAAAGCTTTAATTGCAAATAATGTGAAATCTAGGATATCTTCACTGCTAGCCGAGCCATTGTGACATCATCAGTTGAAGCTGGTAATTTTAAATTTAAAGTCTTTTGATTTTTATGAAACTTTTAATCAGTAATGAGTCGAGAATAAGTCGAGAAATAAAGCATAAAATGTTCAGTGAAGGTGATCTCTGCCTAGAGGGGAAAAATGTCAATCAGAATATGTAAAAATGTAATCATAACCGCAAAGTGTTTTTGCAAAAGTGTAAAGACAACCACATACACACACAAACAAGCTCAGACTTTTATTAAGTACTAGACTAAGTGGGACACATTGGGACATGGCTATTCCTTGAAATTCCATTTCAAGCAGGGTGCAAGGCCACCAAATTCAAATGCAGTTTCATACCACTTCAAGCTGGGTGCAAGGCCACCAAAACCAAGTCTTGTTTCATACCACTTCATGCAGGGTGCAAGGCCAACAAATTCAAGTGCAGTTTCCTGGCACTTCAAGCAGGGTGCAAGGCCACCAATTTCAAGTGCAGTTTCATGCCACTTCAAGCAGGGTGCAAGGCCACCAATTTCAAATACCGTTTCTTACCATTTCAAGCAGGATAAAACCACCATAAAACCATGCAAAACACCACATAAACACCACATAAACACCACACTCACAGTTCAGTAAACATTCAGTGTATTTAGTTGATTCACAGCTCAGACAGTCTTGACGTCTCCCTACCTATCATGCAGAGACTGAGCCACACCTACCCGGCTGGGTTTTATAATCCCTCCCCCTCCCACCAGAAGGGGCGTGGCCTTCATGGTGTGATTGACAGGAGAGAGATTCGCAACATCTTTTAAACACTAATAACACTTTTTTTTCATTGACGGGAAGAATCCTCTGCACCTGATAAGCGGGGGGGGGGGGGGGGGGGGGGGGGGGTAGGGACACTGAGTAAGATGGCCAAAATCACAGCTGTAAGTGGTAATGTTTTATCTAAAATCAATGCAGAGTGCAAACAGGATGTTGTCAAGATAAGGGGATGGAAAGCTGCTCTCTTTATTTATTGCCAGTGCAAGTGTTGAATTATCAGCATAAAACACTATAATTCTGAAATGGAGGGCAAGGAAAATTACTGAAGTGTTTTTTAGAGACTACAGTGCGTTGTGACAGCATATGTAAGAAAGGCCTATGACAGTGTCAAAAATATTATACACATTGCAGGGCTCTCACTTAATTGTTTTTCTCTGTTGTCAGCCAGGCAACCTAGGCAGCTTTTTAAGTTGCCAAATGAAAGTTTAGGTGGTCATTTAAAATAGCTTGCATGACGCGTGCAATAATGTGCTTGAATGAAGTGCGTAGTTACCAGTCGGAATTATGCTCAATGAAGTATTCACATATTATTTCTGCTTCAAATAAAGTCACAAACTAAACATATTCATCAATCAAGATATGATATATACCACAATGACATGCAGCAAAATTATAATACATAGAAACATAGAAAATAGGTGCAGGAGTAGGCCATTCAGCCCTTGGAGCCTGCATAACCATTTAATATGATCATGGCTGATCATCCAACTCAGTATCCTGTACCTGCCTTCTCTCCATACCCCCTGGTCCCTTCAGCCACAAGGGCCACATCTCACTCCCTCTTAAATATAGCCAATGAACTGGCCTCAACTACCTACTGTGGCAGAGAATTCCACAGATTCACCACTCTGAGTGAAAAATGTTTTTCTCATCTCGGTCCTAAAAGACTTCCCCCTTATCCTTAAACTGTGACCCCTTGTTCTGGACTTCCCCAACATCGGGAACAATCTTCCTGCATCTAGCCTGTCCAATCCCTTAAGAATTTTGTAAGTTTCTATAAGATCCCCCCTCAATCTTCTAAATTCCAGCGAGTACAGGCCAAGTCTATCCAGTCTTTCTATATATGAAAGTCCTGCCATCCCAGGAATCAGTCTGGTGAACCTTCTCTGTACTCCCTTTATGGCAAGAATGTATTTCCTCAGATTAGGAGACCAAAACTGTACGCAATACTCCAAGTGTTGTCTCACCAAGGCCCTGTACAACTGCAGTTGAATCTCCCTGCTCTTATACTCAAACCCTTTTGCTATGAATGCTAACATACTATTTGCTTTCTTCATTGCCTGTTGCACCTGCATGCCTTCTTTCAATGACTGGTGTACCATGACACCCAGGTCTCGTTGCATCTCCCCTTTTCCTAATCGGCACCATTCAGATAATAGTCTACTTTCCTGTTTTTGCCACCAAAGTGGATAACCTCACATTTATCCACATTATACTGCATCTTCCATGCATTTGCCCATTCACCCAACCTATCCAAGTCACCTTGCAGCCTCCTAGCATCCTCCTCGCAGCTAACACTGCCCCCAGCTTCGTGTCGACCGCAAACTTGGAGATTTTGCATTCAATTCTCTCATCCAGATCATTAATATATATTGTAAATAGCTGGGGTCCCAGCACTGAGCCTTGGGGTACCTCACTAGTCACTGCCTGCCATTCTGAAAAGGACCCGTTTACTCCCACTCTTTGCTTCCTGTCTGCCAGCCCGTTCTCTATCCACGTCAATACTGAACCCCCAATACCGTGTGCTTTAAGTTTGCATACTAATCTCTTATGTGGGACCTTGTCGACAGCCTTCTGAAAGTCCAGATATAACATATCCACTGGTTCTCCCTGATCCACTCTACTAGTTACATCTTTGAAAAATTCTATAAGATTTGTCAGACATGATTTACCTTTCATAAATCCATGCTGACTTTGTCCAATGATTTCAACACTTTCCAAATGTGCTGCTATCCCATCTTTAATAACTGACTCTAGCATTTTCCCCACTACTGATGTTAGACTAACTGGTCAGTAATTCCCCGTTTTCTCTCTCCCTCCCTTTTCAAAAGGTGGGGTTACATTAGTTACCCACCAATCCTCAGGAACTACTCCAGAATCTAAAGAGGTTTGAAAAATTATCACTAATGCATCAACTATTTCTGGGGCTACTTCCTTAAGTAGTCTGGGATGCAGCCTACCTGGCCCTGGGGATTTAGCGGCCTTTAATCCATTCAATTTACCTAATACCACTTCCCGGCTAACATGGATTTCACTCAGTTTCTCCATCTCATTTGACCCCCGGTCCCCTGCTATTTCTGGCAGATTATTTATGTCTTCCTTAGTGAAGACAGAACCAAAGTAGTTATCCAATTGGTCTGCCATGTCCTTGTTCCCCATGATCAATTCCCCTGTTTCTGACTGCAAGGAACCTACATTTGTTTTAACTACCCTTGCCCCACCTCCCATCAATCTGAAGAAGGGTTTCGGCCCAAAATGTTGCCTATCTCCTTCGCTCCTTGGATGCTGCTGCACCCGCTGAGTTTCTCCAGCCTTTTGTGTACCCTTTATTTTAACTAATCTTTTTCTCTTCACATATCTATAAAAACTTTTGCAATCAGTTTTTATGTCTCCTGGCAGTTTTCTTTCATAATCCATTATCTCAACTCTTTTTACACGTTGCAATGAATACAATTTCTATTATTTCCACTTCCAAACAAAAGTGTGGTTGGGTTATTCAGCGTATGATCAAACTCGGTGAGACTAAGCGCAGGCTTGGCGATCGTTTCGCACAACACCTCCACTCAGTTTGCTATAACCAACCTGATCTCCCGTTGGCTCAATACTTCAACTCCCCTTCCATTTTCCAAATCCGACCTTTCTGTCCTTGGCCTATTCCATGGCCAGAGTGAGGTCCACCGCATATTGGAGGAGCAGCACCTCATATTTTGCTTGGGCAGTTTACACCCCAGCAGGATGAAAATTGGCTTCTCTAATTTCTGGTAGTCCTTGCTTTCTCCCTCCTTCCCCTCCCATTCCCAGCTCTCCCATAGCCTACTGTCTCTGCCTCTTCCTTTCTTTTTCGTGTGTCCCCCCAACATCAATCTGACCCGAAACGTCGTCAATTCCTTCGCTCCATAGATGCTGCATTACCCGCTGATTTTCTACAACTTTTTTGTCTACCAATGGGATCCCACCACTGGCCACATCTTCCCATCTCCTCTCCTTTTGGCTTTCCGCAGAGACCGCTACCTTCGTAACTCCCTGGTCAATTCATCCCTTCCCATCCAAACCAACCCTCTCCTGGCACTTTCCCTTGCAACCGCAGGAAATGCTACACTTGTTGCTTTACCTCCCCCCTTGACTCTATTCAAGGACCCAAACGGTATTTTCAGGTGCGGCAGAGGTTCACCTGCACCTCCTCCAACCTCATCTATTGCATCCACTGCTCTAGGTGTCAGCTGCTCGACATTGGTGAAACCAAGCGTAGGCTTGCTGTGCTTTATTTCAAACCATCCACCACCAACCATTTGCAGTGCTTTATTTTAAACCAACCACCACCAACCATTTGTGGTGCTTTAATTCAAACCAACCACTTCCTGTGCTTTATTTCAAACCAACCACTTGCTGTGCTTTATTTCAAACCAACCACCACCAACCATTTGCTGTGCTTTATTGCGAACCAACCACCACCAACCATTTGCTGTGCTTTATTGCGAACCAACCACCACCATCCATTTGATGTGCTTTTTCAAACCAACCACATTTTCATTTTCAAATCACATTAAGGGCACTCAAGGTCAGTAAAACTACACTCATAGTTTAGTAGACATGTGTTCAGTGTTATTCACAGCTCAGTCTGAGAGACGTGACCCTCTTGCTCCCCCATCTTGCAGAGACTGACAGAGGCACTTAACACTTCCGGGTTTTATAGTCCCTCAGGAAGGGGCGTGATCTTCAGGAGAGAGAATCTCAACATTTTTTAACCACTAATAACTCTTTATTTTTCATCGATGGGAAAAATCCTCTTGTCCTGCGCAGCAGAGGGGGACTCTGAGTAAGATGCCCGAAAATCACAGCCGTAAGTGGTAGCGTTTTTTCTAAAATCAATATACAGAACGACAGGAAGTGGCAAGATCTGACTTTTAGTAATATAGATTAGACCAAGTGCAGCACCGCACCCGTTCCCCACCCGTAGCCCCCACTGGAGGCATGGTCCTCCTGATCACTGCTAGCCGAGCGATTGTGATGTCATCAGATGAAACTGGTCTTTAGTGAATCTGATGACTGCTAGCTGAGCCATTGTGACATCATCAGTTGAAGCTGATAATTTTAAATTCAAAGTCTTTTGATTTTTAAAAGTTTTAATCAGTAATAAGTAGGGAAATAAAGCATAAAATGTTCAGTGAAGTGCTCTCTACCTCACGGGGATAAATGTAAATCAGAAAATGTAAAATTCCTGTGAAAGTTGGCATTTTTAAAGCTTTAATTATGAATAACGTGTAAAATATATGATCAAATCTTCAGTGAGCCTGCTGGCTTTTCTTAAGCTCCAAAAGATAGATTCAGTTGTCAAATAATTATTTATTTTCCTACTGAAAAAGGTTAGGGGTATTTTCTTTAATTTTCATTGTAAGTGCAAAGTTTATAGTTTTAAACTTTTCTGAAAAGTTTTTGAAGGTACTTTATGTTAAAATTTAATTTAGTTGCTACTGTCCAGAAATAAAAAACATTTAAATACGCAACAATGAAAATGGTAGAGACACATGAAACTGCGAATGATAGAATCCCGAGCAAAACACAAAGTGCCGAAGGCACTCAGTGGGTCAGGCAATGTTTGGGGAGGGAATGGACAGGCAATGTTTCAGGACATGACCCTTCTTCAGACAGCTATTTTTGTAACTTCCAATCTTTGAATGTTACATCGAGCTTGACACTCAATTCCTCTTTATAACATCCCAAAGTGAAAGTGTGATTCACACATTGGTGGTTTCCATACAATGATTAATTAAACTACCACTTTGTTAAGGTCAAAAAAAAAGAAATCTTCAGTGAGGCTGATCACTGCTAGCCGAGCCATTGTGACGTCATCAGTTAAAGCTGGTTGTTTCACTTTCAAAGTCTTGTGACTTTTTTCGATTTTTAAATCGAGAATGTATCGAGAATAAGTCTTGAAATAAAACATAAAATGTTTAGTGAAGGTGGTCTGCCTCAAGGGGAAAATGTCAATCGGAATATGTAAAAGTTTTATCGTTTTTGAAACACTAGTCATCTAACATCAAATAACATAGTGTTTTTGTTATAAAGACAATCACATATACACACACCCTTACAGAGTCCCACCACTTAATCACAAAATGGTTTTCATCTAATTATTTTAACATTTAAATATATTTCTAACCTCTTGCAATCCACAAACATATATTGATCCTTTCTGTTAACACTGTCCAAGCCTCTTGTTGTACACCTCATTTGAACCTTTCTTCTTTGCTTAAAAAAAAAACTCCAGGTGTGATGAGTAGTACAGTCCTTGCAGTACAGTCATATTGCTTCCTTGAATATTTGGAACTCATTTGCAATTATGAGAAGCTTTGCACTTCTCTTCAGGCTCATCATGATTGTTGTGTACACCTGCATGTGCACATCTGTCCTCTGGCCTAAATCTTTAAAGCTTGAGCGTGTCAAATAAATATGCCATCCATAAAATTACAATCAACCGTACGCAATTTTGAAAAATAAATTTGATGTTAGATGACTAGTGTTTCATTGTAGGACACTGCCTATTGGGATGGTAGTCGTGTGTTTTGCTGATATGTTTTATATTAAATAAGCATTGTAATTTATTTGACATTGGCTCATTAAACAGTAACATCATCCTCATTTAACAGCCAGTTATCAAGCACAGTTTGCTCGAGAATTCGTTGTATTTTATTGCCAACTACCGGCACCCCTTTAAAGTCTTGGATTTTCTTTGCCTTTGGTTTCACATCAAACATTAGCAAGCATCAGTTGTTTATTAACCAATTTATTTGGATATGCATAATACTGTCTGGAAGCACCAAACGGTATTCCATGTCTCAAGGCACAAAGACTTATATCCAGTAAAGTGGCAGAACTCTGTGACTTTGCTGCTGCATATGTTGCCCATTCATTCCTGTGTGTACACATGCTGTCTCTCCAAATATCTTCTAATTGCGAGATGTAGATTAATTGGAGATAATAACCTCAGCTGATGTTCTTGGCGATGTTAGTTTTAACAAGGGTTAAAACACATTCAAATTGGCATAGTTGTTTCACAACTCACTGCTTACTCGGTGTCAACTATAGTTTTAGCAGATAGATGGGAGACTAAGGAGCAAACCAAAAAAGGAGATTAGAAGAGCAAAAAGGGATCCTTAAAGGGAGATAGCTCTGCCGGGTAGCATAAAAGACAATCCCAAAAGATTTTATAAATACATTAGGGGGAAAAGGGTAACTGGAGAGAGAGTGGGACCATCAGGAATCAAAGCAGTTGCCTCTGTGTGGAGCCACAGGATATGAGCAAGGTCCTCAATGAGTATTTCTCCTCTGTATTTACCGAGGAGAAAGACAGTAGGATGGAGGAAATTGGAGCAGTCACTGGAAGTATCATGAGAGCAGTTGAGGAAGAACTAAAGGTACTGTCGTATTTGAAGGTAGACAAATCTATATTCGAGGACATTGCTGGAAACTACAGAGAAATTGCGGGAGACCTGGTTAAAATTTATTAGTCGTCTTTAAATACAGGAGAGGTGCCAGAGGATTGGAGGGTGGCAAATGTTGTTCCTCTTTTCAAGAAGGGCTGCAGGGAAAATGCTGGGAACTATAGGCCGATGAGCTTAACATCTGTAGTTGGTAAGTTGCTGGAGAGTATTCTGAGGGAGGGTTTTGTAGGTGGGTGGTCGTGTCTCACAAATCTGATTGATTTTTTTGAAGACGTGAGCAAATAGGTTGATGAAGGTAGCGCTGTAGATGTGTACATGGACTTTGACAAGGTGCCGCATGGTAGGCTACTCTGGAAGGTTCAATCTCATGGGATCCAAGGAGAGACAGCTGAATGGAGAGCAAATTGGCTCCATGGAAGGAACCAGAGGGTGATGGTGGAAGGTTGCGTCTCAGAATGGAGGCCGGTGACTACTGGTGTGCCACAGGGTTCGGTGCTGGGCCCATTACTGTTTGTCATCTACATCAATGATTTGGATGAGAACATACAGGGCAAGATTAGCAAGTTCACTGATGATACAAAAGTTAGTGGTTTTGCAGAGAGTGAAGATGGTTATGAATGATTGCAGCAGGATCTGGATCGATAGGCCAGGTGGGCAGAGGAATGGTTGATGGAATTTAATACAGAGAAGTGTGAGGTTTTGCATTTTGGGACGTCGAACAAGGGCATGACCTACAGAGTAAATGGCAGGCCTCTGGGTAGTGTTGTAGGGCAGATGGATCTAGGAGTACAAGTTCATGGTCCCATGAAGGTCGAGTCGCAGGTAGATAAGGTGGTCAAAATGGCTTTTGGCACTTTGGCCTTCATCAGTCAGAGTATTGAGTATATAAGTTGGGAGGTCATGTTGCAGTTGTTTAAGACGTTGGTGATAGGAAAGATATTGTCAAGCTTGAAAGGGTTCAGAAAAGATCTACGAGGATGTTGCCAGGACTAGAGTGTGTGAGCTATGAGGTTGAGTAAATTGGGGCTCTATTCCATGGAGCATAGGAGGATGAGGGGGAGACTTATAGAAGTATACAAAATCATGAGAGGAATAGATCAGGTAGATGCACAGTGTCTTTTACCCAGAGTAGGGGAATCGAGAACCAGAGGACATAGGTTCAAGGTGAAGAGGAAAAGATTTAATGGGAATCAGAGGGGTAACTTTTTCACACAGAAGGTGGTGGGTGTATGGAACAAGCTGCCAGAGGAGGTAGTTGAGGATGGGTCTTGTTATGGATCAAGCGCAGGCAAGTGGGACTAGGGTAATTGGCACACTGTTGGCCGGTGTGGGCGAGTTGGGCCGAAGGGCCTGTGTCCACACTGTATTACTCTCTGACTCTATGACATGATTCAAACTTCTGCACATTACTAACGCATAAGCATATCACTAATGCAAATGCTGATCAAACTTAGACCACTGTGAGAGAAAAACTTTTCATCTACTAATTTCTGTGGTTTGCCTAAACTGTGTTTTGATTGGAAATGCAGGAAATTGTTCAAAGAAGCTTCACTATTTCCACTATTACTCCTGGTAAATATGCTGCCTATTAAAAACATATCTTTAATTTTAAAGCACTTATCTCTGTTACTATGATTTCAGACACAGATTTGATCACTCAGAAGCAAAATTGGAACAATGTCTGACATTAAATATGAATACAGACCTCGTTACTGAGGGGAGGGTGTTGTGTAGCTCGAATATGGTCCATATCGTCATCTTACATAGGTGCAGCTGCATCATGTGTGCATATGTCAAGAAATGTGAGCTGCAAATAAATATATTGTGTGTAGATTCATTTATTTTTTCACAAATTTCAGGAGAATTAATTTTATTTAATGTCTCAAATTTTTGAGATGATTTGTGAATTCTGTAAGGGTGAATATCCATAACTCCGAATGGCCATAACATGGGAGTTGACTGGGATGGGAGATTGAAGTTCTCTATTCAATTCATTATTATTGCTATTATTAATCAGCTGGTTCAGAAGAGGGAAAGCACATAAACTTTGATAAAAATTACCAACTGGACATGCAGTGAGTAAACACCTTGTAGCTGAGAAAATCCTTGCTATTTTCATTTTACCAGCTAGCCGGCTGGTAAAAAGCTTTAACTTGCAATGAGATCAAACTAGAAAATGCTGGATTTAGAGCATCAGTGCAGAACAGATGTTAATATTTCAAGTTTGGATCTTGCATCATACTGAAGGATATAACTGATGAAATTATGCAATGCTGGAAATGGGAAGGATAAATAAATAAATACATGTACAAGACAAGCAAATAAAATAAATGATCTATGAAGTACTTAGGAGGCAAAGGAGATATGATTAAATGGCTGAAATTATCATGAGATTAAAGTGGGAGACATAATGAGAAAAATCATTGAAATTAAAGGCGGTTAACAGACATTGAGTCTCCTAGAATTACAATTGGTCTCATTATACAGGCCCGTATGAAGCTTTTCAAAAAGGGGGGTGGCATGACAGGATCACAAAAAATGTATTGTGAAATAATATGCGCGCTGCGCACATCGCGAGCGCGAAGCGTGAAGTCCCTTGATGCCGGGGTCCAGGGTCCGCTTAAGGGCCCTGGATGCTCAGGGGTTTTAGATGCTCTCTGATGCATTCTGAGCCTTATTTTGGAGCATTTTCACATCAAATTTATGACCAATATTTCAGAAATTAACAGGAATCTGAGAAGTAGCTTTTTCACACAAAGAGTGCTGGGTGTATGGAACAAGCTGCCAGAGGAGGTAGTTAAGGCTGGGACTACCCTACTGTTGAAGAGACATTTGGACACGTACATGGACAGGACAGATTTAGATGGATATGGGCCAAACGCGTGTGAGTGGGTCTAGTTTACATGGGACATGTTGGTCGGTGTGGGCAAGTGGGCTGAAGGGCCTGTTTCCACACTGCAACATTCTATGACTAAAAGGTTAAGAAGAACAATGCATGTAGATAAGTCGAATAGATTTGAAAGGAGTGAAATGTAAAGGCAGAGAAAGGTTTGTGGGTGGAAAGGAACAGAGGAAAGGATGGGGGAGAATGGGCTTGGGCAGATGGGTGAAGAGAAAATAACACAAAGTGCTGGAATAACTCAGTGGGTCAGGCAGCATCTGCAGAGAATATGAAAAGGCGACGTTTCACAGAGTGCTGGAGTAACTCAGCGGGTCAGGAAGCATCTCTGGAGAACATGGATAGGTGACATGTCACAGAGTGCTGGAGTTACTCAGTGGGTCAGGCAGCATCTTGGGGGAAAAGGTATAGATTATATTTCGGGTCAAGACTGTTCTTCAGTAATATTCATGATGTGACATGCATAGACATTCCTGAACGTTACCCAAACCATCGTAAGCTACTTTGTTACCATGCTTGCCCTCTCCTATAGCGTCTCTGCTGCCTTGGGTGGTGCAGGACAGGTCACAAGCTTTGGGACACGGTGTGAAGCTGTTGCCGTCTGTCCCAGCCTGGTAAAAACCTGGATGGAGAGGATATTCCACTAGTGGGAGAGTCTAGGACCAGTGGCCACAGCCTCAGAATTAAAATACATTCCTTTAGGAAGGAGATGAGCAGGACTTTCTTAAGTCAGAGGGTGGTGAACTTTGGAATTCATTTCCACAGACAGCTGTGGAGGTCAAGTCAATAGTCATTTTTCAGGAGGAGATTGATAGATTCTTCATTGATACAGGTGTCAGAGGTAATGGGGAAAAGGCAGGAGAATGGGTTTGAGAGGGAAAGATAGATGCAGTGTGTCATAGAGTGATACAGTGTGGAAACAGGCCCTTTGGCCCAGCATGTCCCATCTACATTAGTCCCACCTACCCATGTTTGATCCATATCCCTCCGAACCTGTCCTATCCATGTACCTGTCTAACTGTTTCTTAAATGTTGCGATAGTCCCTGCCTCAACTACCTCCTCTGGCAGCTTGTTCCATACACTGACCACCCTTTGTGTGAAAAACATACCCCTCAGATTCCTATTAAATCTTTTGCCCTTCACCTTAAACTTATCTCCTCTGCTCCTCGATTCACCTACTCTGGGCAAAAGACTCAACCACATCTATTCAAATCATGATTTTATACACCTCTGTTAGATCATCCCTCATCCTCCTGTGCTCCATGAAATAGAGTCCCAGCCTACTCAACCTCTCCCTATAGCTCTGGCCCTTTAGCCCTGGCAACATCCTCGTAAATCTTCACTGTACCCTTTCCAGTTTGATGACAACTTTCCTATAACATGGTGCCCAGAACTGAATACAATACTCTGAATGCGGCCTCACCAACTTATGCAACTACAACATGACCTCCCAACTTCTATACTCGGCCTGACCCGCTGAGTTACTGATGATACAGAAGTGAGTGGATTTGCAAACAGTGAAGATGGTTGTGAAAGATTGTAGCAGGATCTGGTGGGCAGAGGAATGGTTGATGGTTGCATGGTTCCTTTAAGGTCTAGTTGCTAGGTATATCAGGTGGTCAAAAAGTATATTGGTACTTTGGCCTTCATCAGTCAGAGTATTAAGTATAGAAGTTGGGAGGTCATGTTGCATAAGACGTTGGTGAGACCGCATTTAGAATATTGTGTTCAGTTCTGGGGACCATGTTATAGGAAAGATGTCAAACTGAAAAGAGTACAGAGATCCCCATCCTGGATCAGTCCAATCAGGGTTGTGTCATCAGGAAACGTGAGAAGCTTGACAGAGGTGTTTGTGGAGGCGCAGTCATTGGTATGGCGAGAGTAGAGGAGAGGGCAGAGTATGCATCTTGCGGTGCTCCTATGCTAAGCGTTTGCGGGTCCGAGATATGCTTTCCCAGCCTCACATGCTGCTTCCTGTCTGTCAGAAAGCTGGTGATCCACCGACAGAGGGGTTCAGGCACAGTCAACTCAGAAAGTTTGGAGCGTAGTAGCTCTGGCACAATGGTGTTGAATGCAGAGCTAAAACCAACATACAAAATCCTTGCATAGGTCCCCTGGTGGTCTCGGTGCTGGAGGATGAATTGCAGGCCCAGATTGACTGCATCATCCACAGATCTATTGGCCCAATATGCAGAGGATCCAGCAGGGGGATTGTGATTTTTCAGCTTGGCCAGCACAAGCTTTTCAAGGGTCTTCATGACTACAGAGGTCAGAGCGACAAGCCTGTAGTCATTAAGACCAGTAATCCTTGCCATTTTGGATACAGGGACAATACATAGTGGAGACTTTGAAGCAGGCAGGGACAGTACACCTTTGCAGGGACTGGTTAAAAATGAGTAATTGGGTGTGAAGTGGTGATTGGAGTGGGGTGGGTGTAGAAGGGCCCAGTCTTTGCAGACCGAGGTCAGGCTGTGAGTGGGTGTGAAGTGTTGGTTGGGGTGGGAAAGGGTCCACTCTTTTCATACTGGAGTCTTGCCTTAAGTGGTAAATGGAAAGGAGAGGGTGCAGGGTCCATTCTTTGCTGTGTTTGTTGGGAGGGGGTTACCAGGGTTACGCTTCTGATTTTCAAACCTGCAGTAAAACTCATTCAGGTCGTTTGTCAGCTGACGATTGTCCAAAGAGCGGGCGGCTTTCCACTTATAGCTGCCGATTTCTTGCATGCCCTTCCAAACTGAAGAAGAGTCACTATCGGGGAACTTGCTCCTCAACTTCTCAGAGTACCTTTCCTTGGCAGCTCTGATTCCTCTTCTCAGCTCTTTAGGCTATTTTTAACTTTTTAACTATCACCTTGAGGCATATTTGCCCCCACCCTCCCCAATCTCGAAATGGAAATGTTACATGTGTATATAGTTATCCCATTAAAATGTATATTTATGTCACAAACTATGGAATTCATATTTTTCAGTATTGTTAGCAAGGAAAAGAAAGCAGTTCCAATTGTTTGATATTATTTGATATTGTTTAATATTATTCATATGGAGGAGAAAATATAATAGCTCTAAAACCTACTTTAATTTTGCAATCTCACTAAAGACAATCCCCCTTTCCCTCTCCCCTCCCCCATCTCCCCTCTCTCTCTCCCCCTCTCACATCCCCCCCCCTCTTTCTAGCGGGGGGGGGGGGCGAAGATGAAGGTGGTGTGGGCCCAGCGGGGGTCAGTGTGGGCCCAGCGGGGGTGGCGTGGGCCCAGCGGGGGTGGCATGGGCGGAGGATGGCTTGCGCCCTGGTGGCGGGGGGAGGCGAGGGGAGTGGGCCCCGCCGCAGCGGCGTCTGGTGTTGGGGTCACAACCGTTGGGTTCAGATTCAGCCACTCCCGCCCGACGACGGGAGAACAGTCTCCTGGTCGCCAGGCTGGCAGACACGGCAACCCCCCCCCCCCCCACCCTCCCCCACCCTCCCTCGGGCCTGGTGAAATGGGTTACTAAATTATCCCGCGGGCCGGATTAGACCCCCACACAGACTCCCCCTCACAGACTCCCCCACACAGACTCTCCCTCCTGCAATGCAATATTCCACTACTTACCTCTAGTAGACGGGAGGCATCGAGCTGAATGGGTGCAGTACAAATGGCAGTTTGATCCTGCCCGGGCCCACTGCGTACGCATGGAGAGACGGCGTCATTTTGCATCAGTTCCCCAACTGCGCAGGCGCGGATGGTCGCATTTTATTCTCACAAATCATCCAGCGGCCGGAACCAGAATTTTGGGCGATTTCCAACAAAGTGGACACGCTGATTGCGCTCCGATTTAAAAAAAAAAAAAATTCTCTGGATTTTTCTTACTCTGGGGAAAAAACGGGGGGTGTGGTCGCACCCAATGCACTCCCCCTTCGGGGAGTCCTACACTCACTGCACAGTGTACCTATGGTTATTTTATTCCTAAACCCTCAGTGGTGTCCATGGCCATGGGATCACTGATTGGTCATGACCAATTTCTAAAGATACTTGTATCTAGGGTCCAGGCTGGGAGTGCAGGAATGGGAGAGAGATGAAGGGTAACTAGAGGGTTGGATGATGGTTTGAGGGCTGGAGAGATTGGCAGCAGATTGAGGTCCAGCAATTGCAGGGGTGAGGAGGTGGTTTGTTTGGCCAGGAATTGCCATCCAGTGATGATATTCGGGGTAGAGACAGTGGGAGACTGGAGCAAACACAGATTTTGTTAGCGAGTTTAGGGGACGTTGGCGATGTTATCTTCCAGGCTGGGGATTGCATGGTCAGGAATTCAGAAGAATTCTGCTTTGGGATAGGTGAATTTGGGGAGGGGATTAGGGTGAGATATCTGGTCACAGATTGAAACCTGGAATAAGTGTGGAGATGCTCAAGGACTAGGTGCTCAGTAGTAGATGGTATCTTATAAGGGAACCCAGTTTGATGCAACCTTGTTAAAATCTGCTCAACCAGCAGTGCCTGAAGATGGTTTATCCTCAGATGAACGCAATATCATTTACCTGGAAGCTCTCCAAACGGATAGTTTCATGAGGACTGATCTAATTTGATGCATACCTAACACATAAATCACTTCTGATGAGCAAGATAATTCATGGTGAAAAATAACATTGAAATGATTAACATCTGGTTCACCAATGTTCCTGAGGGAAAGAAATCTTTGGTGCCACTGGTATCTGCAGGACTTTAACTTTGCTGCCTTTTATCGAGGCACACACTTGCATCCTAAATATTATAAAATCCATTCATAAACTCACAAAACATCAGGGAAGGGTCAAGTTGCTTCACATTTCCTGTGTTTGCTGCATTCCATTGCTTTTATAAATCAAAACCGTATTTGAATCTGGTATTGCACATTGTCAAATGTGTGTAAATAATTCCAGGTTATGAATAAAATGGCTGGGATCAATTTGTAGCAAAGCTCCAGGTTAATACCTGCAAAACAGCACCTACCATTGAAACCCAATTAATCACGATGGCTTTACAAAAGTGGAAATAAATATATAAAGACAATGCAATAATTTTATGACCTAGTTTTGGATACATCAGTTTGTAATGCATTTATTTTTTAAAAAAGCATCAATATCCAACTTGGTGACAGCCCTGTTAAATTAATATGTCAACGTGTTGCACTGAAATGCAGATAACTTCCCCCATTGAATTTCCTGGATGTTCATTAAATATTAATATTGTGCAATTTGCATTATTTCTCCTCGGAGGAACATTGTCTATCTCACCTGGCAACTCTCCAAAAGAAGTGTTTCATGAGCTTTGATGCAAGTGGATGAACATCTCATTTCATTATGGTGTACAATCTTCAATGGTGTGCAGGTACTTGTCATCCCTTGAGCATAGGAGCCAGGCTCTGAATTCTCATACCAGCAGTTGAGCCATCTTTCAGGCAACACATTCAATGAAGGAATTGTCTCTTTTTTTCAAGGGGACGTAAAACAAAATCAGTGCTATTCTTTCAAAGGAGGGTATGTGAGATCCTTTTTCAACGAACATAACAAAAATAAAACAAATTATCTGACCACTGTCACATAATTGTCTGTGGGAATTTACTGTATGTAAATTTACTGTCAAGGTTCGTATATCAGAATAATATCATTTGGCATAATTTGAGATTATGTAAGGTGTTTCTATAAATGCATGTTCTTTCTTCCTTATAGAAAGTTGAGATTTTAATTTTTCTCCAGTTCATATTCCTTTGCTGTATTCATGAATTTACATATTGGTGATTACCTTATAGGTCCATTGCATTGTGTATGAATCTGAGCTTTTGCAGTAAAGCAGTTGTTTGCAATGTGCATTACAATGCAGTCATGGTTGCTGGCACAGTTGCCATTGACGGTCACACATCAGTAAAGTAAACAAGTAATTTGTCTGCCTCCTTATCACTGTGCTAATTCAAAATCCACGGGCGTTAGTCAAAGTTCAGTGAGAAAAATCTTTTTGTCAAGAGTGCTGGATGCAACTGTTCCTTTGTTGATTTTATAAGCAAAGAAATGCATTTCATTAAGAGCAAAGAGGTATTTACTTTTAACATATTTTACAGAAGAATATAATGCATCACTTTCGTAAGGATTTACTGTATAAAGCTATTCAGTTAGAATAAATACCCTGACTGTACTGTGTGTGCAATGAGAATATCTGGATTATTTACTGACGCCTACTTTGTAACAGGAGAAGAAACCTCCTGTCTCAGTAGTGTCAGGGGATTTGGCTACAAAGACAAAATCCATAATGCAGAGATCCATTAAGCATGAGCGAAGGGTGTGTTGGAGACTGTCTCCCCAGCTGCTACAAATTGAAGCCCATGGCACTTCTTTCTTGCTCTCTTCCCCTACAAAAAAATATTGGATGATACTGTGATGTAACTGATGCCTGCAGAGCGATTGAGAGATCAAAACAGGAATAAGTACAAATCTGCATTTTTTGCAGATTTTGGGATGGTTGAGATTACAATGTGAGGGAATGGTCGCTCCCCATCACGCCGCCCATCCGGAGTGCGGGGGGGGGGGGGGGGGGGGGGGGGCAACGAGTGACCGAGCCAGTGAGGTGGAAACCGAGCTTGCAGGAACGTTAATTCTCTTCATGGTGGTGCTGACTTGCTGCATGCTGGCATTTCTTTTCAAGTTTGTTGATCAATCACACCAATTAACTGACAGCAAACCAAGTCAAGATATTCACTTTTGCCCTTTTTGTTATGCATCAGATTTTTCTAAATTTGCAGTGCAATTCTGTGGATGCTTGCTGCCTAACAGTTTCCCAGCTGTATTGTCCATCAGCCTAACAGTTATCTTTAGCAGTCCATTGCATTTTGAAAACCATCAATGCTGTCACTTGGTTGGCTTCGACACAAATGGATCCCATTCAGGATAGTAGGTTGATGAAAAGCAGGAGGAGCCCTGGGCCGTTTCCTTTCTATTTTTCTAGCTTCTTTATTCAATCGTCCCAAGCGCTTGGTCTGATTTTCAAGCCCATGAGACCCACATAGAGAAAGGTTAAAAGCTGTATTTCTGTACGTTAGCTAATTTTTCTTACATTGTTCATTCCCATTCACATAAATGTGAGCATATCCTTGGTTCAAGATGAATAAAAATCTCCCTTTTGTATAGTCATACAAACCTCTAAGGCAGCATCTTGAGATTACTCGTTTTGAGTGGGCCCCTTTATCTGGTTCAAGTGCAATATCTAGCAGCTACATCACAAATGGAGCAGAGAGAGAAAACTGTTCCCATAACAGAAGCATCAAGAACCAGTGGACATGGAACGAAGATGATTTGCAAAAGAGGTAAATATGTTATATAAAAGAAAAGTGGAACGCACTGCCAAGAGGTAATGGAGGCAGATTATTTTATAGCATTCAAAATCAAGCTAGGAGAAGTATCTGTAAGGAAAGGTTTTCCAGGCCTTTGGAGGTTGAGGACTGGAATGATACCACATGTATTAATGATATATGGAGTGTAGGTACTCAATCAGGCCAATTTACCTCCTTCATCATTGTAACCATCTTATATTCTGTGATATGGTTTTGTTTCAATTGTTGTCCACTTTGTTCTTTGAGTTAATTAAAAATGTTGACAAGAATAGTCATTAAAATTACATATTTCTTTTGGTTCATTTCTAAAAACAAACCATTTGCTCCCAATGATTTGAAGTGTATTTTTATAACTACCTAGTAACAAATTAAACAGTCACATGCCATAGAGATTTAGTTTAGTTTAAAGATACAGCGCGGAAACTGCCCCTTCGGTCCAATGAGTCCACGCCGACCACTGATCCCCGTACACTAGCACTATTCTAGACATGAAGGATCATTTATAATTTTTTTTTAAAGCCAACTAATGTATAAACCTGTGTGTCATTGGAATGTGGGAGGAAACCGGAACACCCAGGGAAAACCTACGTGGTCACAGGGAGAATGTACAACCTTCATACAGAAAGGACCGTAGGTCACAGCAAATAATTATTTTTCCATAAAAAGTCTGTTGCATATTTTATTAAGGCATTTGATAAGGCATATTCAGCTGATCCAGAAGATTAAGATGCACGTGATTAACAGTGACTTGGCTGTTGGATAAAAAATCAGTATTCAGGCTGGAGGTCCATGACCAGTGGAGATCTGCAGGGATCTGTGTTATTTGTGATATATGCAGATTAATTGGATGTCAAAATAGATGGGTTGATTCGCAAGTTTGTAGTCAGAGCCTTTATCCCAGGGTTGAAACATCAAATACTGGAGGACATCGCTTTAAGGTGACAGTTTAAAGGAGATATGTGGGCCAAATGTTCTACACAGAAGGTGATGAGTGCCTGCAACGTGCTGGCGGTCATTACGATTTGCAGACAACAAGATTGTTGGGGTCGTGGAATGTGAGGAGGGTTGTCAAAGAGGGTTTTTCACACAGAGGGTGCTGAGTGCCTGGAATACATTGTCGGTAGTCGTAATTGAGGCAGATATGACATTGGTATTTAAGATACTTTTGAATAGGCATATGGATATTCAAGGAATGGAGGGATATAGATTATATACAGGCAGATAAAAGTTGAATCATTACAGCAGATGAAATGAGGCACTTTGATTATTGGAACAAATCAGAAAAAGTGTAAAGCAGACATCAGATACAATCCCATTTTGTTCCCATTGGGTTGACTGGATTTTATGGAGGCTTGACAATTTTTTAGATCTTTTGCAAATATTGGTTTAGTTTCAATTAAAATCTGTGCACAATTTACCGTCAGTGAGCATTGTGAGCATTACATTACTTGTAATGACCCCAGTCAAGAATGGACCATAATTGCATAGCAATGTGCTATTTTTGCTCCATATCTTGAAAAATCATCATAATTAATCTCGCCCCCTCTGTTAAAGTGCAACAAAATTACATCAGCCAAGTAGTCTATCATTTGTATTGAAGGAAATAACATTTCACTTTGATTTTAATAAAGATTGCATTCCTTATAAATGATAGAGATGCTTTATAAAATAAAATTTCTGGTCTCCTTTGCAAGTCACATGCAATCATTCGAATTGTTAACATTTTTAAATAAGATTTAACCATGTTACTCTGCATACCCTTTTCAAATCATGAATCTATTTTACTCCTACTGATTCTGGAAAATTATCTTTTCCACTTGAGTCTTGGAATTCATGTGACAGTGCCACAGCCAATATAATGTTTGGCTAGAGGTTTCTTGGATCCAAGACAGGAGGATGAATTACTTTACAATATGCACAACCTTGGGACAATTATAAATCCAGACAAGTGCATTCCGTAGTCGTTGGAACGCCTTTAAGGCAAAGCTTCCAATTACTAAATTGGATAACTTATATGATGTATTACTAGAGAGTGTAAAGTCTTCCCAAACTATGAATATCACTGTGGCCACTTAATAGGTTGTTAATAAAATTATTTATCTTTTCTTAAGTAAAGTATGGTAACTTTTCATTTTTATTTTAAGGTTGGTTGGGGATTGTGGCAATGTTATTCCAGCGATAAAGAATCTTGAAGATGATAGTACTACCATAAAGTGACTCTGTTCATTCAATTTTGTAATAAAAGAGGACTGCAAAAAATATTTTGCCCAGTATCAGATTTAGGAGATGATCAAATAGAAAAATAAAATGCTGTGGATACTGAAAATTTATAATAAAAAGAGAAAGTGCCAAAAATACTCAACAACTCATAGCCATGGAGAGATACAGCATAGTATTAGACCCTATGCTCCACTGTATACACACCGAGTATGAAAAATCCACATTACACTAATCCATTTAATTGCCCCCACATTCTCATCAACTCTCCATGGATTTTACCACTCATCTACAAATTGGAGACAATGTACAGTGCCCAATTATCCTGCCTACCTGTAGGTTTTGAGGATGTGAGAAGAAAATGGGAAACTTGGAAAAAAACCTACTTGGTTACAGGGAGAGCACGCATGCTCCACACAGACAGCATTAGAAGTCAGGATTGAATGGAGTCATTGTAGCTCTGATGTGAAACAGCAGCTCCACTTGCCATATCACTTTGTTGCTCACAATGTGAGGTAATATTTGCATAAAGAGAAATTAATTTATTGGATAAATTAACAATTTAAATTTGGTCATCTATTGTCAGAAATTGGAAAAGGTTAGATACTTATCAAGTTAAAACTGATCAAAGAGGAAATGGACAGGGAGAAAAATAAAATAAAGGTAAGGACTGCAATCAGGGCCAGGTTTATGTTTAAGCTTCACAAGCTTAAGCTTAGGGCCTCGAGATCTAGGGGGGCCTCCGCAGGGTCGGATTTACCTACAGGCTTCATAGGCTGAAGCCAAGGGCATCAAAATCTAGGGGGCCTCTGGCCAAGGTGTTTTTTTTCCCAGTGTAAAAAAATTCCCGAGAAATAAAAATTGGAGCGCTATCAGCGCTTCCACTTTGACGGAAATCACCTGAAATTCTGGTTCCGGCCCCCTGGAAGTTTTGGGGGAAAAAATTGCGACCATCCGCGCCTGCGCAGTTGGAGGAAGCTGGTGATGCAGTGGCGACGCAAAATGACGCCATCTCTCCGCATGTGGTGACTGCGGTGTCTGCGGCGCGGAGTTGGAGCCTCACTGCATGGTAGGGAGAGAGAGGGGGGATGTGAGAGGGGGAAAGGGGGATGAGACAGGGGGGAGAGAGGGAGGGAGAGAGAGAAAGAGGGGGTATGAGAGGGGGAGAGGGGGAAGAGAGGGAGGGAGAATGAGAGAGATAGAGGGGGAGGGGGAGAGAGAGAGGGGAAGGGGAAGGGAGAGAGAGTGATGGGGAGGGAGAGAGAGGTGGAGGGAGATGGAAGGGGGAGAGGGAAAGGGGGATTATCTTTAGTGAGATAGTAAAATTAAGGTAGGTTTTAGAGCAATTATATTTTCTCCTCCATATGAATAATATCAAACAATTGGAACTGCTTTATTGTCCTTGATAACAATACTGAAAAATATGAACTGCATACTTTGCGAATTTCATTTTGCATCATATTTTTATTGTGCACACACTAACACAGTCAAACAGTAACAGGCAGTCAAATCAACACACAAAACATTTTCTAAAAAAACGTTTTATTTACTGCAAAAACTTACAGTATTTTATTTGCAGTGGTTGCATGCTCCTTTATAACATTTTACAGTACAACAGCTTCAATTCTTGATTTAAAACAATGTATACAAAAATGATCCAATCATCCCATTCCAACCATTCATTACTCTTGACTCAACCAAAATTATTTCTGAAATATTGGTGATAAATTTGGTGCAACAATGCTCCAAAATAAGGCTCAGAATGCACCAGAGAGCATCTAAAACCCCAGAGCTTCCAGGGTCCTTAAGTGGGCCCGGGACCCCGGCTGCAAGGGTCATTCAGCTTCAGCATGCACTGCATGCACTTATTTCACATAAACATTTTGTAATCTTGCCATGCCACCCCCCTTTTTGAAAAGCTTTGTACAGGCCTGATGTATAATATTTTTGACACTGTCATAGGCCTTTCTTACATATGCTGTCACAATGCACTGTAATCTCTAAACAACACTTCAGTAATTTCCCTTCCCCTCCATTTCAGAATAATAGTGCTTGAAGCCAATAACTAGACACTAGTACTGGCAATCAATAAAAAGCGCAGCTTTCCAGCCCTTATCTCATTGGCCATGCTCGGCTGCACATCGGTGCAAATCTGATGGACTCTTCCATCTTCCTCCCTTCATGGGGGTGGGGGGTTGGGAAGGGCCTCACAAGTTGAATGGCCTAGGTTCTCTCTTCATCTAAATCCAGGCTGACTGTGATCAGGTTGAAGTCAAGAAAGATTAAGTGGCTAAAGGCATGATTGAATTGAATTGAATTTCCTTTATTGTCATTCAAACAATAGTTTGAACAAAATTGCTTACCTCTTGTCAGAAAAAAAGCAACAAAACACACAATGAACACAGTTTAACACAAACATCCATCACAGTGTATCTCCAGGCACCTCTTCACTGTGATGGAAGGCAAAAAGTCTTATCTCGTCCTTGCTTGTTCTCCCGCTGTGTCGAGGTGATCGAGGCTCTTGATGTTGAAGTCCCCGCTGGGTGATGTTAAGTCCCGCTGCCGATTCCAAGCTCTGCGAATGGGCTGATTCAAACTCCGCGACCTGGGACGGACGAAGCTGCTACCCTCCAGTCCAGCGGACAAAGCTGTTGTTGCAGGAGCTCCCGAGAATCGGTCGCCTACCTGGGACCTGTGAGCTCTCGAGGTTACCGTCCACGGGGCCCGCGGCCGAAGCCTCCAAAGTCGGGTCGTAGCCACAGCACCAACATAGCTTCCGAAGTCAGCCAGCTCCGCGATGGTAAGTCCACAGACTCTACCACCAGAGCCTCGAGGTCGATTCCAGTTGGATGCCGCCAGCTCCACGGTATTAGGCCTCAGCGCAGACTGAGACGGAGATACGACAAGGAAAAGGTCGCATCCGCATTGAAAGAAGCGGTTTTAAAAAAGTTTCCTCCACCCCCCACACATACACAACTAAAAATAAACTAAAATATACATCTAACAAGACAAAAGATAACAAAAAAAGGAAAAGACAGGCAGACTGCAGGCGAGCCGCGGCTGCATGGCAGTGCCGCCACTTCCGGAAGATAGTACAATGCAAAAAAAGGTAGTTAAGAAGTAAAAAATGGTCCTTTAGGAGGTGATGGCACAATTGAGGATCATTGTGAACAACTAGGAAAATGTAGGATCAGTGCCTGAGTTTACTGCATTTACTGCATAAATTGCTGCATTTACTCTTAAATCTGGCTGGATGTAAAATGGTTAACTGAAAGAGAAAGTGCTTTTCTTTGTCTAGTGTGTTAAACAATGTGTAAAATCCATGGGCTGGTGGGAGCAGCAGGGCCTCAAGGTTGGAGTGGGGCAGAAGTAGACCATATGAATTACTATATATTTAGAAGAGATATTTGCTTCCTGAAATGATTCATAGCAAAGAAAAACAACCACTAAAAGTTTTGTTTCAATGATGGAGGTGATACAGTTTTGCAAAACTGTAGTAAATTAGACCATCATTTTTTTTTGTTGTCCTGATGAGCCTTAAGTGAGACGAGCATTATGGGGTTTATATTTTTCAAAATAAAAATCATATAGAGAGAACTGAAAAGGTTTTGTGCGATAGAGAGCTGCCGGCTGTGCCTGTTCCCCCACAGTTTAATGTTGGTTTATTACTATTAAAGATTCTCGTTGCTTTAATAAAATATTCTCTTGTCATACAGCCAAACAAAGAAATAGCACAAATCATGGCAGACTCTATACATAACTTCTCAATGCACATTATAGAAAATGAAAGTGAACATTGATATCGTTCTTCGATACCTTCTCTGGATAGAATTCCACTTCAGAAAACACTGCCTTGACTATTCATTTTGCAGCTGGCAAATGCACATTAACTCGGTGGAAAAATTATCCTGCAGCAAAGTTGTTCGAATGAAATGTAACAAACTGAAGCCAAGAACTTTGGTCAACTGTAACTTCAGTAACATTATTCTCCAAATAAATAAGATAACAACAAATTTGATGTTGCCTCGCAAAATCCTGTCATCGCTTTTAATCTGACAGTAGCTCCTGAGAGTTCCAGGAGTCACTGCCAGATTGGGAGCACACAATATTCACTGGTTCTCCGAAGGCCTTTCGGGATAATTGGGCACTGCAGGGGTTGGACTGCATCCTGGATAAGGATGGTCATGCTTTTACTTTGGGTTTGAATGACCATTATATCCTGATAGAAATGATGAACATATTGTAAATACTTGTATGTCTAAAAAAAAATCTTTTTTGAAGAAGTGTCTGTCCTGCTTGATGTTTTGGCTAAGTGTAAATTTGTAATATCATTTAAATATTAAATATATGGAAAGTAAGTCAGAATGAATATATGAAGTCAGAATGACAGTATATGTCTATAGAAATCCCTAACAAATAATTAATCTGGTTTAAAAAAAATGGGAAAGATCACTTTTGAGAAGTTTTGATCATTTTAACATGTTTATTTGAATTCTGATGCAACTTATTTGAATTCTGATACAATTATATGTATTCAGATGAATTATTTGAATTCTGATGCAAACACCAAGGGGTGTTTGCTTCCTTAAGGCACATTTGAAAGTCATTGGTTAAATTTAAATTTAAAATTCAGCTGTGGCAGCAACAAAAGACAAAATTCCACTCCAGTAATTGCAGTGATATGCTTTCAGGGAATTCCAAATAACACAATTCACAATTTATTTCAAATGTATTCTGCAAATTCCAAATTAATATACAGTGGGCAGAGAGTAATGCCACTGTTAATTAGAGTTACATAAAACTTAGATGAATCCCTTGTCCTGGTGAAAAGTGAGCGGAAGTAGATTCAAAGTAAACAGCAGGTGGTGCAGTGAAAATAAAAGATTGTTGGCCATATTTTAATAAATACAATATGCAAAGGCCACTGTGATTGACAATCACTTTGGTTTTGCTAGCATGAAGTCTGGAGTAGAATAACTCTAAAACTTCAACCACAACTTGTGCCTGTGTACACCCCCTCCTCCCCCTACAATCAATCTGAAGGAGAGTCCCGACCTGAAATGTCACCCGAGTAATGCGGCAGGTAATGCCTGATTATGACTGGTGGGTGATCTGATCAATTACTGGGCATCATATTTATGTTCCTAATCATAATTTCCGATGAAAACCTCCAAGAGATGACCCATGACATTCCTGACCTTGACTGGATGGGACTGAATATTAAACCATCAACCTGTGGATGTTTATTCTAACACAGGCCACAAATTCCCACCTTTCATAAATAAGTCAGTCAGGTGATATGAATAGCGAGAATACCTGTGTGAAGAATTCTTTCTTTTTTCTCCCCATGAATAAAATCTGCCGGTATTTCCACAGATGGGATACTTTCAGGTTCCCAGCACTCCACCATTTGAGATCCAGGTTTTCAGCTAGTTAAGAGCTGAAATGTAATAAATCACATCTGTTGCCAAAGAAAGGCTTTTAGAAGCAGTCAATGTGAAATTATTGCTGTGATTCACTAATCTGCCTCTTGCTAACTTCTGAAAAGAATCTCGGCTCTCTTCAAAACTATGTATGTTTTTGTTATTTTTCAAATGTTGGTATTATGGTAGAAGATCAGACAAATAATTCGGCACTGCTCAGACATTTGAAAGGCAAGCTCAGTGAACCGTCTGTGATTTCACTTTCATTTAATGCTGCTCATCAGGTTATGTGCAATGATAAAAGAAAGCTGCAGATTTGCTGAGGCCACTGTAAATCTCTTGCTTTAGAAGCAGAGAATTTAATTCTGACTTTGAGCCTTTCATTATAGGGAAGCAGAGGTCTGTGGTGAAGGTGGGAGAGTCTGAGATAGCAAATAAAAATAAAAATACCTGGCAGCAATAGTAAATTTAAAGCTGTGTATCTATCGAGGCTGCAGGGTCCATTTTAGGCAATATTGTCATCTTACCTGGAGAGTGTCAGTGCTGAATGTTTTTTTTTCTGCTAGCATTTATTTTGTTAAATATTTGTTTCCTTCTCATTGCATCATTATTTTCTGCTTTCCTCTCATCCTGAAAGTGTTGACATTTGTTCACCTCTTACCTGATATAGAGGGCACAGTTAATACTGCTGCCTCACAGCTCCAGCGACATAAATTAAATCCTGACCTCTAGTGCTGTTTGTACAGAGCATGCATGTTCCTCCTGTGTCCCCGGGTGCAGTTGGTAGGTTAATTGTACACTAAGTTGCATAATAAGTTGTACCTTCTATCGGAAGCTGAGGGGAAATTCTGTGGGGAATGTGGAGGGAATGAAATGAGATTATTGCAAATGCATGAATGATTCATTGGACAAAATGGACTATTTCTGTGCCATATGACTTGACGATTCCATCCAGGTAGCTGTTTTTATTGTATGGGCTATTTTCTAATGGTTAGCATGACAAATTAACTTAAACTCAGCCTTTTTTTATTTTTTACCAGAATAAATTTGGTGAATGGCAGATTTGACATGGATTACAAAAAAAACTTCAACCCAATGGATTACTGCAATCATCTCTTTGGTCCACCGTGGCCATCACGAGCCCCCAGTTGTATGGCGATTCACTTCCCATTCCCATACTCGCCTGACTGTCCTTCTTCACTGCCAGGGTGAGCCCAAAGGACAGTAGCGGAAAACCACCTCATATTCGACTTGGGAATTTGAAAACCTACTGGTATGAAGATTGAATTATCCAAATGTAGGTCACCCTTCCTCTGTCCCTCATTCCAATCCACTGGTCCTCACACTTGACTACCTTTTCCCATATCCCCTCCCATCATCCATTTTGATCCTCACCCTCCTCCTGGTTCCATTATCCAGATCTACTATCCAGACATTTCACCTTCAGAGGTTTCCCACCCCATCACCCATCTGGTTCTGGTTCCATCTATCCTTCATCTGTCTCGCAATGTTTCCCATTATCTTATCAGATTCCAGCACGAGCAGCCTTTGTGTTCCCACATATCACCTTCTTAGCTTTCTCCACCTTCACCTTCTCTTCACCTTGCTCATTCTGCCTTTGCTTGCGTCTATCTCAACTTATCATCCACCAGTCTCTACCTCCTCTCCCTCCTCTACCTGGCTCGAACTGCCCATCATCTTTCCCCACCGCCTTACTCCATCAATCACCTGCTGACTGGTGTCCCACCACAAGGCCCCTCCTTATACCCAGTAACCCAACCCTCTTGCCTTATATCAGCTACCTTCCCTCTTTACTTTCGCTCTTCAGACAGATTGTAGTAGTGGGAAGAAAGTGGGAAGTGAGGATAGGGGGGGACAAAGTGATAGGTGGATATAGGTGAAGGGGTTTGAAAGACAGATGGGCCAGCGACAAAAATAAGACAAAAGGCTCTGAGATCAGGAGTAAAAAGGTGAGAAATGTGAGGCCACATGAAGCAATATAGGTAGAGAGGGAAGGGGAAAGAGGTGGAGGGAGAATCGAGATAGTGGGAGAAATGAGTGCACATCCAGGGGGTACAGAGGTGGTGTTTAAAATGGGGGGCGGGGGGGTTGTAAGTTATCCAAGGAGGTGCTGTTTCCCCACTTTGTATGTGGTCTCCCTCTGGCTAGTGAGGAGGCCCAGGACAGGGAGATCGGTATGGGAAGATAACTTGCAATTTGTCTTTGCATTTTTACAAGGGGATAAAAAGGTAACTGCACTCCATTACTTGGCATTGTGAAATTTACAGAGCACTTCCTGTTCATTGCAATACATTGTTTCAGCTTCTGTCACTTCCACCAGCAATATTTAGGCTTTAAATTCCATTGGTTTCGATAACAACTGCTGAGAGTTGAAATTCTCGCATCAGCCGTGCCCAATGAAGAATAGTTTTCAGTCTATATGCTCATTATAGAAATTTCCAAAAATAACTTGGATGAGATAATTTCTTGACATTAAAATTCAATGAATAAAAAACCTCAAGGACCAGCTACTGCAGGGAATTAAATGATGGTTAATGTTAATTTGGATGGGGAATGAAACAGAAGGTTGTCATGTGCTCAAAGGGGTTTAAAATATGTAAATGCTTATGAGGTTCTGATACCGTAAATGGTGAGAGTTACTGGCTTTCCATTCATCTCAACCCATTTATACATGGTAGGTACATTTTGCAGGGTCAGTCATCACTCTGTGTTGGGTTATGACTGAGCTGAGGTGCCAGACCTCCTGTGAGTAATTGTTTATTTCCTCTAATTATGAATTAATTGTAATTTCCTCTAATTATGAAATTCCATAGAATCCACAGACGACACTTAAGTAAACCCAAAGAATTTGGCAGACTGACCCTCCCCAATTTCTTGTATTACTACTGGGCAGTGAATATTAAAAATGTAATTTACTGGTTGGACAATTCAGCCCAACAGGTTGACTGGATAGTAATGGAAAGAGAGGATTGCTCGCCTTATAACATAGGAGCTATCCTTCTCTCCCCAATAAAATTGAAGAATACAATATACAAGAAAAATCCAATTATACGTAGCACAATACGAATTTGGAGACAAATAAAATCTACTCTTAAATTAAGAAACCTATCTCTTCTCTCTCCTATAGCCAATAATCTGTCGTTTAAACCAACTATTATTGATAAAACGTTTACTCACTGGGAAAGAATAGGAATTAAAACGTTTGGAGATATGTATGAAATGGAAAACCTTATATCATTTCAAAAATTACAACTCAAATACAATTTGAAAAGTAATCACTATTTTAGATACCTTCAAATTCGAGATTATTTGAAAAAACATACACAAGAATACCAAACTGACGTCAGATATATTAGATGAAGGTATGAACAGAAAGGCTGAAGTAAATAACAATATCATACTTGTATAATACCATTCTAAATATAGAAATACCATCATCAGATGCAATTAGAAGAGAGTGGGAACATGAACATTTCTAAATATAGATGGGATAAACATCTGCTATATGTACATAATCTGCTATATGTACATAAATGCTTGATTAATGTAAGGCATATCCTAATCCAATTTTAAAATTTTACATAGACTATATTACTCGAAAACCAAACTGAATAAATGTTTTCCAAATGTTTCCCCCATCTGTGATAAATGTTTATCTCAAGAAGCAACTACAGCACACTCCTTCATCTCCTGCATAAAGCTTCAAAAATTTTGGAAAGAAATCTTTGAAATCTTTACATAACTATTTAAAATAAAATTGGACCCTAATATAGAATTGATTATTTTCGGAACAACGGAAGCCTGCCCCGAGGTAACTTCATTTCAAAGTCGTTTCCTTAACTATGGCTTGATAACGGCAAAAAAACGTATACTCAAATTTTGGAAAAATGCACCCACCCCAACGATTAAAATGTGGATCACAAGCATGTCTGAAACGTTACATCTCGAAGATATGAGATTCGTCCTAGCAGGAAAATCAGAGCAATTATTAAAGATATGGTCTCCTTTCATCGATTTATTACGTATAATATGGTGCAACATAATTCTGGTACAGAAATGGACCCGTTTCTGAACTGGGTGAGGGGTGTGGAAAGATATGAAGTAGGTATATCATTTTCTTTTTCTTTTTTTTTCCGGTTCTTGTTTTTCTTTTTTCCTTTTTTTCTACAACTTTATGGGTTCCTTCTCTCTATCTTTTCACAAACATTCAATTGTCAACTCCTGGAGGTTCAAACTCACAGGGGTTCATACATCACTACTTTCCTTACTCCTTAAGATGCAGAATGGACATGACGTCTCCGGAGACGGGGTTGGCCAACACCTTGTCAGTCATCGACAAAGGTCAGCGATTGGTCCAGACCCCTCCGTCCATCACATCATTGGCCGGGGGAGACGGGAGGGTGGGGGGGAGCTTGAGCTTGCATTTGTAAAATGGTGGCAGTGATTCCAAGCTGCTACGATTGCCGCAGAGGCTTTTCAACGTCATGTTCCTTCCCCGTCAGATTTTAAGGTGAAAAATAATCTGACGCCAAACGCACATGAAGCCAAAATGATAAATAGGTATGAAACACTGAAACACTTTAAAAAATCTATATTTGCTGCAAGAATTGTTGTACCTTGTTACATTTTGAAATAGTTAAATTGTTGTACCTTGTATGTCTCCGGGGACGGGATTGGTCCGACACCTTGTCAGTCATCGACAAAGATCAGCGATTGATCCAGACTCTCGCGGCGTCCATCACATCATCGCAATCGCATCAGCTTGGAGTCACTGCCACCATTTTACAAATGCAAGCTCCCCCCGTCTTCCCCCGGCCAGTGATGTGATGGACGCGGGGGTCTGGACTAATCACTGACAAGGTCTCGGACAAATCCCACCCCCGGCGGCTTTTTGATGTCATGTTTGTTCTGCGTCTTGTCTTTGCAGCGTGGTGTCCATTTGCGTTCGTATCCTTTCAGCGTGATGCATTTTCGGCTTTGTGTCCTTTCGGCGTGATGTATTTTCGGTATCTTGGCTTTTCGGCGTGATGTATTTTCGGTTTCTTGGCTTCGGCTTCTCGTCCTTCGACGTCCCGCCCACACATGGTCTCTATTTCATCTCTAGCTTCTGCACTTACACCACCCATTTGCCAATCCAATCCCCCTCACTTGTATCCATCTATCACTGCCATGCTTTGTCATGCTCCACCTCTGTTTTGCAGCTTCCCCCCCCCCCCCCCCCCTTACAATGTTTGAAGGAAAGTCGGAACCAAAACATTAGATGTCCATTCCCTCCACAGAGTCACTGAGTCCTCCAGCCCTTTATGTTTTCTCCAGATTTTGGCATCTGCAGTTCCTTGTGGCTCCAAGGATTGAAAGTGTACGGGACAGTAATTGGATATTGGAAATAGATATTAGACCTTCAGAAATCTTAAAGCGGTTTATAATTCATCAGAATTCTTGAGTGATTTTTTTTTTTACAGCTATAGCACTGTTCATATATCTTTCATTACATGTAAATGGTTTGTATCATTGCCAAGGCCACAGTGACTGAATAAATTAAATTATATTTCTATTACTAATAATGCAAAGCTGCAATATCAATGCCACAATACTGTCCAATTAGTTTTAGACCCGTTGGTTTATGTTGATGCAATAGTCAATTCACTTCCCACACTTCCAGCAGGGTGCCGTGTTTGGAAGGCGTTGGAAAATCAGCACTGCAGTCTATGTCTCTTGTTTAACCTTTTGTTGCCTCCCAGGAGGCTCCAATATCAAGGAATTTGTTCCAAATTACTAAATGTTATTTTTACTCCATTATCTTTCTACTTTCTGACATGGCATCAGTTTCTGTGATTCTGTATGTTTTTCTAATGAAACATCAATTAGAAGCTCTTAAACAATCCCATCTCATATTCCCTTAGTTGTTGGGTTAGTGCACAGAAATTTTTGAATGCTTGACAATCACATCTGTACATGTCATGGGTAAAGTTATTCATTTTCGTGTCCAACCTCAGTTGTTTTAGGATGGTGAACTTCTAATTGAAATAGTTTTTTAAGGACTGCAGCGAATTCTGTTTCACAGAGACATGGATCATTCCCAATATACCTGTCTGTGCCATTCAATCTAAGGGCTTCACCCTTCACCAGATGGACCACATGGCATCTCCGAGCACGGTTAGAGGCGGAGGGGTCTGCTTCCTAATCAACACCTCATGGTGCTCAGATGCGGTTATCCTGGTGAGGCCATGCTCCCTGAACCTGGAATATCTATCAGTGAAGTTCCGTTCCTATTACCTGCCACAGGAATTCACCTCAGCTATCCTGACAGCCGTCGGCATCCCTCATGCTGAAGTCAAGCTTGCTTTGATTGACTGTACTCCTTTACCAATAGCCTTGAGACAAAATACCCCGCAGCCCTGATCGTTGTATCCAGGGACTTCAATGAAGCCAACTTCTAGAGTCTATTATCAAAATACTATCAGCATGTCTCTTGTCCAAAGGCCAAAACACACTCGACCACAGCTACACCTCCATTCCTACTGCTCCATTCCCTGGCCTCATGCCAGAAAATCTGATCATCTAGCTGTGTTTCTACTCCTTCTCCACAAACAGAAACTGAATCGGGAAGACCCATTACACAAAGTCATTCACACCCGCTAACTGATCTGCAGCAACAGATAACATCCTATGCGACTACCTTGAGTCGGCTGACTGGTACAAATTCAGAGAAACTGCAGTCAACCTGAATGAGCATGTCACTGCCTGGACAAACATCATCAGTAAGTGTGTAGAGCAATGTGTGCCAAAGAAGACAATCCAGGTGTTCCACAACCAGAAACCATGGATGAACCGTGATGTCCATTCCCAGGTGAATGCCAAAACTGCTGCAAAGGATCCCAAGTGACACAAGAAATCGTGCTACAATCTTTGCAAAGCCATCGGGATTGACTATAAAGGAAGCCAAAGTCAGGCAGCATCGCTGGTAACAGTGCAGCCCTCCCTGATGAACTTCATGGATTCTATGCTCACTTTCAATAGATGATATCCATGCCACCAGACTAGAGTGTGCCTGTTTACATAGTCTCTATTGCAGGTTAGATTGGCCTTCCTGAGGGCGAACCCAAGGAAATCGACTGACCTGGATGGATCCCTTGGCCGTGTCCTTACGAACTGAGCAGACAACCAGCGGTGTGTTCACGGACATCTGTAATCTCTCCCTACTCCGTTTAGTTTAGAGGTACAGCACAGAAACAGGAACAGGCCCTTCAGCCCACCAAGTCCACACTGACCACTGATCATCCATTCGCATTAGTTCTATATTATTCCACTTTCTCATTGACCCTATACATGAGGGGCAATTTTACAGATGCCAATTAATGTTGGGAATATGGGAGGAAAGCGGAGCACCCAAAGAAAACCCATGCAGTCATAGAACATTCAAACTCTACACAGACAGCAGCCAAAGTAGGGATCGAACCTGGGTCTCTGGTACTGTGAGACATCAACTCTACCAGCTACACCAATGTGCCATCCCCTTAGTGAGAATACCCTGCTAAAGGGCCTGTCCCACTGTACGAGGTAATTCAAGAGTTCTCCCGAGTTTTCCCCTGATTCGAACACGGAAAATATCAGTAGCGGGTCCGTAGGAGTTCGTGGATGTCTCGTAGTGGCCCGTACGAGTAAAAAGTAACCATTTTCTTCATCACAAATATTTTTTTACGCGTGGACATTTTTCAGTGTTGAAAAAACGTCACGAGTTGATCGGATTTTCCGAGTACCTACCGTTACTCGTACGAGCCGCTACGAGATATCCACAAACTATTACGGACCCGCTACAGACATTCTCTGAGTTCGAATCAGGGGAAAACATGGGAGAACTCTTGAATTACCTCGTACAGTGGGACAGGCCCTTAAATCCTTCACAATTCGCAACTCTTCAATCGTTTTGTCTCGCACCATTTTTTGCATCTCTGGCCTTTATCCAACCATCAGCAATTAGTCCCCTCCTCACCTGTATTAGCCTATTACTTGCCACCCTATGTCCTGCCCCTCCTATCTTCCAGCATTCTTTCCTTCCTCGACAATTAGTCAATCACCTATCCATGTTCTCCGGGGCTGCTGCCTGACCTGCTGAGTTACTCCAGCACTTTGTATGTTTTCTTTTGTGACCCAGCATTAGCAGTTCCTTGTTTTTACTGTTTTCTCCTGGTTCTATTAACGTTTGGTTGTACGCAGCTGGTAGGATAACACTAGTAATGTTGTCAGTCTTCTCCTTTGCCAGGTGGAACATCCCACCAGAGCCGCCCACCTGGCCTTGGGCAGAGGATTATCTGCATTTTTCTATTCTTTCTTGATTAAAAAACTTATTAACTCCATCAGAATTTGCCCTTGACAAAATTAGGTCTATCAAATCATTATAGTCAGAACTCAAGGAGTAATAATTGGAAATACCAAGGTTTTAACTATAATGAATAGATTCTATTTTTACCTTTTTAAATATTACAAAAACAGATTTATAAAGCACAGTAGCTAATTGAATCATGACAGTACTGTCTCATGTAAAATAAATTAGGAAAAAAAATCATTTATGTATATTTTTTAAACACCCATTTTTTTCTGGGTAAAACCTACTTTTGAAATGTGTGTATTGAATATTTTAAATCTATTTCATTGCAATCCTTTCATTGCATTTTATTGAATTTGAAAGCTATTAAAACCTTAAATAAAATTCTTTGTATTTCAGGTATTATAATGGATTAGAAAATATTTTATTCAAAATTTACAGATTTCACTGTCGATTGTGACAATGTCCCATCCCTTTTTCTTTTAAATAAGATCACAATATGTGCCATCAACTGTATTAAATGGATAATTAAGAACAGGTTTTACTTTAAAAAAATGTTCTGTTGCTTAATGGAAATTTATCTTGGAAGCTAAAACTACATGAGAATAATGTTCCTGAAAACTGGGGCCTGGTTGTAATGTTCTCTGCTTGAGATGATTTCCTGCATCCGTGTTTGCAGTAAGGTAGTGTCAAACTGTCTAATAATTAAAACACAATTATACAGCAGTTTGTCATTCAGGTACCATATCACATTTTCATTCACTAACTCTTTCACTGCTAAACTGTAGAAGTCATTAACTTGCAATCAATCCAAGGTTTACCTTTATTATTGCCACATATGTGAGGTACAGTGAAAAGCTTTGCATTGCATGCTACCTAATCAGATACAACTATGCATAAATACAATCAATTCAAACTCAAATATAATAGGTAGAGCAAAGGTAAAGATACATGGTGCAGAATATAGTTCTCAGCGTTGTAATGCACCAGTTTCATAGACAAAATCCAATGTCCGCATAGCATACAGGTGAAGCAGACAGTACCCAAGGCTCTGGAATGACCGTTTCATACTGTCATCAAGAAACATGCCATCAAATGCAGATTATATTCACTTTGCAGCAAATCCATGAGAAAGAGAGGAGCAGCATTAACAGCCATTTGGCCTCATAAAGTCCCTGATTCTATCGACCAAGATGGTTTATGGAGAATGCGCCTCAGATTTGGTCATTTGCCACCTTCCCTGTCTTCACCTTAATGAGCTACCACTAGATTGAATCACAGTGCAGTCAGAGGCCAAGAGAATTTCTTAAGCCTTCTCATTGCAGTCGCTCATCTCACTTCCTACAGATTCCCTGTTGGAGTTGATTAATGGTAAACTGTGTTGCCTCCAATCTACGCTCCAAATTATTGCAGGTTTAATCATTGGATTACAATATGAGATCATGACACACATATGCATGCATTGGCCATGCTTCACTCAGATATGTTAAAGGATATTCTTTACACTTGGCAGCTGGAAGATAAAATATCTTCACCAATTTGTCCTCATGACATAATATCATCCCTTGACAAATTAGATTCCTAACAATTCCCTGCTCAATATGAATCACTAAGGAGCCATCTTTCAGTGAGGGCAAACTTTCATAATCTACAACTAAAGTAAAGAATATAAACCAGATCTTCGATTCAGCACCAGGTTCATTGTCAACTTCTTATGGCATTCCTCATCCTCTTATATGCAAGGACAACCTCAAACACTGAAGACGTATCTTGCAATATCGTCCCAATGCACTGGCAGGGAAGTGCAAAATTGTTAGCATTCCTCTTGCAGATCAACATAACAGCATTTAGTCTCTGATCTTCACCATCCGGGCCAGGCGGTCATCTCACTCCTACCATCAGGCATGACGTCCGGCTTGATGTCACACACCCCACAGTTCAGGAACAGCTACTTTCCTACAACCATCAGGTTCTTGCACTGACTTGTACAACCCTAATCCTACTTCAGCAAATGAACACTACATACCACCTCTTGCATAATCAAGCTTTCCAGTTATGTTTTGTCATAATGTCTTGATTTTGTTTTTGCGCAGTATTTTTCTTTGCCCAGTATTGCAGAATTTATGTCGTTTAGATATAATTTATGCATATTTTGTGTTTCTGTGTGCAGTCTGTGTCTACATGTCTGTTATGCTGCTGCAAGCAAGATTTTCATCGTACTTCAACATTTTTACATGACAATCATCTCAACCTGACGTGGTTCCTACATATGATTCATCATGGACCATGCAATGTAGAAGATCATGGGGGGAATAGATAGGGTGAATGCACAGTTTTTACCCAAATTAGGGGAATTAAGATCCTGGGAACTTAGGTTCAAGGTGCAAGGGCAAAGATTTAATAGGAACCTGAGTGGTACATTTTTACACAAAAGGGTGGTCGTAAAATGGAACGAGCTGCCGGAGGAGGTAGTGAAAGCAGGTACTATAGCAACATTTAAAATACAGTTAGACAGGTACATGGAAAGGAAAGGTTTAGAGGAATATGGACAAACATGGGCAGGTGGGACAAGTGTAGATCAACATAGGTAAGTTGGGGTGAAGGGCCTGGTTCCATCCTGTATGTCTCTATAAGTACGGTTCCCTCAGAACTTAGGGAAATTATGAGGAAGCAAGGCACTTTCAACCTTATGAAACTATCAATGGAGAAGAAGATAAAAATGATTCACAATCTGTAATTTCACTGTTAAGATAATGTGTGTGTAATTTAGCCCACCCCTTTAAGACTAATTGCTGTGATCAACACTGCCGGAGGTTAATTATAGTTAATGAGAACAGTTGTGGGATTGGATTGAGTATTCGGCTCTCTGTCTGATCAATACAACAGTCTTACTTTCTTTTGCTTTTTATTGTACTTTTGAGACATTGGGATAACACAATGTACTAACTAACTCCATTACAAAATTTCAGAATTTCCACAAACAAATCTTTCCCTGAAAGATTGGGGCTGTTCCAATGAGCCCCCAGATGCTTCTCTAATGACTCCACAAAGCTCACTCCCATTCCTATATCTCTCTCCACGAGATCCATTCTGTATCCGGGATGCATCTTTATGCAGAGTTACCATGATACTCTTTTGAGAATCAATGGCAGGAGCTTGATTTTAATATTGGGTGTTAGCACAATAATGAGTAAGGTAACTGTGAGTAAGGTGGCTGGCTCACTGACTCCCACTGACTCTCACTGACTCTCAGCCGTAACTATTCATTTGACGTTCATATTATTAAGAATGTCCACAAGTTGTTGCTTTGTGTTGCATCTGTGTCTCTGAAGGCTAACATTGTATGATTTTATAATATGTTCCTGCTGCTGGTTTTCACCATTGTTATTGAATACAAGCTGTCTCTTTGATCATTTGCACAAAGCCCATCAGAAGGTTTAACAGTTGTTAACTCAAAAGGCAATTCATCCCCACTGCTGAACTTATACATCTGTGACTGTTGCAGAGTCCAGATATGTCACACCCAAACTATTTGGAGCCATTCCTACTTTAAAATGCCTATAAAATATGACAATTCCTACCATTAAAATGGTGAATAAGCAAGCTGCACATTTAAATGGTGCTATTAATTATTATAGTCATCTGTTGTACGCGGGATGGAGTGAAAGTTGTTCACTGACATTTCAGGTAGAGTGTATATTAATCCATAGATGTTGTGCTTTTAATTAGTTTATATACTAACTGAGACTTTATAATGAGAATTCAAATGTTAGTTTGAAACACCCAGGGATCTGTGCTAGCTTCTTCTCAGCATTTACTTCAATGACTAGATTCGATTTTCCTAAGCCCAAATTTCCTCAAAGATATATTCCCAAGAAAGGATGAATTTGAGATGGAAATGTTTCCTTTTTTCTTGTTAAGTTTTTTTATTAATTAGAAGCAATTACATAATTTAAAAAAAGATACGTGTTCATTGTTGACATAAAAATCATTTTGTTCTTTGTAGCTATACATAATCAGTATTATTTATGTTAATCCTTGCTTAATAATTGTGCTTCTATATTATTTGTTTCCATTTTTTATAAAGATAGAAAATAGTGGAAAAAGATTAAACAAAAAAAAAAAAAAATATATATATACACATTTTTTTATTTTATATATGTATATATATGTATATATATATAAAAAGTTAGGAAAGAATGGAATATTCTACAGATTTTACATTGTTGGAGATATATCCGCATTTTATGAAATGTACTACTTCATCTATTCTTTGATTCTGGTTTCAGTCGGGTTCTCGTGCCGAACCAGTTTGCCCCTTCAAATATTCAATAAATGGGGACCATATTTTTTTAAATAGTTCTTGTTTGTCCATTAAGACAAATCTTATTCTTTCCAAATATAGGGTCTCCAACATTTCTGTGGTCCACATTTTAATTGTGGGGGTTATAGAGCCTTTCCAAAATTTTAATATTAATTTTTTCCCAATTATTAAACTATAATCAATAAAAATTCTTTGATTTGAAGTCATGAATTGATATGGTTCCGTTATTCCTAATATTATTAATTTTGAGTCAGGAGCCAGTTTGGTATTGACGACTTCTGAGATTATCTTAAAAATTTCCATCCAAAAATTATTAATTTTTATACAACTTACGAATGAGTGCAATAGGTTAGCCTCTAATTTGTTGACATTTATCACAAATAGGGGAAACACTTGGAAAAATTCTATTCAGTTTTATTTTTGAATAATGCAGTCTATGTAATACTTTAAATGTCTAGTGTTTAACGGACAGTGATGTATATGTTGTAAGCTATCATCCCAAATTTCTGGACTAATTGTTCGACCTAATTCATTTTCCCATGATTGCCTATATAAATCCGTCTTTGGAGCATCGCTATCTTATAAAATGCTATAAATATATGGTATCAGTTTTTCTGTGTTCTGTGGAAATGTTTCTTTCTGAGCCCATGCATTACACCTTAGTGCTGCAATGAATAAACAATGGAATTGCAAGGGGCACTGCACTTTTATACTGTATAGGGTGAAGGTGAGATTTTACAGAAGTAGATGGGAAAGATATTGTGGTTGGGGAATTCAGTGATGGGACAATGAAATTGCTGGTGGTATTGTTCATAGTAAGCCACAAAAAAAAAATCACAGATTTGCTTTAGGTTTTAATACTAAAATGGGAATTTGGTTATCGTTCATGGTTTCCAGAATTTTTTGTATGATTAAAAGGGTGGAATTTCTGAACACCAAACTTGGAAAGTTCCAATATGCTCACAAAACGGCCGAAAGGTAAAGCTTCGCACAAATTATATTAGCAGCACACAAAAACACAGAACGGTGGCAAATATAAAGTATGTCAGCAGACCCTGACACACTAAGTAAAGCAGCCAAATACACCAAATTGTGTTGTAGGCTTATGGCAGTAGATTGTGCCAATAAAACATTTCACCGGGATATATATTTGTTGCAGAAAATTCTGTAATTCAGAAAACAGTCACTTTTAGTTTAATTCGTTTGTTCACATGATGTGGATGGCTTAATTGAAGCTAAACTGGGTGTAAAGGCGAGGATTTTGCTGTACCCACAATCTCATTGTAGACTGTAGCTCAGGTTGGAGTTTTGCAATGTTGCACAGTTGGATCATTAATTGCCCCATAAAAATCACTGTGCTGGTTGTGCAATAAAAGTGAACAATTCTAGGATATGGTCATGATCCATGCCATTGACAGCACACTCTGTGAAGCCCAGATCTTTGGCATAAGCAGTAGGAGGAACCATCAATTAGTGTTTGTGTCCACCTGCTCTGGCTCTGTGTCACATATACTCTGTTCTTTCATACACTTTTGAAATTCACTCTTGATATCTCTTGATATGTTGGAACAGATGGTAATGCAGGATGCCTTGTGGTCTCAGAATATAATTGGGCAAGTCCTACTACTTTTTATCAACCAGACGAGGAAAACATGATGTACAGGTTAATGCAAGCTGCAAACATAAGATTTCTTAAGCATTGCATGTAATTTTGAATAACATGGAACCTTACATATGGTCACTGAATATTAAAGGGGGAGAGCAAACTCAGTGTGATTGAAGTAGACATGCACAAACTAGTCAGGCTAGTGCAAAGTAAATATATATCTGAGTCTGTTACTCGTGGGAACAAACTGAATGAACTGCAGTCATGTGGAGCTTGTTCATCAACTTTACCACTAATGTCTGTATTGTCCTCAAATTCATTTTGACCATTTTGACACCACTCTTCCCTTTTTTGATCTCTCTATCTCCAGCTCAGGATATCTACTGCAAACCCACTGAACATAGCATAGCAATGAAACACTAAAGGTCACCTTTTGCACTATCATGAACTTGTTTTCCAATTGTGCAGTTTTGCACTAATACCTATTTGTTTTGCATGGTCTTTTAGGGGCTGCCCCACTTTGGTGACCTAATTGGCGAGTGTTAGGAGAGTTTAGGAGAGTTTGAAAAAATGTCATGTTGAAGATCACTTCGACCTCCTTCGACTACGTTGAAGACTAGCTTCGACTAGCTACGACTAACTTTGGGAAAATTGGACACCGAATAGTGGAGAATGAAGACGATCTACTTTGATCTCCTTCAACCTCCCTTCGACTATTCGATGAAGACTATCTATGACTACCTTCGATTACCTACGAATAACATGCTGACCTACTATGACTAAACCTATGAGTAAAAAAAGTGTATTTTTTCCCATGGCGACCTTTTTTTACTCGCGGGCATTTTTCAACATGTTGAAAAGTACGTCGCGACCTAGCTGAGGCCTCGAGTGCACTGGGACTACTCTGGAGCATGAAGGAGTGTAATGTATGTGTAATTTACGTACAATAAATGTTTCCATGAGTTGTTTGATCGATGTGCCCATGATGCTGCCAAAAGCAGTTTGTTCCTGTGAGTAACCGATTCAGATATATTGTACCTATACCTCCCCATACTTGTGCATATGGCAATAAACTTGACGGCTTGAGCTACGAAGCCTGCACCTCCTCCCATATTATGTCCCATAAGGATACCATCCATTTCTCTTAGTTTTTGTCTCCATTACATCTGTACTCAGGAAGAGGCTTTCCACTCCAGGACATCTGAAATGCCCTCATTTTTCAGAAACATAGCTTGCTCCCCATTGTCTCAGTAACGCTCTCTGTAACGCCCTACTTTGTTCATCCATCCCACCCAATCCATCTCCCCCTCTCCTGAGGCACTCTTCCCAACATCTGTAGGAGCTGTAGCATCTGTCCCTGCACCCTCGCACTCTCAAGTCTATTCAGGGACAAATATAGTCCTTCCAGATGAGACAGAGCTTTACATTCACATCTCCAACTATGTTTTGCTGAGCACCTGCACTGTGCCCATTGTAGCCATCCTGATCCCCCAGATTACATCCATTTTAATTCCACTTCCCATTCCCACCGACTTCATAACCATGGCTTCTTCCACTACCTGGGTGAGGCCAAACACAAACTAGAGTAACAACTCTTCATATTCTGCCTGTGTAGTCTATGGCATGCACATTGAATTTTCCAATTCCAAGTAACCCATACCCCCTCTGTACACTTCTCTCCTCCTATCTATGCCAATCCACTCTCATACCCACTTCTTCCCATCTACATCCCCCTACTCCCCATCACAATCACAGCCCCAGAAAAATAAGGAGCTGGTCATTGGCTTCTGGAAACGGGGTGGAGTATGCTGCACGGTCTATATCAATGATGGCAAAGTGGAGATGGTCGAGAGCTTTAAGTTCCTCGTTGTAAATATCACCAACAATTTGTCTGGTTATGTCTCTACTTCCTAGGAGGCCAAGGAAATTTGTTGTCTCCAATGACCGATTTCTGCAGATGCACAATCGAAAGCCTCCAATACAGATGCATCATAGCTTGGAACGTATGGCAAATGTTCAGCTCAAGATTGCAAGAAATTACTGTGAACGCAGCACAGTCCATCACACAAACCTGCCTCCCCCCAGTTGACTCCATCTATAACCATATAACAATTACAGCACGGAAACAGGCCATCTCGGCCCTTCAAGTCCGTGCCGAACAACTTTTTTCCCTTAGTCCCACCTGCCTGCACTCATACCATAACCCTCCATACCCTTCTCATCCATATTCATGTCTTCTGCATATCCATATTCATCCTTCTCATCTATACTTCAAGCTGACTTGGGAATGTAACCAACATAATCAAAGATCAGTCACATCTCAGTTATTCTCTCTTCTCCCCTTTTCCATTAGGCAGAAGATTTGTATTTGCATTTTTTAAATTATTGTGTCCATTGAGATATCGTAAACAAAATGCTTGTTTTACTTCGGAGTCACGTGAGTGACTACTTGAAAAACCCCGTACAGCCATTGGTGCGTCATTACGTCAGATGCATTGGTGGAATCGGCCGGTTGGAGCAGCAGAGCTCCTTCAAGCGGTAAGTTTAAAACACGAGGTAAGTTTCAAACTTTTCTTTGCGTTCATTTTCTGTTTCAGCGGTAGAGTATATACCGTTAAAATGTTACAGAAGGTTAAGAAGGTGTTGGCGAGGCGATCCACAGGGAAAAGGATCAAGGACCACTATAGTATTGTTAGTGGATGCCCGCTTAGGACACCAAGTCTGACGCCAGCAATGGAGCTAGCGACACCGGACCCGCTGCCTGTGAGCAGCGTAGCCATGCTGATAGGGCGTAAGGCTACTGCGAAATCAAATAGGGCCGTGGACCCAGAGTCGGGCCTGGAGGTTTTATCCTCAAAAGGAGAGACCGTTTGCTCACGGCTCTCCCACGTCGAGGTCTTATTACAAAAGATGCTCGACAGGGACGAACTCCGTGAGGAGGAGTGGTGCCCACGCCAGGCTAGTGGAGAGCCTGTGCTAGCAGCACTTATAACAGAGCTGCATGAATACCCAACTTTTGAGGAGGAGGGTATACCGCTGCAGCAGTTTACTGACGCCGAATCAGTGGCTGGGGAGAGCCACAAGGGAGTGGAACTTGAAGTGATGCCGAATATAGCGGAGAAATTTGCAGTCCCGAGAGAACAGGAGAGCCGTTAGGGGAAGAATTGGCATTAGCCATCCAATATATGCTCTCTCATCAGCTGCAAGAATTGGCCATGGATGAGGCAGCTAAAAAGTATGAAGCCCCTATCAATTGCAGTTTACTAAAAGTACCAATGGTAAACCCATCTCATATGGACACAGTTGGGGGTGTCAGCAAGATCCCAAGAACTAAAATTTCAAAAGGTATTGAAATTACTTTCAGCAGGGCTTAGGCATTTGCTATTATGGTAGACAAGGGGCATATGTCGGAAGCTCACCAAGATGCACTGGGACTTCAGTGTAGTACCTATTTTGAAATTAACAATATAAGAAGAAGTGCTATTCGGCCAGTTATTAATCCTAGTCTGGCATAATTGTGTAAACCGCCAGCGTACAACTGCCTAATCTTTTGTTTGGCAGAGATCTTGCCAAGCAAGTTAAAGGACTCCATGAGGACGCCGAAACTTTGGGCCTCATGAAGCTGGGTGGCAAACTAGGAAAAAGGGATTTTCCTTACTGGCGGGGTACCATTACAGACACCGGGGAAGGGACCAGCCACTCATATTCGCTATCTCGGAGCTGGCAGCCTGCCACAGGTGTGAGGGGAAAGATGACTTTCCATACAAAGGGCCGGGGGCAACAAGGGCAGCCAGGACGTATGCAGGTGAGAAATTTCCCTCTTAAAGAAAATGAATCAAGCTAAATAGATGTTCAAATTGGGGGCAGATTACACTTGTTTCTCAAACAATGGCAGGAGATAACATCAGATTAATTTATACTGAGCAGTATAGGGGGGGTTAAAATTGAATTTTACTCTACTGTGTATTCACCTAATCAGCATGTTCCAAGCCGGAAACTTATATTTTCCGAAGAAGAGAATGTGCTCATGCAAGCAGAACTTAACATATTACACAAAAAAGGGGTTATTGAGAAGTCAGTTCTTCAAAACTGTCATTTTGTGTCAAGTATTTTTCCTAGGTCTAAAAAGACTGGGGGATGTAGAATCATTCTGGACCTGATGAGCTTGATCTCCTTTGTTTGCTCTAGGCATTTCAAAATGGAAACTTTTTCTACGGCTAAATCTGGTTTCCAAAGGGTGTTATATGGCCAGCATTGATTTAAAGGATGCATATTACTCAGTGTCTATTCATTGTGATGATAGGAGGTATTTAAAATTTATCTGGATGAGTCAGTTGTGGCAATTCAAAGCATTGCCTAATGGGTTAACTTCAGCTCCTAGATTATTTACCAAATTGTTAAAACCTGTTCTACGATTACTCCGAGCTCAGGGGCATGTTGTAATGGCCGATTTAGATGAAATTTTAATTGTTGGAAAGACTCGGGCTGTAGCTGAATCATCTGTTTCAATTGTTAAACTCACTTTTGAACAATTAAGGTTCGTCATTCATCCAGATAAATAGTGAGATTAAACGAGAACTTACCTGTTCGAAGTTTGATCTTTATTTTATGAGGAGTTACGATGAGGGATTGCGTGAAGAAGCCCCGCCTGGCGCTGGATCGGCATACTTCAAAGCAGCGGCATGAAAAACAGAACCAATAGCCGAAGTAAAATAGTAAGGCTCAAAATAGACTAGAACTACCAGATGATCATTTACATTATGAGGGTTGGGAGTGGAGGGCACGTAATCCCTCATCGTAACTCCTCATAAAATAAAGATCAAACTTCGAACAGGTAAGTTCTCGTTTAATCTCACTATTTTACTTCGGAGTCACGTGAGTGACTACGTGAAGATTTTAAAGCTCTGTGTTTTTTATGTCGTAAATTCATTTCATACGACTCTCTGTTTAGTCAAAACAGTAGTGAGTAAATAGTATTTTAAGACATTGTTACAATTTATGTAATAAGTCCTTTAATCATAAAAAGAACAACTTTTTAATAATAACCCCTCTATCGCAGGGGAAAATTACAAAATAAATTGATAATGATGTCAATGGTAACATAAATCGATAATATAATCGATAATATAAAACAAAGCAAGCATTTAAAGAGAACCCAGTACTGCGTGTCCAAATCCTGGCACCGTGACAACAGGTTTATTGTAGAACTTTGAAAAAATCTCTTCTCTAGACCACCCTGCGGCCTTTAAAATTTGATTGAGTGGTACGTCCTGTACCTTTGCCACGGACGTAGCTGCCGCCCTAGTGGAGTGAGATTTAAACACATCAGTGTCTATTCCTGCTAGACCCAAAACCTGTTTTAACCATCTAGAAATGGTTCGAACTGAACTTTTGTATGTGGCTTTTTGTGTGTTATCAATAACGCTTTCTCAGAACCTCTGAGATTTTTGGTTACCTCAATGTATTGAGTTAAATGCTTAACTACACACAATGTTTCATCAATAGGATATGCTTTAAACATTACCTTCATTCCAGTTCTTCCTGGTCTGCTTTGTTTGATCAAGTCATAAACATAAAACACAATGTTATCTGTAGTCACATGCATGCAATTCAACCATAACAATTGCAAAGTTTGTACTCTTTGAGCTGATACCAATGCCATTAACATTACCACCTTGAATGTTAATTTCTGCAAGACATTGAATTAATTGGAGTCCATTGTTTAAGCAAAGTGAGAACAATGCTAACATCCCAAATTTCTGTATATCTGGGCTTGGGAGGATTTTTATTGAAAATTCCTTTCATGAATCGGGATACTAATGGGTGAGACCCAACTGAATCCCGATCCGAAATTTGTCCTAAATAGGATGACAATGCACTACGAGCACAATTAATGGCACTATAACTCAAATGCTCATCAAAGTGTAACCCAGCAAGGAACTCCAATACATTTGAAATGTTTGCAGTATGATAAGATATCTTTGACTGTGTACAAAACTTCCCATTTCCTTATATGCGACATATTGTTTTTTAGTGCTATTCCTCCAAGCTTCATCTATAACATCCATGGTCCTGTCCGACAGTTCAAACTCTTGCAACGGTCTGGTCAGAACCTGCAGATTTACAATTCATATGATCATGCAATGGATGAATTTCTTTTGTTACTGGTTGTGTCACCAGATTGTCGCAACTGGGAATTGTCATACATGGTTCAATAATCATTTTAGCATCAATGGGAACCATGACTGCGTGGGCCAATTTGGCACCACCAAAATGCCTTTGGCAGCGTCTTGCGCTATTTTCTTGAGACATTGCCCAATGAGACAGAATGGGGAAAAGCATAAAAGAACGTATTACCCCAGTGTAGCGAGAAAGCATCCACCGCTACTGTCCCTGGATCGTGTTCCCAAGACACGTATTTGGGCAATTGGTGATTCAATCTAGATGCACTCCATACCGACTGACAATATTTTTGAAATTTGTGGATTTAACATCCATTCTGTATTGTCTTTAAATATTCGTGATCTTTTGTCTGCCACAACATTGTCTCTCCCCGAGAGTTAAATAGCTGAAAGCCAATATTTTTTGCCATACACCATTGCCACATCTGGTTTACATCTGATATGACACCACCCATGTGATTGATATATACCACAGCTGTGGTATTATCTATTTGTACTTGGACATGCAAATCTTTTAATGAAGAGCAATAAGCTTTTAATCCATAAATGTTCCCAGTAGCTCCAAATATTTAATACCATATGTATGGAGCAAAAAATCCTCTTGGACAGCCCATCTGCCTCCACAGCTGGTCTCATTATCCGTAGCCCCTCATCCGGGAGAACTTGCGTCTTTTTTAGTTTGCAAAAACACTGCTGGCTGATGAACTAATGTTCTTAGCAGCTTGTGGAACATACTCAATCCACCAATGTAATTCTGATAAGCTTCCTTAGGCAATTGCATTGGCCTATCAAAATGGCTTGCTCGCTGAATAAGCGCTTGAGTTTTTGCCCTTTGAAGATTTTGGTAATGTAGACGACCAACTCTACTGCTGGAAATGCTGCTACCAATTTACCAATTTACCAATAACCTTGGCAACCTCTCGGATGGAGGGATAAGGTTTGTTAATCAGGTTCTGACACACATTTGTCAAATCCAACACCTTATCCATTGGTAAAGTTACCAACATGGTAACTGAGTTAATCACAAACCCACAGATATTCAATGGTTTGGGATGGCTGTAACTTAGATTTGTTGGATGGATCAGGAACCCAACTTCTCAAACAAACTTGTAGTTGCTGAGACTGATTTTACAGCTGACTCCTGATTAGCATTGACAATTAAATGTCATCTAGATAAGCCATAACGATGTGTTTATTTTTTGTGCCCTTAGCAGTGCAAGTGCTGGCTTAATCCATTAGGCAAAGCTTTGTATTGCCACAGCTGTCCCATCCATAGACTTTAATTACCTGCGAAACTATGGTGAATTGGGACCGAAAATATGCATCCTTCAATCTATTGTAGCCATATAACAACCTGTTGATACCAGCTGCATTGCAGTGTTGAATGTGTCCATTTTTAAATGTTTATACTGGACAAATGTATTCAATTGTGTGAGATCTAAATTGATTCTACAACCTCCATCTTTCTTCAGTCTGGGGAAAATATTTGATACAATTGTTGTGGATCCTCTCCTTTTTGTTTCTCAATAACTCCTTTCTCACACAAATACTTAACCTCTTTTGTCAATTTGAATACTTTCAAGACTGAACATCAAAGAATGATTAGGCTTATTGTGTCCCAATGGATCCATATCTCTCTTTCATTATAACATTCGGAGTCTACCACCAATCTGAGGTTCATCCAAACATCCTTCTTTAATAGGATATTTTTGTACCTCTCCAACTGTGACAAATTATCTCCTTTCCCAATAATGGGTGTACATTCGGCTGTGCTGGCTGGTATTCTTCCTTATCATACTCTCCTCGGCTCGTTCCAGCTCCAAAATCAAATCCCCTTCTCATATGACCAGCCTTTCTGGCCAAACTGAAGGGTTTCACAAGGCCAACAGTTTTTGCCTCTTCATCCATTTCTTTAATTTGTTTAGACTTCCTCTGAACAAATAACCAAGAGCTTGAACATTGCTTGCCCTGCACAACCCTGAAAATCTTGGATGTAAAAGAGGCCGAATGGCAATCTTCCATTTTATATATTTTATCTCAAAATGAGTTGCAGAATAAGCCCAACATATGTTTTTTATTCTGAACTTTGGTCATTCCACAACCTTCCAGCTTGTCTTCCAAAAGACAGTGATGCCAAAATTAGCTTGAGGATTCTTTGAATCGTAATTCCTGCGCCCGCATAATTACTGACATTGGTGTCCAAAAAGCTGTATTCATCAAAGGTACCTTCTTTGAGGTACAATAATAGGTTGTTTTAAAAATCCGATCTGCTGTCTCAATCATAACAGCTTTTTTGAGGCAGGTGAGAGACCACATAATTAACATTGGCCGCCAGGTTTCATTCCATGGCCTCACCGCCTCCTCCAGGTATAGTAACTTTGTGCCCCATCAGACACACCTGGATTTGTATTGTGGTGGGTACTTCTGACCACAATAAATAGGTGTTTAAATCCAATGTTGCTGTCTCAACCATAACGGCTTTTTTGAGGCAGGTGAGAGGCCATATAATTAACATTGGCCGCCAGGTTTCCTTCCATGGCCTCACCGCCTCCTCCAGGTATAGTAACTTTGTGCCCCATCAGACACACCTGGATTTGTATTGTGGTGGGTACTTCTGACCACAACACCACTTTCAGGGTCAGTCTCATACAGCCCTGGTACTCCTGAAACTTGTTCAAGGAGACTTCCTCCAGCCCAATCCCAGGCACTGGAGTTTCAATTCCCAATTCAAACTGGCACCATATTCATGTATATGGAACCCCCTCAGGGGCTGCCTGGGAATATTCTGGGTACTTAGACCCTTGGTTGATATTGTTTGGAGTATTTTCTCCATTAGATCCATACTTAGCCAAAGGCTTTCCTTTCAGGATCTTTCAGAAACCTCAGGCCTTTCAAGCTTCTTTCTTTTACATTTTAGGCACTGGGTTTTCAAAGTTTTTGGTTGTGGAGCAACCAAAGGCTCACTAACGGGTATTTCAACGGCCACCGGTATCGGAACCGGCTCCGCAATAATCTGCTGTCCCGACTTTTCTACACCCCGGGACGCACGTTTTACCCGCGATTTTTTAAAAACATTTTTATTTTTAGTTTAACTCCTCCTGGTTTACCCACCAGCCTACGGAGTTTTTAGAAAACGCCCTGGAAGTAAAATAATTTTACTTACCTGCGGGCCGTTTCTTTACCGCTGTGTTGGAGCTGCACTCTGCAGCTCTTCCTCTGCCAATAGCATCGACGTAATGCCGATCCAGCGCCAGGTGGGGCTTCTTCACGTAGTCACTCACGTGACTCCGAAGTAAAATCCAAATTATCACCAGTTCAAATCATAGATTATTTGGGCTTTACTACTAATTCGAATCACATGTTAGTGACTTTGCCTAGGGCCAAGAGGCAGCAGTTAATTGAGGATTATGTTAATCTCCTTAGTGAACCACGACCTTCAATTAAACAAGTAGCCAGTTTAATTGGTAAATTGGTGGCTGCTTTTCCAGCTGTACAGCTTGGACCTCTGCATTATCAACAATTACAATGAGCAAACGAACAGGCACTGAGGACACATATGGGTCATTTTGAAAGGCCTATGCAATTGTCCTAGGGCAATTTCGGACATTCAATGGTGGATCATAAATATCTCTAAAAGCTTCAGGGAGGTTTTGGTTGAACCACCTTCCATAATATTACAGACGGATGTCAGTGCGCTGCGTTGGGGTGCTACAGATATGTCTTCCAGTTGTGGAGGTAGATTGAATACTAATGAGACATCCCTTCTTCAATTAAGAGGTATCAATTATTTAGAGCTTTTGGGAACCTGGTATGGGCTTAAAGCTTATTGCTCTGCTACGAGTGACTTGCATGTGCAGGTTCAGATTGACAACAGTACCGCAGTGGCATATGTAAACCACATGGGTGGAGTCAAGTCACAGTCTTGTGATAGACTGGCTAATCAGATCTGGGGCTGGTGCATTGACCAAAATATCTGGATTTCAGCAATATATTTACCTGGTAGATTCAACACAGTAGCTGACATTAGGTCACGCCAATTCAATGATAACATAGAATGGATGTTAATTCAGGACATATTTAATCAAGTGGTTGTTCAGTATGGAATGCCAGATATTGACATCTAGCATCTAGACTACACCATCAGTTGCCCAGATATGTTTCATGGGAACCAGATCCTGGTGCAGCAGCGGTGGGTGCATTCTCGCTGCATTGGGGTGGAATGTTTGTATATGCATTTCCTCCATTCTGTCTCATCAGTCGATGCTTGCAAAAAATCAAGCAGGACTCCGCTTCAGGAGTATTGGTAGTGCCAGATTGGCCTACACAATCATGGTTTCCTCTCGTATTACAAATGGCTAGTCAGCCGCACATGATTATTCCCAAACATAAAAATCTACTAGCAAATCCAGTAACTGCAAATTAACATCCTTTACATGATCATATTGATCTGTTAATTTGTAGATTTTAAGGAGGCCATACCTGGGGAGAGGATTGTCTGATCGTACCGTGGATGTTCTCATGTCGGCCTGCATGGATAGTACTCAGAAGCAGTATATCACCTCGATAAGGAAGTGGGAGTTATTCTGTCTACAGCAGAATATCTCATATCAAACTGCACGGATCACAGACATACTGGAGTTTTTGTCCACTCTTTACTTTGATCAAAAATTAAGCTATAGTGCAATCAATACAGCCAGAAGTGCTCTTATTTACCCATGAGTTCAGAGTTACATTCAGTAGGTTAGTTTCTCGATTAATGAAGGGAGTTTTCAATTCTAATCCTCCTAAACCCAGGTATGCCGGTATTTGGAATGTGAGCAAAGTTCTTATGCTTCTTCGCCAGTGGAATCCTGTTGCAAGCCTATCTCTAGCCAAACTAACCATGAAGGTGGTCATGCTTATGGTGTTGGTATCAGCCCAACGTGTGCAAACATTTCAAAAGCTACGGCTAGACAGAATGCAGGTATCGGCAGATGCCATTACTTTTTATGTCTATGATCTGCTCAAACATAGTAGAATAGGCATGACAGGATGTAAGATTGTGTTTTCAGCATACCCCACAGATGCTCGCCTGTGTGTAGTATCACATTTGTCTCATTACATTGAGGCTACCAGAGTACTACGAGGAACAGAGTCTGCATTATTTATTAGCCACAAAAAAAAAAACACACAGTAAGGTGTCGGTGCAAACAATTTCAAGGTGGCTAAAGCAGGTTCTGGGAAGTGCTGGGATTGATACAGACAAATTCAAATCTCATTCCACCAGGGCGGCATCAACTTCCGCGGCAAGGGTGATGGACATGCCTATAGACCATATCCTCACGGCCTCAGGATGGTCCAGTGAGCTGACCTTCCAAAAAATTTATCATAAGCCGATTACAAGGCTGGGGGTGTTTGCTGATTCTGTTTTGAGTTCTGTTATAGTTTCCCTCTGAGTTAGAGGGGTTGTTATTGTTTCATTTGTAAATAAACCGTTATACATTTGACAATGTTATGATTGATGCATTATTGATTATTTAACAACATTTGAGTCAATCAATGCAGTGTGAACGCCGGATTTGGGTCTGCGGCATGAAATCACAGAGCTTTGAAATCTTCACATAGTCACTCACGTGACTCCAAAGTAAAATCGTAAGATTAAATGAGAACTTACCAGTTTGAAGTTTGATCTTTATTTTATGAGTAGTTGCGATGAGGTATTATGTGCCCTCCGCTCCCAACCCTCATAAATATCGTCTGGTAGTTCTAGTCTCTGTTATTTTACTATTACACTGCAGTCATTATTACCTGTAATTTCACTCCGCTGCTTTGAAGATTGACGCACCAATGGCTGTTCGGGGTTCTTCACGTAATCCCTCATCGTAACTCCTTATATAATAAAGATCAAACTTCAACCTGGTAAGTTCTCATTTAATCTTACTATTTTGCCTGCTATCCAGGTACATCATAGCATACAGAAAACATCAAGTGGTGCAAATGAGAAAATAATCAAAGTTCAGAATATAGTGTCGTAGCTTTAATTGTAAAAGGTGCACGGACTGCAATATATTGGGAATTCATCCTGAGCAGATGAGCGGTACTTCAAGAGTCCGATTACATTAGTGAGGAAACTTTGCTTGAAACTGAAGATACGCGAGGTCAATCTTTTATACGTTCTGCCTGATGGGAGAGAGGAGATGAGAGAATGACCAGGGTGTGAGTGGAACTTGATTATGTTAGCTACTTTCTATTTGGAATGTAAATCTTTGTTGAAGATGCTGCCCATTACAGTGTTGTTGTTGCCATTGGTTAATAAGTAACCATTTTCAGGAATTTGCTAGATTTGTTCTCATTAATTGGCGTTAGTGAATGTAAGATACTTTGTGTACCAACTATTTAGTAACTAACTGTACTAACTATATAAGTTTTTAAGCTATCCTGTGTCAATAATTTGAATGCTTCTGTAACTCTTGCGTTTGCATTTGTTCGTTTTTACACGGAGCTTAATGTCAGTTTCTCTTAATCATGGTACAGTTGTTCCTAAGGTGACACATAGCCTTCAAGTGATGATCAGGGCCGTGCGGATGAACCAAATTGATTTTCTTATTCCTTTGATGTCACAGTATGCAAACAGACTATCAGCATCAGTCATCAGCTCTAACAGGACAAGAAGACTAACCTTGATTTAGGTCCTGAAGAACTTCATAGGAATCATCGCAATGTACAATATTGAAAAGCTGGCACTATAATTGTGAGGAATAGAATAACAATTGATTGCTGGTGTAGCTGCTGCAGCCTAGAGGTGTGAGGTTATCCACTTTGGCGGCAAAAACAAGGGGGCAGATTATTATCTCAATGGGGTTAGGTTAGGTAAGGGGGAGGTACAGCAAGACCTGGGTGTCCTTGTACACCGGTCACTGAAAGTTGGCGTGCAGGTACAGCAGGCAGTGAAGAAAGCTAATGGAATGTTGGCCTTCATAACACGAGGATTTCAGAATAGGAGTAAAGAGGTTCTTCTGCAGTTGTATAGGGCTCTGGTGAGACTACATCTGGAGTATTGTGTACCGTTTTGGTCTCCTAATTTGAGGAAGGACATCCTAGGTTCACGAGATTGATCCCTGGGATGGCGGGACTGTCATATGAGGAAAGATTGAAAAGACTAGGCTTGTATTCACTGGAGTTTAGAAGGATGAGGGGATATCTTATAGAAACATATAACATTGTAAAAGGACTGGACAAGCTAGATGCAGGAAAAATGTTCCCAATGTTGGGTGAGTTCAGAACCAGGGTCACAGTCTTAGAATAAAGGGGGAGACATTTAAGACTGACGTGAGAAACAACTTTTTTACCCAGAGAGTTGTGAATTTATGGAATTCCCTGCCACAGAGGGCAGTGGAGGCCAAATCACTGGATGGATTTAAGAGAGAGTTGGATAGAGCTCTAGGGGCTAGTGGAGTCAAGATATATTGGGAGAAGGCAGGCACGGGTTATTGATAGCGGATGATCACAATGAATGGCGGTGCTGGCTCAAAGGGCTGAATGACCTCCTCCTGCACCTATTTTCTATTTTTCTATGTTTCTATGTTTCTAGAAGACTTGAATAGTGTGAGGCACAAGAAACTGCAGATGCTGGAATCTTGAGCAACAGACAAGGTGCAGGAGCAACTAAGCAGATCTGACAGCATCTGTGGAGGGAATTGGACAGACCATGTCTAAGGTAGGGATTCTTCTTCAGTCAGTAGGGAGGAGACAACTGGAAAAGAGAGGTGGGAGTGTGACAATGGCTGGTGCAAGATAGGTGAATACAGGTTAGCAGGATGAGTGGCAGATAGATGGAGTAGGGGACAAAAGCTAAAGGTGAAATGGAGACACAAGGAGGCCAGATAAGGAAAGAAGAGAAGGGGTAAATGGGAAAGTAGGCTGGAGCAATATGGGTGGAAGGAGAAGGGAGTGGGGAAATCGGGAATAAAAGGGAACCGTGGGCCTTGGTTGGGAGATGAGCATAGGAAAGGAACAGGGTGCCGGGGGTGGTGAGAGGTGGCGAGGCACCACAATGGGGGAGGAGAGAGCAGAGGAAAGAGAGGATGTGGTGGGATGTATTATTTGAAGCAGAAAAATTCAATGTTTTTACCATTGGATTGTAAGCTACCCAAGCAGAATATGTGATACTGTCCTTCATGGTAAAGTGCATGAAGTTGTTTTAATTGTTTTATTATTTATCTTAATATTTTACATTTTAGTTTTAAGTTTAAATGCGTTTAATAATTTTTGTTTGTTTACTAGTATGATTACTTGTAAGAGCTTATTTGTATTACTTTTGGATGTTTGCCAATATCTACAGCATCCACAGTTCTAAGAACTTAGCCTGGGGATTGACTTAGTATGCCTGCGAATGCGGCTTCACTGCCGCGGCAGCCAGCAGCCTGAGGTCGCAGTCTGCAGAGCTCCAGCTGGCACGGAGTCCGCAGCCTGGGATCCCCCGTTGGGGACCCGGGAGAAGAAGAAGCTTCCACCGTCGGCCCGTGGCCAGCTTCTACCGCGGGCCGGGCGTGGACTTACCATCAGGAGCGGGGTCCCTCGCCGGGGAACCCTGGAGGGGAGCTTCGACTGCCGGCCCTGCGGTCTGCGGTACTTCTGACGGCGGCGCGGCGGGGACTTTAAATCTTCGACCGCCGGCCTACGGCCTACACCAACCTGAAGCCACGGTCTCCGGAGGGGAAGAGCCGATTCTGGACTTACCTGGACTTTTACCTGCCTGTACATCTGGACGCCCGTATCGGCGGCTGTGGAGGGTTGAGGTCCCGATCACGGGGGAAAATGGAGGAGGACTGGCCAAATTTTTTTGCCTTCCACCACAGTGATATATGCTGTGGTGGGTGTTTGTGTTCAATTTTTTAGTGTGTTTTTGTGTGTTGTTTATCATTGTACCGCTGCTGACAAATTCATTTCACTTGCACTTTGTGTGCAATGTGACGAATAAAACTGATCGATTGATTGATTGATTGATTCATCAGCTGCCAATGGATCATTGGACCTTGCTGATTAGTAACTAACTAATAGTTACAGTTAATACTAATAGTGTTAAGGTCCTGTCCCACCAGCATGCGTTTGCATGCGTCTAGCACGACCAAACGTGGTCGCTTGGGGCGTACGGCCTCATGGGGCCGGTCCTACTCCCGGAGTTGTGCGGGTCTGGTCCTGACATCATACTCACCAATCAGCTGGGCAGGAGGCGGGCTGACTGAATTTGGACGTCGCATGGCGTCTGGCAGTGACAACATCACGCAACGGCATGCTGGACGGTGACGTCATCGTGTAACATCATGCACTAGGCGTACGCCGTCAAGACAAATACGACGTCGAGACGCTGCGTACGTCCTCGATGCGGCTGCGGGCCGACATGCCGTTGGTGCGCGGACTTTTTGGTCAGTGTCAATTTTTCGGAGCCTCGCGCAATGTCGGGACCAGCCCAGCACAACTCCATATACCTCCGGCGATCAAAGTGGGTCCGGCCCCGCGAGGCCGTACAGCTCAAGCGACCACGTTAGGTCGCACTAGCCACATGGAGTCGCATGCTGGTGGGACAGGCACTTTACACTGTGGCGAAGGTCACTCCCAAACAGTGGCAATAACACCAGGTCTCACCTGTCAAAATGTCCTTTTGGGAGTTGTAATCATGGGTGGCATGCTGCTCATGTAAGTGGCTGGTCATACTGTGTTGTGGGCCAGATTCAGACCTCCGGCAGCTTCTTGTGCATCTTGATGCTAGGTAGTAAATACCCAGGTTTCTCCTATCACACTGTTGACTCCCTTATAAAAGTACTTCCTTGGCTATGACACTTTTTGTGATGGTCTAGACCATGTCAAGAAATAAGATGATAAGGGTTTATTGTTTTATTGTTTTTTTGCCACCTGCACCAAGTTACAGTGAACAATTTTGTTTTACATGCTATCCAAGCAAATCAGACCAGGTATGAGTAGTAGTAATGCAAATTAGAAAATAAACAAGAAGCAGAACTGCTCCAGAAAAAGTGCAAATAAAAATAGTACAAGGGTCACATCAAGTTAGACTTCAAGAGTGGGAATGTATCCCCAGAGTACAAGAGGCCCATTCAAGAGTCTGATAACAGCAAGGAAGAAGCTGTTCTTGAAACTGTGGCACATGTTTTTAAGGTTTTATATCTTTATAGGAGCGGCTCATGACTTCAGGGTGGGGTGGGATACATGCTGCAGTCTGTATCAGTGGTGCTGAAGCGAAGATGGTTGGGAGCTTTAGGAATTCGTAAATATTACCAACAATGTGTCCTGGACCAAAATTAAAGCTACGGAAGCCAAGGAAGATCTTACAAACATAGAAAATAGGTGCAGGAGTACGCCATTCCGCCCTTCGTGCTAGCACCGCCATTCAACATGATCATGGCTGATCATCCAAAATCAGTACCCCATTCCGGCTTTTTCCTCATATCCCTTGAGAAAACTGAAGGTTTGACAGGGTAGATGAGGAGAGAATGTTTCCCTGAGGTGGAGAAATCTAAAATTAAGGGAAAAACGGCTCGGAGGAATAGGTTTAACATAAAACTGAAATAAGGAGGATTGTTTTTTCTTTCTCATTTCTTCTCTCTGAATCACTGGGATTCTTTACCCTACAGAGAGGTGGAAGCGGAGTCATTGAATCTATTCATGTCCGAACAAGATCGATTATTAGCTGGTGTGGGAATTAAGCCACGCTCTTATTGAATGGCAGACCTGATTCACTCAGCCACCTGGTTTCTATTTATTTTCTCCTTTTGATCCAATCTAAGAAGACGCTTGGTTACCAGTCTGAGCTGAGTGTGCAATAATCTGCACATCTGCACCTTTGGCTCCAGCACATCTGGTAGTCATTACTTAAGTAAGTGTTTAGTGTCGGTGATCATTGACAAATCTCTCCTCTTTAACAACAAGCTGTTTTCTAGATATTAAATATTCAGAGAAAAAAATGGACCGAAAACACAAAAATACACCGTAGTCTTATAGAGTTACAGTAATATGTAGAAAATGGCATTCTTAACCCTCAGAGTTTACTGCTTTGTGGGACGGAAAATGGAGTTAGAACAGGTAAAATGCTGCCCAATTCCTTTGACGGACTGCAGCAAATTGGAATCTGACTGAATGGAGGACCCGGCATGGTGGGACCACCGTGAGGGAGAGGAAAGAACAATGGAGGACCCGGTATGAGGGGATCGGCGTGAGGGAGGGTGAAGAATAATGGCGAATGGAGGACCCGGCGGGAGGGAGGGGGAGGGGAAGAGAACAAAGGTGGACCTGGCGCAGGATACTTTGTAACTTTGTCAGCACCCTTTATGTGGCGACCAATGCATACCTTCATTTTGCAAGCAAAGAATTTAACTGTGACTTGTCACATGTGACAATAAAGTATACATTCTTAAGTACTAGTACCTCCTAAAATAGACAAGGAAGATCAGAGAGAAAAATCCAAAGCCAATGGGATTAAATGCTGGAAAATTCTCCTTGCAGTGTTTTTTTTAATACATATAAAGTTTAAAAACTGCATTAAATCCTCATGACAGTTTTTAATGAGATGAATAGGCATTATTGCAAAATCAATAAGAAAGATGGAGATTTTTATTTCTGCCAGATTGTCTTTGATTGAAGTTCCAGACAACAATTCTATTATGACATTTTATGACAATCTATCTGGAATAACATGCTACTCAGTAAACTAATTAGCTCCTTTAATAAAAACTATAAAATGCTGGAAATACACAGCAGGTCAGATAATAGTCCTGAAGAGTGAGAAAGAGTTGATGTTTCAGGTTGAGACTCTGATTTTTCAACACAGATGCTGCCTAGCTTGTGAGTATTTTCAGCATCTGTATGTTTTATTTTCCTAAAATGCTGCTGATGCAGATCACTTTGACATCTTCCAATCTATTGTACTACATTTGGTGCTTGCAATATTTTCTCTGCTGCACTGGAGAAAGCAAACACACATTAGATGGCTTGTGGAGCACCTATGCTCAGTCCTCAGGAGTGAGTGACCCTGAGATTCCATTGTGATTCTTCGTCCCACTGCCACTCTGTCCTATCTGCACTGTTACAATGAGCCCAATGGAAGCTTGAGAACAGCACTTTCCATATGGCAGGTTTCAGTCTTCTGGGTTTAATATTTAATTCTCCAAATGTTGATAAGTCTCAACTGAATTATCCAACCACAACCAGAGAACAATGATGAATTACTATCTACCTCTTTGATGACCCTCAATCTATTCATGATTGGACTTTGCTGGCTTTGCCTTTCACTAAACATTATTCCCTTATCATGTATTTATACACTGTAAATGGTTCAATTGTAATCATATATTGTCTTTTTGAGGACAGGATAGCACAAAAGCTTTTCGCTGTACCTTGGTACACGTAACAATGAACTAAATTGAACAATTTCTCTGGGTGAAAACTTATTTCCACATACCTCGACTCCATCCGATCCCTCCTGGTTAAGTCCCTCCCTACCCATGTCCGACACCTCACACGCTCTTCGTCTCCTCCATGACTTCCGTTTTCCAGGCCCCTATTCCCTCATCTTCACCATGGATGTCCAGTCACTCTACACCTCCATCCCCCAGCAGAATGGTCTTAGAGCCCTCCGTTTCTTCCTCAACTGCAGAACCAACCAATCCCTGTCTACCGATACCCTCCTCGGCCTAGCGGAGCTGGTCCTTACCCCCAACAACTTTTCATTTGACTCCTCCCATTTCCTCCAAATCCATGGGTCCCAGCTATGCCTGCCTCTTTGTTGGGTACGTTGAACAATTCTCCTTTGAGGCATACCATGGCCCTATTCCCGAACTCTACTACCACTATAATGACGATTGCATTGGTGCTACCTCCTGCACCCATGCAGAACTCACTGACTTCATCCATTTCACCACTAACTTCCATCCTGCACTCAAATTCACCTGGACCATTTCTGACATCTCCCTACCGTTTCTAGACCTCACTATCTCCATCGCAAGCAACAGACTACTGACCGACATCTATATAACTAAAAGTTTCAACTTGACCACTTCCTGTCTGCGCCGTATATTGATTTTAGGGGGCCAGGAGTATAAAGCCCAATTGGTATGAAATTACATTTGAATTTGGTGGCCTGCACTCTGCTAGAAAATGTATGAAATTGCAATTGAATTTGGTGGCCTGCACTCTGCTTGAAATGGTATGAAATTGCATTTGAATTTGGTGGCCTGCACTCTGCTTGAAATGGTATGGAATTGCATTTGAATTTGGTGGCCTGCACTCTGCTTGAAATGGTCTGAAATTAATTTGGTGGCCTGCACTCTGCTTGAAATGGTATGAAATTAATTTGGTGGCCTGCACTCTGCTTGAAATGGTATGAAATGAATTTGGTGGCCTCCACTCTGCTTGAAATGAAATTTCAAGGAATAGCCGTGAGTGAACTGCCAGCCCACCAGCCGTGAGTCAATCAACTGCCAGCTCACCAGCCGTGAGTCATTCCACTGTCAGCCCACCAGCCGTGAGTCAATCAACTGCCAGCCCACCAGCTGTGATTTAGCTGCCAGCCCAACTGCCGTTAGTCAATCAACTGCCAGCCCACCAGGCTTGAGTGAGCGAAGTGCCAGCCCACCAGCCATGAGGGAGTGAGTGAACTGCCAGCCCACCTTTGGCCTACCTGAAACCACTCATTTTGGCCCACCAGGCCCCTATTAGCCCAGAAACCAGTCCATTATGCCCAAAATGCCCGTATTAACCCAGGAGGAGCATTTTGGCCCAAAAGGGCTGTGCCAGGCCAGGAAAAGTCCACAAAAAGTGCCTTTCACTGAGATTTCTCTCAGACTTATTTTAAAGTTCCTTCGGATCATCAGGCATGTACTAGTCCAGGTGGAGCCCCTTCGGCCCATCAGTAGGTATTCCCCCTGTAAGTATGAAACCTCACCCCAATATTTTTCTCCTTCCCTTCGTAGGCTTCGTGTGAGATCTCGGCCAGGATAGACGTTCCTCCTTCATTGCTGTGATCTGTAGAAAAAGATGAAAAATGTCTAAAATTGACTTCCCACCCTCTTCCCCTTCTCTCTCTCACACAGTGTCTCTCACCTGTTTTGGGCAGAATTTCTGGCAGTTTCTGAGCTGCCAACCCACCAGCCCAGAGTGACTGATATGCCGGCACACCAGCTCTGAGTGACTGAGCTGCCAGCCCATCAGCCCTGAGTGACTAAGCTGCCAGCCCACCAGCCCTGAGTGACTGAGCTGCCAGCCTGCCAGCCCACCAGCCCTGAGTGACTGAGCTGCCAGCCCCCCCCCACTGGCCCCCAACGGGTCCCACTTAGTCTAGTCTACTATAAACCCACTGCCTCCCATGGCTATCTGACTACACTTTTTCCCACACTGCTTCCTGTAAGGACTCTATCCCCTACTTCCAATTCCTCTGTCTACACCGCATTCGCACCCAGCATGAGGTGTTCCAAACCAGCGCATCGGAGATGTCCTCATTATTATGGGAACGGGGGTTCCCCTCTTCGACTATAGATGAGGTTCTCACCAGGGTCTCTTCTATACCCCGTAACTCTGCTCTCACTCCTCATCCCCCCCCCCACTAGTAACAAGGGCAGAGTCCCCCTTTTCCTCACCTTCCACCCTACCAGCCGTCATACACAACACATAATCCTCCAACATTTTTGCCACCTCCACTGGCCACATCTTCCCTTCTCCTCCCCTTTTGGCTTTCCGCAGAGACCGCTTTCTCTGTAACTCCCTGGTCTATTTGTCCCATCCCACCCTAACCACCCCCTCCTCTGGTACTTTCCCTTGCAACCGCAGGAAATGCTACACTTGTCGCTTTACCTCCATCCAAGGGCCTAAGCAGTCTTTCCAGGTGCGGCAGAGGTTCACCTGCACCTCCTCCAACATCATCTATTCCATCCGCTACTCTAGGTGTCAGCTGCTCTAGGTGTGAGACCAAGCGGAGGCTTGGTAATTGCATCGCCCAACACCTCCGTTCAGTTCACAATAACCAACCTGATCTCCCGGTGGCTCAGCACTTCAACTCCCCCTCCCTTTCTGTCCTGGGCCTCCTCCAGGGCCAAAATGAGTCCCACCGTAAATTGGAGGAGCAGCACCTCATATTTTGCTTCTGTAGTTTACACCACAGCGGTATGAACATTGACTTCTCCTATTTCAGGTAGTGCTTGCTTTTTCCCTCTTTCCCCTCCCCTTCCCAGCTCTCCCACAGCCCACTCTCTCCGCCTCTTCCTTTCTTCTTCCCGCCCACCCTACCCCCACATCAGTCTGAAGAAGTGTGTCGACCCGAAACATCACCTATTCCTTCGTTCCATAGATGCTGCCTCACCTGCTGAGTTTCTCCAGCATTTTTGTCTACCTTCAATGATCTGTAATATTAGTTCCATTTTTTTCTCTGATCTAGCAAGGCATGACCTGCTGGAGGGTACACAAAAGGCTGGAGAAACTCAGCGGGTGCAGCAGCATCTAAGGAGCGAAGGAGATAGGCGACGTTTCAGGTCGAGACCCTTCTTCGGACTGGTTAGGGATCAGGGAAACGAGAGATATAGACGGTGATGTGGAGAGATAAAGAACAATGAATGAAAGATATGCAAAAACGTATCGATGATAAAGGAAACAGGCCATTGTGTGAAAATGAGAAGCTAGTGCGACTTGGGTGGGGGAGAGATAGAGAGAGAGGGAATGCCAAGGCCCGAGGGCTGAGGGAGAGGTGGGAAGGGGAGGAGACAGCAAGGATTAACAGAATTGAGAAAATTCAATGTTTAAGCCCAGAGGATGCAGACTCCCCAAGCGGAATATGAGGTGCTGTTCCTCCAACTTGCGGTGTTGCTCACTCTGGCCGTGGAGGAGGCCCAGGACCGAGAGGTCGGATACGGAATGGGAGGGGGAGTTGAAGTGCTGAGCCACCGGGAGGTCGGGTTGGTTATTACGGACCGAGCAGAGGTGTTCGGCGAAACGATCGCCAAGCCTCCGCTTGGTCTCACTGATATAGATCAGCGCCAAGCCTCCACTTGGTCTCACTAAAGATAGCTTCCGTACCTCCGTATTTTGCAGCCTTTCCCATCTTTGGTTCCTGTTTTCCCTCTGCAACTGCTTCATTAACCTATTACCAATTGACTTCAGCTGCAGCTTATTTCCACGTAAACCCTGACATCACCCTAGATTCATTTTATCTTGTCCATCCCTCCCATATTTCTCTGCAAATTGAAACTAAATTGTGCTCTCTTTTTCCCAGTTTTGACCAAAGATTTTTGATCTGAAAGTCTAACCCAATTTCCCTTTCCATGGACACTATCGAGTATTATCAGCATTTTCTGCATCTTTTTTTTGTTTTGTGCTCTTATATGTAGCATTTCATTTTGAGAGAACCAAAATATAAAAGCAGGGATGTAATGCTGAGACTTGAAAAGGCCCTGGTCAGACGACATTTGCAGTGTTGTGAGCAGTTTTGGGCTATTGCAGTATTGTGAGCAGTTCTGAAGAGGGATGTGCTGATGTTGGAGAGGGTTCAGGTGATGTTATGAGAATGATCCTGGGGATGATCGGGTTAATGTATGATGAGCTTTTGATGTCTCTGGGCCTATACATGCTGGAGTTTAGAAGGATGAGGCGAGTGGGGGGGAGGGACATTGAAACTAACCAAATACTGAAAGGCCTGGACAGTGTGAATGTGGAGAGGATGTTTGAAGGAGTGGGAGAGTCTAGAACCAAAGGGCAGAGCCTCAGAATAAAAGGATGTGCCTTTGATTGTAGATGAGGAAGAATTTCTTAAGCCACAGGGTGGTGAATCTGTGGGGATCATTGCCACAGATTGCTGCAGAGGCTGTCATTGGGTATTTTTAAAGCAGAGATTGACAGGTTCTTGATTGGTAAAGATTACAGAAAGAAGACAGTGGAATGGGTCTCAGAAGGAAAGATAGATCAGCCATGATTGAATGATGAAGAAGTCACAATGGGCTGAATGGCCTAATTCTGTTCCTGTCACATAAATGTATGAACTTATGAAAGCAGAATGAAAGGATACAGTGGGGTTAGATTAGTTCCAGATATGGCCAAATAAATGATAGATGGAGTTTAATCTCAGCAAATGTGAGGTGTTGCAGTTTGGGAGGATGAATGCAAGGGGGATGTATACAGGTAATGTATCACAGTACTGATATCCAGATGGATCTTGAGGTCCAAGTCCATAGCTCCCTGAAAGTCACAACACAAATATATAGAGTGGCAAAGAAGGAATATAGTATGCTTGTCTTCATTAGTCAAGGCATTGGGTATAAATGCAGGAAGTCATGTTGCAGCTTCATAAATCTTTGGTTAGGCAGCATTTGGTGAATGTGTACAGTTCTGATCATCCCATTTTAGGAATAACTTGGTTGCTTTGGAGAGGATGCAGGAAGCTGCCTGGATTAGTGGGTAATTGCTATAATGAGAGGTTGGACAAACTTGGGTTGTTTTCTGAGGCAGAGGTTGAGGAGAGTCCTCAGAGAAGTATATAAAGCTATGAGTTACATAAATAGGATATACAGTCATAACCTTTTTTCTGCTTATCTCATATTCCTACTGTTCCCATCTGCCCACTATCTCTCCTTTATTTGGTTCCATTCTTTACCTCTGTTCCTTATCAGATAATCTATAATCGGCATTCCTTTTCATTCTCCACATTCCTTCCCAGCCTCATTCGCTGTCTTCACTCTTCCTTCCCTTACATTCCATTTACCGACCACACACCTAGATCCAGCTGTCACATCAGCCCTTTCCCCACTACTTCCACACCTGGATCAACTAATCACTTTCTGGTTCTTGCTCCATCCCTTTCTCTTATCTGTTTATATTAATTATCTTGCCCCTACATTTTCAGTTTAGATGGGTCTTGAATGTTGACTATCTATTTTCCTCCACAGATGCTATGTGACCCACTGAGTTCCTCCAATAGCTTGTTCTTTGCTCCAGATTTCAGCATTGACAATCTTGTGTCACCAATGCAGTTTTTTTTTAGAGTTTTGTCTTAGTAACAGCAATACTAAAGAACCTACGCACACTACCACAAGCACAAATAGCAGAAACTCTCCGGAGAACTCAAAGTCCACTTTCTGTCTGATAAAGTCCACAAATTATTCTTCCCTCATTAGCATTTCTCAAAGACGGCATGGTGGCGTAGCTATAGAGCTACTGCTTTACAGCGCCAGAGATCTGGGTTTGATCCTGATTACGGGTGCTGTCTGCACGGAGTTTGTACGTTCTCCCCATGCACTGTGTGGGTTTTCTCTGAGATCTTTTGTTTCCTCCCACCCTCCAAAGATGTCCAGGTTTGTCGGTTAATTGGCTTGGTATAAAAGTAAATTATCCTCAGTGTGCATAGGATAATGTAAGTGTACGGGGACTGTAGTGTGGACAGTGTGTAGCGGTGGGCCGAAGTGCCTGTTTACGCGCTGTATCTCGAAACCAAACTAAACAAAGGAAGAGTTCTAAATGGTCCACATATTAATTTTACACGCTTGCAACATGGATAGAAGTTCTGCAGTCTATTCTAGTTCTCAGAGCAACCCATCAGTCCCATTGCCTCTTCATCTTCTTGTGGTCAATTCTCTCCCACCGATGTATCATCCCTCCCTGATTTTCCCATCCCCCAGGTGCACAAGGAGTTATTTACTGTGATCATTTAACCCACCACATCTTTGGGTGTGACCATGGGGCATGGTCACATGGAGAATCTGCACATTGTCAGCATGTCAGGGTTGAATCCAGTTGCTGGAGCTGTGAGGCTGCAGCACTACCTGCTGTGACGCAACAACATCCTATATAAAAGATTGTTCACAACACAAATTGACGCAGGCCTCTACTTTGACTATCGCATCTATACTCCCAAAACCAACTTCAGATTCAATAACGTTTTGAGCATTGCTAATTGTTATTAATTAATTATGCACCTATCTACCAGTTTATTAATTAATTCAGCCCAGACTTACTGATACCTTAGATTGCACTTCAACAACCTAACCTTGTTTTATCCCAAGTAGAGACGAATCAATGAATGCACTTTGAAAGTAAGTGTATTTGTAAATTGATGAGGTGCTTGATAACTGCAATGCCTGGTGATGAACTTTCTTGTAGTCTCCTACTATTTTGAAATGCAAACCTGTCAAACATTCAGATATGATTTGAGAACAAAAAATGATTTATTTATAAATAGAATCTGCATTCTCATCTGTGGTGATGGATTGAAAGAAGTTGCAAAAAAAAAAATTGCAGGTAAGAAAGAAAATGTAATTTGTTGTTTGACTTCACAGCAGGAAGTTAGTAGAAGGAATAATAATTCAGTTCAGTGCCAGGGGTCTCAACACAAGGACTTTGATGCAGCAGAGGAAGATGTTTAATGATTTAGCATGAATAGTCAAGGTCAGAACTACATCTTCATACACCGTGCTCTACTAATAGCATCACTAGCCATGTTCACTGCTTAATGTACTATATAGTAAAATTACCTACCTACTGGCAATTTCTGTCAATCAGGATCTATGCTCACAACTTCTTCACTTTAATTTGCTTTTACATGATAAGTACTGCTGCAAGCTTCACTCACATATTTCACATCATGCAAACACTGGCATCAATTCAGATGCGTCACTAAAGCAAGCACACAACTGAAAGCACCTAATAAAAAGAGGTAATAATAGAAAAGTAAGGAATATGAATTTCTGAGATCCACGTCCCTTCAACTGCTCTCTCCCCCATCTATTAATCCTGTACAGTATAACCTCTGCTCCTTCTACTACGTATGTTCAATGTCACAAAGGTGTTTAACCAGCCCACACACATCTGAAAGGTATGTGCGCTTTTCCTTTATCTCATCAAATAAACCTTGTATTATTCCTGTAACCCAGTGAAATATTGTAACGTAAGGAAAATCATATAAAGTGCACAGAAATGCAGCATCAGTGAGGAAAGAAAATTACCTTGCAGCCAATCTAGAGGTAGTCCAGTGCTGGTGGAGGATGGAGTGGGAGTGAGCATTGCATCAGAGTACAAAATCAATTACTCAGTTCAGCATTGCACACAAAAGGTCTCCTCAAGTTTAAAACTAAAATCTGGCTCAAACTTTCCCAAACCCCATCAATCAAATCCTACTTCAACTTGACCTAGAGGCCTTTTGCATAAAATGTGGAAAGTAAAATTGATAGATCTTCACCTCCGCTGCTGCCTGACCTACTGAGTGTTTCCAGCATTTTCCGTTTTTATTTCAGATTTCCAGCATCTACAGTTTTTTTCATTTTCAGAATGGAATGGGAACTTGCGACGCTGTACATACTGTAAACAGCTATTGATAAAGAACAGCGGCTGCATGCATTTAAGAAGAAACAAATCACCCTGACCTGGAAAGAGTGTTGAGCTGATCACCACAGCATTGCTGACTTGAGCCAAACGTGAATGTTTATGAGAATATATTCCCAGCTGACGTGAACCTGACACATGGCAGATACGTTTAAGGTAGACAAGCTCTATTGCACACTATTTACATTGTCAACAATACAAGGGAAACTATTCAAATTTACCACAGTGGCCAGTACAGCTTGTAAAGTTACCCCGTGGCCTAAATAGGTTAATCGCGTGCATAATTCCACATTTTATTCTGCAGTCTGCTCTCAGTTATCAATCTCATATCATTGCGTTGATAATTTTCACTCTTCAGTTATGTCAAAAGCTGTTGGAAAGTGCAACAGAAGTAAATGTTTACATTGCCTAGGCACATCTGTTGAATTGGATCAACTGCCTGGCATAAGGCCCATCTGAGATTCACCCCACCAGTTTTGTGAAATAAGACTTCAACAGGCAGTTGCACTGTACTGCCAAGCTGTAAGAGCAATGATTTACTGGTATTTAATGTGTCACACTACCACTTGGAGCCATTTGTTGAAGTATTGTTGTACAAGGCTACATAAAACAAAACAAAAGAAAGGCTTCATTGCTGTAGAATAAATGTGAGAAGCAGATTTTATGTTAAAAATGCATGGAACGCTGATTAGATCAAATTTCTGATCGTCAGAATTTAAATGTATCTGATTATCCTGAAGGTACAAAAAAGTATCACAACAGAACTGGAGACGACTTAAGCTGAAAATCTTAATATTTCATTGCTTCCATGAGAGTTACTGATTGATCAATGTACTGTATATGACATAGTTAGTTTAATGCATTTGTGTTTTGTTGTGACAAATAGCTATAACTCGAAATGACAGTGGGTAAGATGGGAAAAAACTAAAAGCAGTCTGAGAAGTGAGATCATTAATTGGAAGAATAATGAATGACCTGCCTACAATCTATTAAGTAGAACTAACCATCAGCAGAACATTCTCCAGGATAGGAGCATAAATAGGGCAAATGAGTACCTATGGGAACCAAGGCTGGTGACATTGAATGGAATGTGACGAGCAAGAGGGAAAATAAGTGACCTTGTCTCAGAAAATATAAGGCGGTTGCTAATGGAAAATTAATTTTCTTGCAAATTCCTTGCATTGTTAGAGGGACATTTTCATTTGCGTTACTGCAGCTGTCTTTGCTAATAGGCTAACAGACAACTAATGAATGATGGAAAGAAAGGTTAGAAAACCAGAGCCTGTGCATGCAGTGTCATTTTTTATAAACGGATAATGGAAAATTGGGTGGCAATGAATGTTAGTGTTAGTACATAGACATGATATTGCTATCACAGTCCACAAAGAAGATCTTGTGTATAAAATAATGTAAATTACTTTGGATTGAGTCATGGGAAAGTCCAATGGATGCTGCTGAGGAAGTGAGGCAGCAGACACTCAAACACTGTGTGTGACCCCAAGATGGATCAATAGGAGAAGACACTTCTATACTGAACATTTTATCTTAGGTACACTTCCTGGAAAATGTCAAGCTTTGTCTGCATTGAATAGTCCACAAAAAAATTATTGGCAAGTAGGGATCATTAAACACTCGATAAGAGTGCTTTACTTTTGAAAAGTGAAAGTTGAGAAATCACCAACTGAAGGAAATACAAAATGTCGATATCAGGAAGATGCATCCAATTGTTGCAGAGTCTAAAGCTGGGAAACTGGTGACTGGGAAATAACTTGTTTACCCAGAAGTGGAACATGCTGCCACATTTGTTGTTCAGGCAAAATACAGAAATACATTAAGGTGAAGCTTTTTAAGAGCATAAGAGAAAAATGAATAGAAGGATATGTTGATGGGATGTTGATGTAGGGTGTTGGGACGAGTCATTCAGAACATAATGCATCAACATTGACACCTTATGCTGAGTTGCTTATCTTCAGACTGTAAACATTTCACACAAGTGACGTGCCTTGAAGTGCAAATTCCCTGTCATTCCTCTGTGAATGTCACACTGGAAGGCCGCAGATGCCATTTTAGTTTCACTAAAGTCTATGCACCGAATCTTGTCTATACGCTAGGCAAAATAATTTATTTTACTTCTTGTGTTTCATGGCTGCAAAATAATTTCTATCTTTCAGCTTAGTATCTGAACTCTGCGGCTGGCATGCCTATGGATAAGTGAGAGGTTCTGATGGATTTGAGCTACAGCTAAGCTCTTTTGTTTTCAGTCGGTACATTTATTAGTTTTGATCTCCAAGAGTACCACAATAGCGAAAGGGGTGGAGAATGGGGGGAGGAAAATTAGGTAATACCATCTAGATTAGGCTACTAAAGAAAGTAAAAACAGAAACATTTCCAGAGTTCCAGATCACTGATGAATTGTCTGATACAGAAGATGGAAAAACTTAGGGTGGAGGAATAAGGTCTTTCTCATGATAACTATTTTTAGAGGTTGAGTCACAGATTAAAGCAGTATAGAAACACAGAGTAAACTGGCAGAGAAACCTCTGTACATGCTCCCAGACCATCATGCACCAATTTTCATTAATCTTACCCTAACTAATTTAATTCTTCCTTCATTCCCATCAGCATCCAATAATTCTACCATTCACTTACACACTAGGGGCAATTTAAAGTTGCCAATTAACCTACCAATCTCCACATCTTTAGGATGTGGAAGGAAATTCACATTGTCACAAGGAGAACAGCTAAACTCCACACAAACGCCACTGGAGGATTGAACGTGGAATAGTAAAACACCGGAAAAGGTCTTTTGGCTCTTGATGCCAATTTTAACCCATCACATTTTCCTGTACATGATCTATATCCCTCCATTCTCTTGCTGTTCATGTGCCTGTCAAAATGCCCCTTAATCTTGCTATCACTCTATACCACCACCCTCTCTGGCAGCGTATTCCAGGCAGCTGTATAAAAGGTTTGTTTGTAAAGATCCTTTAGATTTTTTCCATTTTCATCTTAAAGTAATGATATCTAGTATTTGTCCTTTTCACTTTGGGGAATAAAAGCTATATTTTCTCTGCCTATACCTCTGATGCTCCAGAGAAAACAATGTATGTTTATTCAACCTTTTCTTACAGCTAACATCCTCTACTTAAGTAAGCATTCTGAACTTCATTTGCATCCTCTCCAAAGTTTCCACATCCTGTAATGTGCAGACATACTCCAAATAGGTCAAAAGGTGGGATTATGGTCAGCAAAGATGAGTTGAGCCGAAAAGCCTGCTTCTACATTGTACGACTTTATGACTCTGTAACCAAAATGTTATGGATCTGCAACATGACCTCCTGATGATTTTACTTACCAGCCTGACTGATGAAGGCAAGAATACCATATCATTTATTTTACCATCCTAAGTTTTTGCCCAAATTATTTATACATATACACATCACAAATGTCCCAGCACTTATCCTTGTGGGACACTACGGTCCACAATCCTCCACTAACTTCTATCTGTTATCTTCCATGGCCAAGCCAATTTGAAATCCAATCCATGAGCTCCATGGAGCCCATGCACCTTAAACTTAGGGATAGGCCTACCATGATGGACCTTGTCAAAGTATGTGCATACAAGCAGCAGGTCTATTAGTTGCACCAGACTGCTACCGAGGTTGTGTTTTCCTAACTTCCCTAATAAAGTTATGGTAGGAGACATCTGTAGAAATTTCAGGCGTTTATCATCAGGTATGAGGTTAACAACCACTACTAAATAATTAAGGGTTTGCTTAGCAAATTGTCAATTGGGATTGAATCGGTGATCTGCACACCAATTGTTTTTTTATGAAGCCTTCAGTTAAAATAGCCCAGAGCCCCTCCGTAGATGTGGCTGCATTTCTCACTAACGATCCACCATGAAGTCTAAGTGGTTCTCTCTGCAGAGTTCCGGTCTTCACAGCAGTGGTTATATCTCTGATTGATACTTAAATTCTTAAATTGCTTCCACATATGCATCTAAAATGCTGGAAGTCACATGGTTTGATCTAGTTTTTTTGAAATGCATGCAGGATTGGGCATTGCTGACAAGAAAAGTATTTGCTGCCCATCCCAATTGTCATTGAGTAGGTGGTGGTGAACAGTACCTTCTGCCAGAGTCTTTTTGCTGAGCTAAAGTACAGGGAGTTAAAGATTTAAATCAATCATGGTGGCGTGGCAGTAGAGTCGCTGCCTTACAGTGCCAGAGACTCGGATTTCATCCTGACTTTGGATACGGTCTGTACGGAGTTTGTACGTTCTCTCGTGACCTTCGTGGCTTTTCTCCGGGTTCTCCAGTTTCCTCTCACACTTCAAAGATGTACAGGTTTGTAGACTAATTAGCTTGGTATAATTGTAAATTGTCCCTAAATTGTAGGATAGCATTAGTGTACAGGGATCTTTGGTTGCTGTGGACTCAGTGGGCTGAAGGGCCTGTTTCCACGCTGTATCTCTAAACTAAACTAAACTAAACTTATCCTGAAGCGTTAATGTTTTCTCTCTATCCATGAGATGCTGCCTGGCAAGCTTTTTTTAATATAAACCAGTGTCGCAGTTGCTTTACAGCACCAGAGACCCAGGTTTGACCCCGACTATGGGTGCTGTCTGTATGGCGTTTGTATGTTCGCCCTGTGACTACCTGGGTTTTCTCTGAGTGCTCCGGCTTCCTACCTCATTCCAAAGACGTACGCATTTGGTGGTTAATTAGTTTCTGTGAATTGTCCCTCGTGTGTAAGATAGAACTAGTGTATGGGTGATCGCTGATTGGACTTGGTGGAGAGATGGGCCTATTTCCATGCTGTATCTCTAAAATGAAATTATCTTGATGATAGGAAACTAAATATGGAGCATCAGAAGGTGTCAAAATATTAATGATAATTTAGAAAATGTATCAAGGAGGTGACATGTAGTGCTTGGCATCAGTGCAAATATTTTACAACTTAACCTTGGGTCTCACAATTTGTCAGTGCCCTTTTTGTATATTATCAAAGATCATATTCATTATCAAAAGTCAGCACCATTTCTAAGGTTTCTTATATTTCCCAATGAATCTGTCTGAGTAACTGCACCAGAACTTCAGCTGTCTTTTTTTAATGAGACTGCACAGACTTGCTATTAAACTGGTTCTGCCCATCTGTCTCTATATCACTGTATCTGCAATGATACTGGGGTGCTTTGCATATTGAATAAAGAATTAGCTTGTATATTCACCTTGATGACTTGTCTCATTTCATCCAAAATGAAAGTCTTGAATTATTATGGCTGATATCAATCATTCTTATTCCAATAGCCACAGTTGTTCTGAATATTTAAAGGATTCCAGGAAACAAAATAACGTTTAATTTTGCCAAAGAACAGCATTGGCAGTTATGCCTTGTACAAGTCAAAACACTTTATAATCTCACAACATTGCTGTTTTAATTTACAGAAGAGCAGTACCGATTCTTATCAGGGAAATACTTTAAGCCAAATTACAATCTTCATTACAATATAAGAATGCTGATTAATTGTCATCAAGCAAGACATTTCAGACATTTCAGGTTTGACACGCTTAGAAAGCGAATGTGGTTGTCCAGATAATTCACGTGTTAGAACATAGAGCGAAACAGCACAGGAACAGACGAGATGGCCCACAATGTCAGTGCCCAACATGCTGTCAAGATCAACTTTGATTTGCCTGCGCATAATCCATATCCCTCCATTCTCTGTGTATCCATATGCCTATCCAAAAGTCTCTTAAATACCACTGTTATATCTTCCTCAAAGATTAGCCCTGACAGCATGTTCTGGTATCACTGCCCTCTGTGTGAAAAACTTGCCTCATAGATCTCCTTTAAACATTGCCCCTCTCACCATGAAGCCATGCCCTCTGGTACTTGATTTCTACATCTGAAAAAATGGATCTGTCAATGCCCTGACCTATGAATGCAAGAATACTATATCCCTTCTTTATACTGTAACTTTATTTACTTGTGTTGCCACTTTCAGGGAGTTATGGACTCGGACCCCAAGATCCTTCAGGACAACAATGCTGTTTAAGATCATGCCATTAATTGTATGTTTTCCCTTACATATGACCTCCCAAAGTGCAATGTTTCACACTTGCTCAGGTTAAGCTCCATCTGCCATTTCCCAGCCCATTTCTTTAGCCGATATATATCCCGTTGTATGCTTTGACAGCCTGCTTCACAGCCAAGATTCCCCTCCCCCCCCCCCCCCCCCCCCCCCCCCACCAATCTTGGTGTCATCTGCAAACTTACTAACTGACCAATCTATGTTTATGTCCAAGTAATTTATTTCCGATAGAAGATTGTTAACTTGAAACATCAACTCGCTTTCTCTCTTCACAGATGCAGCCTGACATTGGAATATTTCCAGCATTTTCTGTTTTGTTTTTGCCTGGAATTTGTACCATTGTTAAAGATGGGAAACCTTCCTCCTGCCACCTGACACGGATTCAGTCCTGGATTTCAGAGGTGAAAAGATAATGATGTAACCTGCAGAGTAGTTTCAGCAAATTACAATTTGTTCCGAAGTGATGCTCCAGTGATCATGGCTCTTGTTCAGGAACCATTGTACCAGCAATAAATGAGCCGATGCATTAATTGATATGACTGTGAAAGATGGATGGTTTAGGATAATGACGAGGACAGAATTAAACACATGCAAAATGAGCTGAAGCTGTGCAATAACAGTCACATGGTGCTGTTGATAGAAATACACTGCAAAAATATACACAAGATGACCAGAATCAGATCTATATTGATATGCCTCCTGAACCCTTGGAGTTCCTGAGATTATTTCTCAGTGATTATAATTATTTGAAAATTATTTTTCAGATGTTATGCCATTATTCTAAATGATTTGTTCTCTGTTGGTGGTATGGAGGATGTATGGGGTGCATTAAAGAAACATATAATTTCATAGATAATAAACAGGAGAGGTAGAATTAAAAACATGGCATTCAAAATGTATTTTCTCGTTAAAATGCTTTTTTAGCTATAGTCCTGGACCAAGACTAGAACCAGCATAATTGGCAGTATGGCTGAACATTTGGTCAATATATATTGGAAAGGAAGTACACCCCTGCTGTTGACTGGCTGACCCGGAGGACATCACTCCAATTCCCCCCAGAAATGCGAATGAAACTGCCTGGTATATTGATCTCTTGTCAATGTAACACCATATAATAACAATTACAGCACGGAAACAGGCACTCTCGGCCCTTCCAGTCCGTGCAGACCATTCATTTTCCCCTAGTCCCATCTACCTGCACTCAGACCATACCCCTCCATTCCCTTCCCGTCCATATACCTATGGTAAGGTAGCTGGCTGTTCATTCCAACTCTTGCTTCCACCCAGATTACTGGGCACCTGGAATCCCTGTGTATCTTCCGCAGCGTCAAGAAAATGGAGTGGGAGAGAAGAGGGATCACAGTAAAATGGAGAAAGGAGGAGTGGAATGGTCATGGAGGAAAATAAATGCACACAGAGAGGATGAGGAATGCCAGAAGCAGAGTTGGTGAGAGAGGAGCAGTAGGAAAGGTATGCAGGGTGAAGGTGAAAACTAGGGTGAGAGGAAGACAAGTACAGGAAGAGGAAGTAGAGCGAGTGTAAGGAGGACATACACAGGAAGAGATGAGGAGTAGACACAAAATGCTGGAGCAATTCAGCGGGACAGGCAGCATCTCTGGAGAGTAGGAATGGGCGACGTTTAGGGTCGAGACCCTTCTTCAGAAGATGATATAAGATCATACAAGAGATAAGGCTTGTAAGCTAGAGACATGGAAAACAAGAGAGAGGGAAAAGCATAGTAGGAGGGGGCAAGGAAGTGGATGATTGTCAGTGAGAAATGGAGAGGGAGGGGAATGTAAAGTGAGAGGGCAATGTAGAGGCATAAAATAAAGTAGATCTCTGAGAGGAAGAGAGGAAGGGGAGGGAGAGCAGGGACAGGTGGAAGAGAGAAAGACAAGGAGGAGACTGGAAGAGAGAAAGAAAGGGATCTGGGAAAGCAAGGGGGGAGGATGAAAGACAAATGTACACAAGGAAGAGAGAAAGAGTGTGTGTGAGAGAGAAAGAGGGGAGAGGGAGAGGGAGAGTTGTGTACAAAAGGTGGGGAACTGAGCCCTAGGTCCAGATGTTTATTTGATTGAAAGCGAAGGCCCCACCCCCTGCCACTAGCCCAGATGAGCAGTCATATGCTTTCTGCCACTGTCTCCCTCTTCATTCTCATGGAGGGACCTGAACACAATGAAAGATATATATTATAGTCTTAGAGGTTATCAAGGCTTGCTGCTTTTGTCTGGCCCATTCACAAATATTGGTATTTTATCATTATTTATTATATATGATTTGATTTTGGCTACATGAGTTAAATATCTTAGTAGTAACAGTTTAAAAATCTTGAAAACTTTGAAAATGTGCAACTATTTGATTTGAATTCCATATATATATATATTTTAAAACCTTGCTTGACAGTTCTGACTGCTAGTTAAGTGAGGGAGAGTGTTTTCATTTCTTTCTTCTGTTCTGTCTGAGAGGTTCTGATCTCCACCAGGGGACCAGAAAGACCGAGCTGATCAGGTTGGAGTTGGCTTTGTTCCTGATTGGAGATCTGCTTTAGATGGGGATCATTTGCTGATTCAGTGCTGCTCCAGTGACCAAGGTTCAATCTTGTCCTCTGGCACTATCTGTGTAGACTATGCACTTTCTCCCAGTGACCATGTGTGGGTTTACTCTGGATGGTCCAGTTTTTGTTTTTACATTTATTTTTGATTGATGATCTTTCCCCTAAAACCACAGAATGATCAAACCACATCATAGCATGAGAGAACCAGGCATTAATGGTATGTCAAAAGAACAGATAAATATCACATTATCTGGGTTTATTTGCTTTGCAAACATTTCAATATTTCTTTATGACATATAGGATCCTTATCTCCCATCAGGTTTCTGACAGCTTAGAGCAGTCTCATCCCCATTAATATTCCCATCAGTAACCCCAGGATTTATATTGGGAACAATTTACACTGGGCAATTAATTTATGAACCCCCACATCTTTGGGACGTGGGAAGAAATAGCTCTTAGAAATAGTTGTTAGATATAGCTCTTAGGGCTAATGGAATCAAGGGATATGGGGAGAAAGCAGGAACAAGGTACCGATTTTGGATGATTAGCCATGATCATATTGAATGGCGGTGCTGGCTCAAAGAGCTGAATGGTCTACTCCTGCACCTATTTTCTATGTTTTTATGTTTTTATGAAATCATGTCACCTGGAAAATAATCCATACGATCACAGGGAGAATGTGCATAGTCCAAAAATAAATACCCTGATTGTTTCCTAACATGTGTGGCCATCCACAGCATTATCAACTTGCAATTAAGTAAAAACGTGAATGTGGTACAACAACCCAAAATGTTAGGAGCCATTGAGGGAGATACCTATCGGAGGAAAGGGGAGGTGTGTTGATGGCAAATTTGTGTTTAGCAATCCCATAATCGGGTAAAGATGGGGGCAAATGCAGGAGACCTCAGAATGAACAAGGCAGTTAATGGGCAAAATAAAGCAGTAAAGGGACTTAGAACTCTAATTAAAAATTCCAACTGGAGGTGTTGGTGACTTGAAGCCAAAAGGTCAGTAAAAACAGATGAAGGCCAGCATACTCAAGAAGTAATTCAAGTTTGGTGGAGAGAGCTTTGGAACACCTGTCCATGGATGACCAGGTGACATGGGACTTGGCTGTGGATGGGTTTGATGTAAAAACTAAAGCAAGTGATGTTACAGAGTTGCAAGGAGGAACTCAGTTGGAAATTGTTGGGTGCCAAGTTTGGGAACCATGGCTTTCACCCTATTACCATGGATGGTCACGGTCAAGTTATGGTGTTTGTGGTGCAGGCTGAAGGCAGTGGTTTTACTATTCCTATAGATTGACTGACGAAAAATGTAGTCCTTCCCAGTATTGAACAAACCTAATCGTACCTGCAGGTGAGCAGCGGATTAAAATGGGTGGCGTGATAAGACCAGGTATCATCAACATACAATTAAATCTAACGAACATGATGGGATTTAGTGAAATGAATATCATAACATTGCACGGACAATACTCATTACTGCACATTGCAGTTCCAAAGTTTTCATTGAATCCGTTTTCATATAATAACATTTTCAGTCAATTGGCAATAGACAATAGGTGCAGGAGTAGGCCATTTCGTCCTTCTAGCCAGCACCGCCATTCAGTGTGATCATGGCTGATCATCCCCAATCAGTACCCCATTCCTGCCTTCTCCCCATATCCCCTGACTCCGCTATTTTTAGCTCTCTCTTATCTAGCTCTCTCTTGAAAGCATCCACCTCCACCTCTTGAGAGAACCCACCTCCACCGCCCTCTGATGCAGAGAATTCCACAGACTCACCACTCTCTGTCAGAAAAAGTGTTTCCTCGTCTCCGTTCTAAATGGCTTACTCCTTATTCTTAAACTGTGGCCCCTGGTTCTACTCTCCCCCAACATCGGGAACATGTTTCCTGCCTCTAGCGTGTCCAAGCCCTTAACAATCTTATATGTTTCAATGAGATTCCCTCTCATCCTCTAAAATCCAGAGTGTACAAGCCCAGCTGCTCCATTCTCTCAGCATATGACAGTCCCGCCATCCCGGGAATTAACCTTGTAAACCTACACTGCACTCCCTCAATAGCAAAAATGTCCTTCCTCAAATTAGGGAACCAAAACTGCACACAATACTCCAGGTGTGGTCTCACTAGGGCTCTGTACAACTGCAAATAAACTGCAATAAGAAGAGCGGAAGTGTCGGACTACTCCAGTCAATGTTAATTAAATGTCAAAAGATGAGGATGAAGTACCTAATGTACACGTTGCTGAATGGGGTTCGAGTGTGCAGCTTTTTTCTCCTTCAGGCATGTAACTGTATAGAGGCATTCTAGATTTTGCAATTTAGAAAGAGAGTTTAAACAATTACAAGTTTGAACAACAAATTAGTATTCAGATAAGGTGATCATCAGTAATTCAATGAATATTAATTAAATCCCTTGTGGCTGTTCCTTGTAATGTTGACAGTGACTGTATATTCAGAAGTTAATGGGCTACTGAAGTCAAGTAATAATTTTTAGTCAATGGCAGTGTTCAAATCCACAGCAGAAGCTTAACTGAAAGCTTAGATTGATGATGTTTTAAATCTAGCTTTTTAAATCTTTGCCTGCCTTTTTAAATAAAACTAAAAATTCTTGTTAGTAAAGCATTTGAAAATTCAATTTATATATATATATGTATACTAGACTAAGTGGGAACAGTTGGGTCCCAGCATCACACGGGAGGGCTGGTCCCCCAACGCAATATTCCACCTCTCCACCAATTCCAATATTGCTGGCCAGTGGTGGGGGGAAGGGGTGGGGGGGGTGCTTTCTGGAGCGCTGACATGGGTTTTGTGGGCCGAAGGGACTGATTTCTGAGGGCCAGTGTGGAAATTGTGGGCCGAATGGATTCCTGGGCTTGCCGCTCAGTCACTGAGGCATGGCAGCTCAGTCACAGGCCTGGCAGGCTGGCTGCTCAGAAACTGCCAGAAATTCTGATGAAAGCTTTGAGAGAGAAAGGGGAAAGGGTGGACAGTTTTAGACATTTTCATCTTTTTTTTTTACAGATCACAGCAATGAAGGAAGAAAGTCTATCTTTGCGTGGATCTCTGTAGCGCTAGTATGGGTGTTGTTAGCTGAAGGGACTGGTTTCCAGAGGGCTAGTATGGACATTGTGGACTGAATGGATTCTTGGACTTGCAGTTCAGTGAGTCAAGGCTGGTGGGCTGGCACTTCAGTCACTTACAGCTGGTGGGCTGGCAGTTCACTCAGTTACCCCTCATCTCTTCACCCCCCAACTCTGCTCCTTGCCATTCCCCTCCCCCCCACATATTCAGTCCATCTCCCCTCAACCTTCCCCCCATGCACTCTTAGTGGCTCTCTGACAATGCAGCCATTCCTGCCTATCACGTACCCATTGTGATGAAGAACACGCAAGCATGGCAAGTGGAAAAAGGATATATTAAAGTTTAAAATGTGAATGTCTTAAAACATTGCAATCCAACCTCACAGCACTCCAAGCAGAGTGGAGGCAGCAAGTCCAACCTCACAGCATTCCAAGCAGGGTGCGGGCAGCAAGTCCAATCACACAGCACCTCATGCAGAGTGCAGGGAGCAAGTCCAATCTCACAGCACTCCAACAGGGACAGACACACACGGACAGACACACACACACACAGACACAGACACACACACACACACACACACACACACACACACACACACACACACACACACACACACACAGACACACACACACGCAGGGACACACACACACACACACACACACACACACAGCACCAATACTAAAATGCCAAGTAACTTCAGAACGTGGTAAGCATACTGAATCCTGTTACTAACCATATATTCAATGTAAGTAGTTTGAAAATAAGAACATAGGTGTGCCTAAACCAAATGATTCAAATGTTTAAAGCCATTTTTATTCTGAAACACTTCTCTAGAGCTGCTGTTACTTCAAAAACATGCTTTAAATAACTTTCAACAAACACACACACACTCACCATATGTATGGCAGTAAGCTCTCTTGAATTACTCAAACGGTTCAGAGTGGCATCTCCACTTTGGGCCTTCCACACTCAGCGCCACCTCTGAACTCACCGGAATGACGCAATCAGCACTCACTAAGCCGAAGCCAGTGAATGAGCGGCAATTTTGCATTAAACACAGTCCTGATCTAATAAAACATTTATTCACGGTTTTCCTTCCAAAAACTGTAGCACAGCAAGCCACATTAAAAACCCAAGCCACGTTTAAAAAGCAAAACACATTTGAAAATAAAGGCACAGTTTAGCGGCACTGTCAAAGGCACACTTTTCAACTAGCGGCACAGTCAAAAGGCACACTTTTCAATTAGCGACACAGTCAAAAGGCACACTTTTCAATTAGCGGCAGTCAAAAGGCACACTTTTCAATTCGCGGCACAGTCAAAAGGCACACTTTTTATAGTCCCTTCCCCTCCCACCAGAAGGGGCATGGCTTTCATGGCATGATTGACAGGAGAGAGAGAATCTCAACATTTTTTAAACATTAATAAGTCTTTTATTTTTCATCGATGGGAAAAATCCACAGCGGTGGGGGACTGTGAGTCAGATGGCCAAAAATCACAGCCATAAGTGGGAGCATCTTTTTCTAAAATCAATATGCAGTGCAAAGAGGAAGTGGTCAACATCAGAGTTTTAATTATATAGATATTTATAGCAATATATTGCAGCACTTTATGTCTTGGTCTTTCGGGTGGAGAAATTTGGGTTTTGGTATTGGACAAAGTGTGATGGGATCTAGGTACCAGTGGATGGGCACACTAATGATCCCACAGTCCCATAAGAAGTCACCTGTTGTACAAGTTCAGGACATTGATGTCCTCCCATCCCAGTCACCTCCCACTCAACACAGTCAAGCAGCATACTCACCTATGGCCCGTAGCCAATCATCCTAGACAGCTCAAATATGTAGGGCAATAGTCTGAAGCCAATTCATCAGGTCAAGGATTTTTTACTAGTCATCAGTGGTGCTGGGTCAAAGTGAAAGGGAATGGCCTGATGACTGCAACCAAGGGAACACTATGACATAGCTCAATGCCCACAAACCCAAGCTGTTGTCTCCTGTTGTCCAAGATATGCAATAAATATAGAAGCTTGAAAGTGTGTACCACCAGACTCAGAGAACAGCTTCTTCCCCACTGTTAGCAAGCTTCTGAATGGTTCTTCCATAAGTTATGGTACTGTCCAATTCAGTTCTAGTCTGTTGCAAATTTTGGACTTTGTCCATTGAACAGGGTGTGCTATAATGCTGAAAACTATATTCTGCACTCTGTATCTTCTCCTTTGATCTACTTATTGCATTGAGTTTGACTTGATTGTATTTATGTATGGTATTGTTTGATCTGATTGGAAGCTTCTCACTGCAACTTGGTATGTGACAACAGTAAAAGTCAAGGTTTTAAGATTATACATAAATGAAAGATTGCAGATGTTAGAAATGTGGAATAAAAACAACATGTCTGGAAATATTGAGTAGATGAGGAATCTCTGCCGAAAGAGACTGTTAATATTTTCAGTCGATGATCCTTTGTTAAAACCAGGAAGAGTTGGAAGGCAAGAATGTTTAATATTTAAAGAGAAGGGGAGGGTGAACAAAGGGAATTTCTGTGATGGATTATTTCTTGGTCTCCGCTCTCTGTTGTAAATACTGATACTCCAGCTGAGAGAGGATGGTGAAGGCTTGTTAGTTTCAGATGATTCTTCTGGAGAAGATGCAAATAGGGGAAATGAATACAGAGAGTGAGGAAAAACAGCACTGAAACAGTGAGATACACCCTCATATAGAACATTGTCAACTTCCCTCATTGTTTCCAAATTAAATATGTTATTTTTATGAACACTTGTTTGAGAAATAGACCAGTTTATTGTTTCAGTCCGCCCCACACATTTTCTCCCAGTATATTGATGAATGTGTTGGTGCTGATTCCTGCTCACGTAGGCTCTATGGGTGGAGATGGGAGATAAAAAGGGGGTGATCCTCTCATTGGGATTCCAACTAGTCAATGGGAACAATATCCTGGGAGATTGCAGACAGATGCAAGAGTAATATAGATGTTATAGTTGGTTATTTTAACGCCATTGTGTCAATGGTTTAGATGGGGTGGAATTTGTTAAGTGCGTTCAGAAATGTTTCCTCGGGTACATGTAGAGGGCACCACAAGAGAGAGGCCAAAACTTGACGACTCTGGAAACTGGGTAGGGGAAGTGATTGAATTGTTGGTGGGCAAGCTGTTTGGAGCTTTAAAATAGTTATGTTTATGAATAAGGTGAAAGTTCTAAATGGGGGCAAGGCCAACTTTGATGGTATTGTACAAGAGCATAGTTTAGTTTATTATTGTCATATATACCAAGATACAGTGAAAAGCTTTTGTTTGTGTGGTATCCAGTTAGAAAAAAGACGATACATGAATACTATCAAGCCTTCCACAGTGCAAAAAGATAAATGATAAATAGTACACAATTTAGTGCAAAAATGTAACATTGGAGTCTGATAAAGTCCGGTGGGAGGTCAGGACTGCATTCTAGTTTATGATAGGACTGTTCAGTAGCTTGATAACAGCTGGGAAGAAACTGTTCCTCAAACTGGAGGTATGTGTTTTTAAACTTCTGTTTCTCCTGCATGATGGGAGAGGGGAGAAGAGGGAATGACCGGGGCGAGACTGGTCTTTGATTATGCTGGTGACTTTGCCGAGGCAGCGTGAAGCGTAGAAGGAGACGATGGAAGGAAGATTGGTTTGTGTGATGGTGTGGGCTACGTCAACAGCTCTCTGCAATTTATTGTGGTCTTGGATGGAGTTCTTCCCAAACTAGGCTGTGATACATCCCGATAAGATACTTTCAAAGCCGCATCTGCTGAGGTTCATGAGGTTTGTTGGAGAAATGCCGAACCTCATACGCCTTCAAAGGAAATATAGGCGTTAGCTTGCATTCTTGGCCACAGCATTGATGTGGCTAGTCCAGGGAAATTGCTGGTGATATTTATTCCTAGGAACTTGAAGCTTTTGACCATCTCAACTTCAGTGCCATCGATGTGTGTGTACAACTTTGCACCCTGAATTATTGGCCTCCTCTATTCACTCAGAATTCCTCAATTTACACCTCCACAGATAGACAAGCTATGATGAATCCACATTTTGGATTGTTCCTCATCCGTTCTCAGCCACAATTTGCATTGTTTGCTCTCTCTTGGTCTTCACCCTGTCACAGAGGTCACTTTCTTCTTCCCATCCCTCCTCCTTTTCTGCAAGTTAAAACATGCTTGCTTTCTGACTTTCCCATATTTTAATGTAAGGTCATTGACCTAAAATGTTTACTTTGTCCCCACTTGACTAACCTTTGCCTGAATCTTGAGCATTTTCTGTTTTATATGCAACAGTGAAGTCCCTTGTACTATGATGTTTGGTTGGAAGAAATAGCTTTTTAAGTGTCACCTTATCACATCTGTCATTTTTAGTGCCCTGAGCTATCATCTCAGAAATGTGACTATTTTCTGGGAAGCATAACAAAATGCCGATTTCTATTCAGATCGGAGACTCAAGCAAGCTGATACATTGACCTTTTTGATGAACGTGGAATGACAGAACAGAGTGAAGTCTACTCGTTTGCTGAGCTGAGTTGATTTTGCTCATTCTCAATCCTGAACGGTGTAGAGTGATAAAGTATGAATGAAGCAGTTGAGTTATAAATTAAAACTGAGTGATGCTGAAATATCTTCGCACATCATTCACATCTCCTCACATGTTTTGCTATTCCAAGCAGACTTTACAGAACCTATTTTGACTTGTAGTTTTCATTTGATTTTAGCTTTGAGTACGCCGAGGCACAATAGGCATTTTAGCTGTGGTAAACATAAGGGTGTAGTGGTACCTAGTGGTGGGATGGGAAATCAGAACCCTCGTCATTGGTTGGCATGGTCATGAGACCACGGGGATTCGATTTGCGGGCTTTTAGTTATCAGCGCTCCTCCCAGTGACAGGAGCTGTGTTCTTAAGCTCGACTAGGCACGCGTATTTACAGGGTTCCTGTTTGTTTTTTGCGAATGAAAAAATCTATTTCACTCAACCTGCCTGGTGTCGCTTCAGTGGTGACCCCACTGAATATGCAAGCCTCCGAAAACCTCGATGCCAACCCCGCCCAGCAAAACGCGGTTTCCCTTAAACTGCTCGTTTTCTGTGCGGTTCAGCCTCATGTGTGGTTTCAGCACATCAAGGCCCAGTTTGAGATCCGCCAGATTGTCGCGGATTCCACCCGGTATTTCTGCGTGGTTGGTGCACTCAGCCAGGACACTGCCACCCGTTTGCTCCCTTACCTACAGAATCTGCCCGCCGTCAATAAATATGAGGGTCTCAAGGCACTGCTGCTGCGCACTTTCGGGCTCAGCCGCCGCGATCGCGTGGCCCGGCTCTTACACACGGACGGCCTCAGCAATCGTAAGCCGTTGGTGTTAATGAGCGAGACGCTGTCGCTCAAGAATGGCCACCAGCATAGTCTCCTGATTGAGCCGGCTTTCCTGGAGCAGATGCCTGATGACATCCACCTGCTCCTCGCCAGGTGCTACTTCACTGCTCCCCTGCAGGTGGGAGAGCTGTGGCTCGCCAAGCAGCAGGACGGTGTTTCCATCAGCCGGGTGTCTGCGGCTCCGCAACGGCCACGACGGTCCGTTCCACCATCGACTGACAGCGCCGTGCCGCAGCCAACCGCCGTGGATCGCAGTAAGCACCAGAGGTGATACTACCACCAATGCTGGCGTGCGGAGGCCCGCCAATGCCATGCTCCCTGCTCGCATCCGGGAAATGTCTCGGCCGATCACCAGTAGAGGCTATCGCGGTCAGCCAGAAACATCACCTCTACGTTCGGGACCGCCATTCCGGGCTCCGATTTCTAGTGGACACTGGGGCTGAGCTCAGCATCTTTCCTCTGTCTGGGGTTGACACCCGTGCCAGTAAGCGAGGCCCCACCCTGAACACCGTCAATGGCAGCCCCATCAGGTGATGGCAGTGATCATAATATGATTAGTTTTAATCTGCAATTTGAGAACCAATCAGAAATGGCAGTGATGCAGTTGAACAAAGGGGACTATGAAGGCATGAGAGAGGAGCTGGCCAAAGTAGACTGGAAAGGGATCCTAGCAGGAATGACGGTGGAACAGCAATGGCAGGAATTTCTGGGCATAATCCGGAAGACGCAGGATCACTTCATTCCAAAAAGGAAGAAAGATTCTAAGGGGAGTAGGAGGCAACCGTGGGTGACAAGAAAAGTTAGGGATAGAATAAAACTGAAAGAAAAGATGTATAACGCAGCAAAGAGTAGCCGGAAGCCAGAGGATTGGGAAACTTTCTTAGGACAACAGAAGGAAACAAAACGGGCAATATGGGCTGAAAAGATGAAGTATGAGGGGAAGCTGGCCAGGAATATAAAGAAGGACAGTAAAAGCTTATTTAGATATGTTAAGGGAAAAATAGTAGCAAAGTCAAATGTGGGTCCCTTGAAGGCAGACACGGGTGAAATTATTGTGGGCAACAAGGAAATGGCAGAAGAGTTGAATAGGTACTTTGGATCCGTCTTCACTAAGGAGAACACAAACAATCTCCCAGATGTACTGGAGGACAGAAGATCTAAGGGGGTAGAGGAACTGAAAGAAAGTTTCATTAGGTGAGAAATAGTATTGGGTAGGCTAATGGGACTGAAGGATGATAAATCCCCTGGGCCTGATGGTCCGCATCCCAGGGTCCTCAGGGAGGTGGCTCGAGAAATAGTGGCGCATTGGTGATCATTTTCCAATGATCAATAGATTCAGGATCAGTTCCTGTGGATTGGAGGATTGCTAATATTATCCCACTTTTCAAGAAAGGAGCGAGAGAGATAACGGGGAATTACAGACCAGTTAGCTTAACTTCAGTGGTGGGAAAGATGCTGGAGTCAATTATTAAAGTGGTAATAATGGAGCATTTGGGTAGCAGTAAGAGGATTAGTCCAAGTCAACATGGATTTATGAAAGGGAAATCCTGCTTGACTAATCTTCTGGAATTTTTTGAGGATGTGACAAGTAAAATGGATGAAGGGGTGCCAGTGGATGTAGTGTATCTAGACTTTCAGAAAGCCTTTGATAAGGTCCCGGGAGACTGGTGACTAAAATTAGAGCACATGGTATTGGGGGTAGGGTGTTGACATTAGGAAAGGGGAAAATGCAACGAGACCTGGGTGTCATGGTACACCAGTCATTGAAAGTAGGCATGCAGGTGCAGCAGGCAGTGAAGAAAGCAAATGGTATGTTAGCATTCATAGCGAAAGGATTTGAGTATAGGAGCAGGGAGGTTCTACTGCAGTTGTACAGGGTTTTGGTGAGGCCACACCTGGAGTATTGCGTACAGTTTTGGTCTCCAAATCTGAGGAAAGACATCCTTGCCATAGAGGGGGTACAGAGAAGATTCACCAGACTGATTCCTGGGATGTCAGGACTTTCATATGAGGAAAGATTGGATAGACTCGGCTTGTACTCGCTGGAATTTAGAACATTGATGGGGGATCTTATAGAAACTTACAAAATTCTTAAGGGGTTGGACAAGCTAGATGCTGGAAGATTGTTCCCGATTTTGGGGGAGTCCAGAACAAGGGGTCACAGTCTAAGGATAAGGGGGAATTCCTTTAGGACCGAAATGAGGAAAACATTCTTTACACAGAGAGTGGTGAGTCTCTGGAATTCTCTGCCACAGAAGGTAGTTGAGGCCAGTTCATTGGCTATATTTAAGAGGGCGTTAGATGTGGCACTTGTGGCTAAAGGGATCAGGGGGTATGGAGAGAAGGCAGGTACGGGATACTGAGTTGGATGATCAGCCATGATCACATTGAATGGCGGTGCAGGCTCGAAGGGCCGAATGGCCTACTCCTGCACCTATTTTCTATGTTTCTATGTTTCTATGACATGGATAGAAAATTGGTTGGCAGACCGGAGGCAAAGAGTAGGAGTGAACGGGTCCTTTTCAGAATGGCAGGCAGTGGCGAGTGGAGTGCCGCAAGGCTCGGTGTTGGGGCTGCAACTGTTTACCATATATATATAAATGATTTGGAAGAGGGAATTAGGAGCAACACTAGCAAGTTTGTGGATGACACAAAGCTGGGTGGCAGTGTGAACTGTGAAGAGGATGTTAGGAGGTTGCAGGGGGACCAGGACAGGTCGAGTGAGTGGGCAGATGCATGGCAGATGCAGTATAATATAGATAAATGTGAGGTTATCCACTTTGGCGGCAAAAACAAGGGAGCAGATTATTATCGCAATGGGGTTAGGTTAGGTAAGGGGGAGGTACAGCGAGACCTGGGTGACCTTGTACACCAGTCACTGAAAGTTGGCATGCAGGTACAGCAGGCAGTGAAGAAAGCTAATGGAATGTTGGCCTTCATAACAAGAGGATTTCTGTACAGGAGTAAAGAGGTTCTTCTGCAGTTGTATAGGGTGAAACCACATTTGGAGTATTGTGTACAGTTTTGGTCTCCTAATTTGAGGAAGGACATCCTTGTGATTGAGGCAGTGCAGCGTAGGTTCACGAGATTGATCCCTGGGACGGCGGGACTGTCATATGAGGAAAAATTGAAAAGACTAGGCTTGTATTCACTGGAGTTTAGAAGGATGAGGGGGAATCTTATAGAAACATATAAAATTATAAAAGGACTGGACAAGCTAGATGCAGGGAAAATGTTCCCAATGTTGGGTGAGTCCAGAATCAGGGGCCACAGACTTAGAATAAAGGGGAGGTCATTTAAGACTGAGCTGAGAAAAAACTTTTTTATCTAGAGAGTTGTGAATTTATGGAATTCCCTGCCACAGAGGGCAGTGGAGGCCAAATCACTGGATGGATTTAAGAGAAAGTTGGATAGAGCTCTAGGGGCTAGTGGAGTCAAGGGATATGGGGAGAAGGCAGGCACTGGTTATTGATAGTGGACGATCAGCCATGATCATAATGAATGGCGGTGCTGGCTCGAAAGGCCGAATGGCCTCCTCCTGCACCTATTTCCTATGTTTCTATGTTTCTATCCACACGTATGGTACTCGCACCGTTCCCCTCGTTCTCGATTCTCGCCGTTTACTATCGCGGACGTCTCCCGGCCACTGCTCATTCGCACAACTCTTCAGACCGTGGTGCTCAGTTCACCTCTGCCCTGTGGTTGGCATGGCTCAGCTGTACGGCGCTCAGCTGCATCATACCACTGCGTACCATCCTCAGGCCAACCGTTTGGTGGAGCGTTTTCCCCGCACCTGAAAGCACGGCTCACGGGTCCTGATTGGGTGGATGCGTTGCCTTGGGTGTTGCTGGGGATCCGCACGGCCCCTAAGGCGGATTTGGACACTTCATCTGAGGAGCTGGTTTACGGCTCCCTTCCGAAGGTGCCTGGTGATTTCCTTCCTGCGGCTCGGGGGCAGCAGGAACCCTCTTCATCTGTGCTGGCGCACCTCTCCTGTTCCAACCTCTCACCATGGTGTTACTCCTTCCTATGTTCCGCCTGCACTCAAGTACTGCACCTTTGTTTTCCTCCGTAGCGACTTGCACCGGACTCTGCTGCAGCGGCCTTATGAGGGTCCTTTCCAGGTGGTGCGTCACGACTTTTGTTTTGGATGTCGGGGGCCGGGAGGAGATCGTTTCGGTGTCCTGCCTCAAGCCCGCCCATGTTGGTAGATCAGCCCCGGCGTAGAGGTTGTCCGCTGGCCATTCTGCTTTCATCGGTTGCACCTGTCCCTCCTGTCTCCACTCGGTCTGGCCGCCTGATTCGGACTCCTGCTCGTTTCCTTTCCTCTGGTTCTGGGAGGGTCCTGCAGTGGCACCTAGTGGTGGGGTTGGGAAGTCAGAACCCTCGTCATTGGTCGGCCCAGGTTTTGTTTCGCGGGCTTTTAGTTATCAGTACTCCTCCCGGCGATAGGAGCTGTGTTCATAAGCTCGACTAGGCTTACGCGAATATACGGGTTTCTGTTTGTTTTTTGCTAAAATTAATAAACTATTTCACTCAACCTGCCTGGTCTCGCTTCAAGGGAATCAAAAACATTCTGTTGTCTCATAACTGTTCAATGTGTTTGCAATTTTACAGGCAGCATCTGGGACTTTAAAACAAACAGCTAGATGGAATGGTTGAATGCCTTCATATGTCCCAGGAATGACCTCAAATTATTAGGATGTCTCAGGCAGGGACTATTTAAATTCTATTCATTACTTACTGTTTCTGGACTGACCTGTAACAATGAATTTATATTTCACCAGAGAGGTCTTTTGTAAATATAGTTTAATTTCTGCTGAGCCCTTGACAAGCTGCTGTGATAATTTACCCTTCAATTTAGACTCCGAGACAACCTGTCCTACTGAATGTAATAAACTTGTTCCGCTAGTTTCGGAATTCTTTGTTTCTTAAATGATATTAATAGCTGTGGCCCACATCTGCTTCCTTGAGCATTCATGAACAATCTTATCTTTTTTTGTTTCCATGCAACTAAATAACAGATCTTTTCACTGGTGGAACAGGGCAATGGGTTTACTCTGTGAATGGAGGCAGAAAGACTCCCAAGGGGAAAAAAAAGGCTGTGATCTGACCACTCTAGATTAAAGTCAAATGCAATGTTGCACTACATTGACAGAAGCCGGAGCAAGTTAATTTCTGCATTGTCAGATATATGAAAGAACTTCAAATGTTTCTTTGAAATTGAATATGCATAAGGAATTACACCTAAATCAGAAAATGAAACGTGCAGTGCCAGGGGAATTTATGAAAATTATGAACAAATCATTTAATTATTCTGCATCTTATAATCAATTTTGTATTTATTTTCTGTAACATTATTTCAAATTTATAAGAGCACCTTTGTAATAATGAGTCTGGCAAGTGATTTTTACCCAGAGTAGGAGAATCAGGAACCAGAGAGCACAGATTTACAGTGAGAGGGGAAAAATGTAATACAAAGCTGAGGGGCAACTATTTCACACGTTGGGTATATAAAACGAGTCACCAGTTGAGGCAGGTACTATCACAATACTTAAAAGATATTTGGACAGGTACATGGATAGGAAATGCTTGGAGGGATATGTTTCTAATGCAGGCAAGTAGGACTAGTTTTGATGGGCCATTTTAGTTGCCATGGGTAACTATAGAGTTGCCTAAAATTGGCAAATTCAATGTTCATTGGATAATTAAAAAAAAAATACTCAAGCAAAATACGAGGTGCTGTTCCTCCAGTTTACATTGGCCTCACTCTGGCAATGGAGGAGGCCCATGCCAGAAAGGTCAGTATGGGAATTGGAAGGGGAATTAAAGCAGTTAACCATCAGGAGACTTAGTAGGCCTTGGTGGACCAAGCGCAAGTATTCAGCGAACATGTGCCAAATCTACGCTGGGTCACACCGATGAACAGGAGGCTAAATTGTGAATCCTCAATGCAGTAGATTAAGTTTGGGAAGGTGCACATGATAATGTTGGCTGCTTTTTCGAGGCAGCATGAAAAGTAGATCGAGTCAATGGTGTGAAGTTTTTTTTTTTGTAATATTTTTTTATTTGAAGTAAACCATTTACAATGTAAAGCTTACTTTATAAACTAACACCTTAATTCAATATTACTACAAATAACATAACAATACTTAATATCTTCTATTTTTTGGAAATAAAGAAAAAGATATATAAAAGAGAAAAGAAAAAAGAGTAAATAAAAAAAAATAAAAAAAAATTCTTCCCACATACTTCAATCGTAAATAAAAAGAAAATAAAAAGGGAAAATTTGAAAAACAAAAATATTACATATATATAAACAAAAACTAAAGTCATTATACGAAATACTATTTCATTCAGAAATATCTCTAATAAATGCACAATAATATCAATTATAAGTAAGTTATTCGCATCGGATCCATAGGGTGTCCGTCGAGCCGTGATTCCAAGAATAGCTACTTTTCTAAATACTGCATATATGGAGACCATATCGATTCAAAAGAATTATACCTGTCCAAAAGGACAAATCTAATTCTTTCCAAATTCAACGTCTCCAACATCTCTGCTTTCCACATTTTAATTGTTGGAGATAATGTTCCCTTCCAAAATTTAAGTATCATTTTTTTCCCTATTATTAAACAGTAATCAAAAAAATTTCTTTGATTAACCGTGAGTACCAAATTTGGCTCCGGGATTCCGAATATTATTAATTTTGGGTCTGGGTCGAGTTCAACCTTAAGAACTTCCGAAATAACTTTAAAAATTTCAATCCAATAATAATTCAACCGTGGACACGTTACCAAACTATGTATTAAATTTGCTTCAAGATTCTTACATTTATCACAAATAGAGGAGAGACTAGGAAAAATACTTTTTAATTTGGTTTTCGAGTAGTGTAATCTATATATAACTTTAAATTGTATCAGTGTATGTCTGGCATTCAAAGAACACCAATGTATTCTTTGTAAGCATTCTTCCCAAGTTTCTTTTGTTATAGGTAATCCGATTTCATTTTCCCATGCTTGACGATATGTTTCAGTTGTTGGGTTCTCTTTATCTAAAATAATATTGTATATATAAGCTATAAGCTTATCCGTATTTGGATGTAAATTAAACAGCTCATCTAATAAGCCTGGTTCTTTTTTTTTATAGTCTTGTGTGTTACATTTAATAAAATCTCTAATTTGTAAATACCTAAAATGGTGTTGTGAAGGTAATCCAAAAATATCTTGTAACTCTTCAAATAATAAAAAATTTCCATTTCTATAAAGGTGTCCTATCCTTTTAATTCCTAAATCCTCCCACAGTCTAAACCCCGCATCTAAGATTGAGGGTTTAAACAGTGGGTTATTCCTAATTGGTAACCTAAAAGAAAGATTATCCAGATATAGGGTCTTAACTATCTGTTTCCAAATACGCCTATTATTATGAATTATAGGGTTGTCCCTATAAGTCTTTTTTTGTACTTCCTTAGGTGCGAAAATAATCGACTCTATATTGAAAGGTGAACAGTCTTCCTTTTCCATTTTTAACCACATTGGTTCAACATCTATATTTACCCACCAAAAATTCATATTCTTAATCTGGACTGCCCAAAAGTAATATAGAAAATTTGGAAGTGCCAGCCCTCCATTTATCTTAGACTTACATAAGTGTTTTTTACTTATTCTATGACTTTTGTAATCCCAGACAAAATTATTAACTATAGTATCAATTTTTTTTAAAAAACTTTTTGGGAGAAAAAAAGGAATTGCCTGAAATAAATATAACAATTGTGGTAAAAAAATCATCTTTATAGCATTAATCCTACCGATCATAGATATAGGGAGTGTTTTCCAATATAAAATGTTTTTTTTAAGTTTCTCTAATAATTGATAATAATTAGCTTTAATTAATAATTTATAGGATTTAGACACATTGATTCCTAAATATTTAAATTTATCTGTAACTATTTTTAGTGGGTATTTTTGTAATATATTTACATTTATACCAATTATAGGCATAATGTCACTTTTATTCCAATTAATCCTATATCCTGAAAATACGCTAAATTCATTTATAACATTAAATAACTTGGGAATACTACATTCCGGCTTAGTAATATAAATCAGAATATCATCTGCATATAAAGATATCTTATTATTTGTTGTGTCAGTATTATACCCATATATTTCGGGTTCTGATCTGATTCTTTCGGCCAGAGGTTCTATCACCAAAGCAAATAATAAAGGGGATAACGGACATCCCTGTCTGCATCCCCTAAAAAGTCTAAATTTAGGTGATAGTATTTGATTGGTTAAAATTCTTGCTGTAGGGTTAGAATATAATATTCTTACCCATTTACAAAATCCATCCCCCAATTGATACTTTTCCATTATATTAAATAAATATGACCATTCCACCTGGTCGAATGCTTTTTCAGCATCCAACGATATAACTGCTAATTCACTATCTCTCCTTCTTCTCGAGTATATAATGTTAAACAAGCGTCTAAGATTATGTGATGAATAACGTTTTGGAATAAAACCTGTTTGATCATAATGTATTATTTTGGAAATCACTAAGCTTAGCCTCCGAGACAGTACTTTAGTTAATATTTTTTGATCAGTATTTAAAAGGGCAATCGCTCGATATGATCCAGGATCTTCCAGATCCTTATCTAATTTAGGAATTAATGTAATTGTACATTCATTTAAAGACTCTGGTAACTTTCCTAACTCATAGGTATGTCTATACACTGTTTGTAATCTTGATGAAAGTAGATCATGAAATTTTTTATAAAATTCTGCACTCAGGCCATCGGGGCCCGCTGTTTTACCATTTTTTAACGATCCAATTGATTCTTCGATATCTATTACCGATATTTCAGCATTTAATAATTGCCTACTCTCAAAATCTAGCTTATTAAAATGACATTTTTCTAAAAATGTTTCCATTTCATCTGTTTGCCCTGTTAATTTAGATGAATAAAGATTTTGATAATATTGTAAAAATGTGTCATTAATGTCTTTTGGTATAGTCAATGTATTTCCCTGTACCGATCTAATACTATGTATAGTTTTTTCATCGTCTAATCTTCTGAGTTGTCGTGCTAATAATTTTTGAGGTTTATCACCAAATTCAAAATGAACTTGTTTAGTTTGTTGATATAGTTTTATCACTTGATCAGAGTAAATTTTATTTAATCTATATTTTAATATAGCAATTTTATTACTCAACTCTTTAGAAGGATGTATTATATTTTCACTATCTAATTGTTTTATCTCTTTTTCTAACTTTTGCTCCATTTTTCGATTTACTTTGTTAAAATGAGCTTGTGCTGATATTATTGCACCGCGCATAAATGCTTTAAATGTATCCCATAATAATAATGGGGAAGTCTCAGATTTATCGTTAGTTTCAAAAAATAATTTAATCTGTTTCTCCACATAGTTACAGCAATCTTTATCCTTTAATATCTGTGTGTTGAATCTCCAAATATTAGTTTTATTAACTATATCTTTTAATTTTATCTTAAATGTTAATGGAGCGTGATCTGAGATAATAATATTATGATACTTTGCATCATACGTAAAGGGGAGTAATTTTGAGTCGACTAAGAAATAATCTATCCTCGAGTAGGTTCCGAATACCGGCGAGAAAAATGAATATTCCCGTCCGGTTGGATTATCCAATCTCCAAATATCTTTAACATTCGATGTCTTAATAAAAGAATTTATAAGCTTACTTGATTTAGAAAGAGCCTTACTTTTTGTAGAAGATCTGTCCAAATAATTATCTAAAGTACAGTTTAAATCACCTCCAATTATTAAATTATATTGGGTGGATATAGGAATACTATTAAATATTTTCTTAAAAAATAGTGGATTATCAAAATTAGGTGCGTATATATTCATAAGAATTACTTTTTTTAAATATAGTTCCCCTGTAATTATTAAATATCTACCCTCCTTATCCTCTATTATCGAATTAAGTTTAAAAGGTATACCTTTACGAATAATTATTGCAACCCCTCTAGATTTGTGTATAAACGAAGAATGATATACTTTTGAAATCCATTTAGCTGTTAATCTATATTGAGCATCTTTTTTAAGATGTGTTTCCTGAAGAAACGTAACTCCAGATTTCAATCTATTCAGCTGAGCTAATACCTTTCCCCTTTTAATTGGTTCATTGATTCCTTTAACATTCCAACTACAGAAGGTGATTCCATCACCCCCATTCCTTACATTCATATCTTGCATTTTATTGTTAGGGTGGCTTTTTTTGGAGTAGCCTTCTTGGCTCCTCCAGCCCGACATTACACCCCAACTTCAATCCGATGCGAATTTCCAATTCCATTAAACCATATCCATTTAATCTGATTATATAAAATAGATAGAAGTCATGATTATATAATATATAATATAAAATCAAGTATGTGTTATACAAAAAATAATAACGAGTGTAAATATAAAAAAAATAAAGGGTGATAAAAAGGTGATCAGAAAAAAAAGAGACTACACTTTTATAGTGTGTAGTGTGCACAGGTGAAAGCCACACTAACATGGCTACTAATCTAGCGACTTCCGTTTTCTAAAAAAAAAAGATGTTAAATATTCCAGCTCTTATTTGAAATACTGTATATATTGGGGTGGGGGTGCTAACTTTATATTCTTAATAACTTTTTCTATTATTCATATTAATAGTTTTTAGTTGTTAATTTCAACTATAATTAGTATCATAATTAGTAATACTATATAAGTGAAGTAAGGGAAATCAAACTAATTAGTGATTAGCAATTAATAATTACAAATTAGTATTTATTAATTAATTAGTAAGCAATATAATACTACAATTCAATGTCCGTTATTTCGCCTTTTTCTCAGTGAGTGGTTCATAACCGCAGGTCCATAAAGTTCATTCATCAATTACTCCTGTCGGGTCTGCTCCTTCTTCCTCTGCTTCTCCTTCTTCTCCTTCTTCTCCTTCTTCTACCTTCTTCTGTATTTTCCGAGCGAATTCCAGTGCCGCTGTATGCTTGGTGAAACGAAGATCCTTCTTCTCGTAGGTAACTCTAAGTATTGCCGGGTACACCAGACCATATCTGATCTCCTTTTTTCCTTTTATATCTCTCAAGATGCGTCTTGTTTCTGTGAATAGAGCTCTTCTTTTAGCCACTTCGGCCGGGTAGTCTCTGAAGATACTGATGTTATCTCCTTCGTATTTCAGATTTCTTTTTCTTATTATTATCTTCATCATATCTTCAAAGACGCTGTCATAAACCACCTTTACAATTACTTGTCTTGGTGGTGCACCACTCCTAGAAGCCGGTCTTAAAGCCCTGTGGGCTCGGCCCAACAGGGGTTCTTCATCCAGATCCAAAATGTCCTTCAGGAGTTTAGCAAAGAATTTACGTGGGTCATGGTTTCCTTCGCGTCCCTCAGGCAAACCTACTATGCGCAAATTCTTACGTCTTTGCCGCCCCTCCAAATCAATACATTTCTCATTTATTTTACGTACTAATTCAGAGAGGCGTTTGTTCTCTTCGTTTATCTTCTCATTCTCCCTCGCAGTTGTCAGAGCGGCATCAGTTAATTCTTTAATCGTATCATTTTGTTGATCCAGTACAGTTGACATAGGGCTTAACCTCGCCTCTATTTTCGCATCCATCATCTCTTCCATCATTCGCTCCATCCCAGCAAGTTTATCAGTTACCTCAATCATTTGAGTATGTATCTCCTCCTCCTGTTCTGTTTTCCATTCATTCATCATGATTTTTACCATTTCTTTAACTTCTCTCATTAATTCTTCTTTGATTTTTCGAATATCCGTTTTTAAGGCTTTCATTTCATCCTTAATTTCTTTATAATCTTTCTTCACTTCTTTTTGTGTTTCTGTTTGTGTTTCCTTCAGCATTTTCCTCATATCAGCCAGCAGAGATTTTTTAAGATCTTCCATCTCAGCTTTTCTTAGTGAAATCTCTTCTTGGGAGGCAGCCTGTCCCGAGCCTGAAGCTTTGGTGGGGCCTACCTCCCTTCTGGAACCTTTCTTCGGCTGTGTGGGGGAGGAGGGATTCATTTTAAATTTCTTACCGGAGTCGCTAAAGTCGCGCGCCTGATGACGTCACGCAGCTTACAATCGCACCCGGAGCCGTTTAAAATCGATCTCCTACGGTAAGTAGTGTTAGCAGCCTCCTCTAACCCCGTTTTTTTTCCAGATTTTTTAAGAGCTGGTCTGGCGCTGTTCTCTCCTAGAACATGGCGCCACCGGAAGTCCCAATGGTGTGAAGTTTGGTGTGAAGAATGATGCGACAAAATATAGGAAGGATATCGAGATCCTGGTGTCCTGATGTCGGGACAACAACCTTTCTCTCAATGATCTTGAAGCCATGACCAAGAAAGCACACCAAAGCCTCTACTTCCTTAGAAGGCTTAGGAAGTTCAGCATGTTCCTTATAACTTGCACCAACTTCTACAGATGCACCATAGAAAGCATTTTATCAGGATGCATTACAGCTTGGTTTGGGAACAGCTCCATTCAAGACCACAAAATATTACAGCAAATTGTGGACGCAGCCCAGACCATCACACAAACCAACCTCCCTTCTATTGACGCCAATGATACCTCAGGCTGTCTTGGCAAGGTCCCTTTCCCATCATACAAAAGGTATAGAGGGGTGAAAACACACACCTCCAGGTTCAGGGACAATTTCTTCCCAGCTGTTATCAAGCAACCGAATCATCCTACCATAATCAGAGAGCATTGTTGAACTACTGTCTTCCTCTTTGGTGACCCTCGGACTATCCTTGATCAGACTATGCTGGCTTTACCTTGCACTAAACATTATCCCCTTATCATGTATCTATACATTGTAAATGGTTTGATTGTAATCATATACTGTCTTTCTGCTGACTGGATAGCACACAAAAAAAGCTTTTCACTGTACCATGGTACACGTGAGAATAAACTAAACTGCAATTTCTTGTGATCTTGGGCATAGCTGTTCCCACCAAGCTGTGATGCAACCTAACACTATGCTTTCAATGTTGCATCTGAAGAAGTTTGTAAGAGTCACTGGAGACATGACAAATTTTGTCAGTCTCCTCGGGAAGTGGAGGCGTTTGTGTATCTTCTTGGCTGTCATATCATTGTGGTTGGTCCATGAGAGATCATTGGTAATATTAACACGAAGGGACTTGAAACTTTCAACTATTTCCACTTTTGTTCCATTGATAGTGATTGGGTATGTACTTCACCATGCTACCTGAAGTCAGTAACTAGCTCCTTCATTTTGCTAACATTGAGGGAGAGGCTGGTTTCCATCCTCCATGCCATTAAGTTCATGTTCATTAGTGATAGGAGCAGAATTAGGCCATTCGGCTCATCACGTCTACTCCGCCATTCAATCAAGGCTGATCTATCTCTCTCTCCTAACCCCATTCTCCTGCCTTCTCCCCATAACCCCTGACACCCATACTAATCAAGATTCTATCTTGATTCTAGTTCTCCATCTGCTTCCTGTAGTCCATCTCACCATTGTTCGTCATTCAGCCCACAACAGTGGGTGTTGCCTGCAAACTTGTAAATGGAATAAGCACTGAATTTGGCCATAGTCATACATGGATAGGGAGCATGGTAAGAATGTAGCATGCAATGTCTAAAACAAAAAAAAAAGACTATAGCAGAATTGTAATTTCAAACTATATATAATGGTTTTTTTGTCAGACTGCTTCAATGGAGTAATGACAAAAAATTCTGAGTTGTCACTTTACAGCTACTTCCTTAGATCTTTGATTTTGCTTTCATCGTGATTCAAATGACCCAAAGCCTTGGGAAAGAGTGTAAATGTCACTACCATGAGCCGACAAGCAATTAAGTGACATGACAATCAGCCCTTTGTCTAGAAATCTAACATTTTCACAGAGTTACACAAAAAGCTGGAGAAACTCAGCGGGTGCAGCAGCATCTAAGGAGTGAAGGAGATAGGCGACGTTTCGGGTCGAGACCCTTCTTCAGACATTTTCACAGCTCTGGGGACTTGGGTTTGGCCCTGACCCTGGGTGGAATCTGTGTGGTTTGTATATTTATTTTTGTTTCATCTGGCTACTCTGGCTCTTTCCCACATGATAACAATGCACTGCTAGATCATTTGCTGCTGTAAATAGCCACAAAGTGTACGTACGTGGCAGAAAGAATCAACGTGGAATTTAATCGGCGTGTAGGAGAGAATAAATTGAAGGGTTACAGAGTAATTGGGAGCAGGGGATGAAATTGATGGAATTAGGCTATGGGAAACCAGTATGGATCCCCTCATATGCGGTAATAAGTAGGTAAAGGACAGATATCAATCCCAACAATAAAATAATTCAGGCTTTAAAATGCATACATTAATTATGAAACAAATCATTTAGGTATCTCATATTGCAAATGCAGAGAAATACAGGAACAAAGAAGGCCAATCAGCCCATTGAGCTTTGCTTCCCAATGCAATACTATCATGACTGATCCTCCATCTCAATATTAATTTCCTGCTCTCTACCCATTCTTGTTGAAGTCTATCGAGCTCTACCTTAAATAAGGAAAATGCACAATTATGTTTAATTTTAAAATCTTAATGGGAAGAGCCATCACGGACAAATTTAAAGTCAAGTAATTAAGAAGTAGGAGCAAAACACAAAGTGTTGGAATTTTTCAGTGGGTCAGTTTCTTTAGTATTTTATGTTTTGCTCAAGATTCCTGAATCTGAAGTTCCTTGTGTCTGTAATTAAAGTATTTACACTTTTCTCCAATATTTCTGTATATTTCTGTTGACAATAAATTTTGTATTGCGAGTGGTTTACAATGTGGAAAGTGAGAAATTATGAACAGTTGGTTGGTGTAAAGATTAAAATTGATTTTGCATTTCTAGGTTTCCAAATATTCCAGTTATTTCAGAAGTAACTTAAATAATTACATGAAGAAATGTTGAAAAGTATTTACTATTGAGTTCAGCAATTTTGCAGAGAATACAGATTAACAGGGAGCTTTATTGAGGCTGAGATCGATTTGAATTGTTCTTACAATTACATGATTGTCTCTTTGTTTCTAATCCTTTGCTGTTCTGCTCCAAAAACTTTCCTTTATTGTTCCACAGTATTTGATCATGGTTACAGATGCCACATTTTATCCCACAATAATAATACAATAGGCTTTTGACCCTACAAAGATGAAATGAATGAAGTGAAGTGAAATCAAGTAACCTCGGTTCAAAGGGCAAAGCCCAAAACTACTAACCATAAAACAATCTATCTTGGTGAATCTTGTTTATGTGAAGTAAATGGAATGGGATGTCTTTGTGCAGAAAATTACCATTTCTGTGACTACTGTTTAGGCTCGTTGTTTGTTAAAAAATAAAATACTATCTAATTACTCAATAATTATTATCTTCATTGACATTGACCATCCCCATAGAATATTCAGTTCTTGCACTGATTAACCAAAAATTCACAAATAATAACGGAAGATTTAATTCAGAAAATGCAGAAAATACTCAGCAGATTAAGGCAACATATGAAGGAGAAATCAAGTTTGCATTTCATCAGAAAAAGACCTCTGAAATTATTCATGTGATGTATCTTAGGTTAGAACTCAGGCACTGCTGAACTTCATATAAGTTCAACTTTAACAATAGTAAAAGGAATTAAGAATTTTGAATAAGTGTGTTTAATCTAACTCTAACCCATAAGGAATCTCCACATGTGGTGCTTGCATTATGTAAATAGATATTTTTCTTGGGAAGTCTTTAAACCAAAGATTGGAGTGGATTTGAGGTGGATGATGAAAGACCAATCACAGACTCTTTTCACACATGGCTCAGGTGATGGCGAAAGAAAAAGAGGACTGGCGAAGTGTATGTGAGACGGTGCTTTCCTTCTGCTACTTATTCAGGGCATAGGCACCGTGGCACAGTGGTAGAGTTGCTGCCTTACAGCGCAAGAGACCCGGGTTCGATCCTGACTACAAGTGCTGTCTGTACGGAGTTTGTTCATTCTCTCTGTGACTGGGTGGGTTTCCTCTGGATGCTCCAGTTTCCTCCCACATTCCAAGGTTTGTAGGTGTGAAGGTTAATTGGTGAATTGTCGCCAGTGTGTAAGGATAGAACTGGTGCACAACAGACCGTGGGTCGAAGGGCCTGTTTCTAAGCTGCATCTCTAACCTAAACTAAACTTAAAGAAAACCAAACTAAACTTAAACCTTAAACATTTGTTTACTCGCCATTCACAGCCTCAAAGTTCTCAAAATCATGCCACATATGCTCATAGGTTTTTCTTCACCTTCAAGTAATGAAATCCAATCATATGAGTGGAACGGGTTTCCGGAATCCGGCATTGTAAATGAAAATGAGCTGAATCAAATGTTGAAATGATTGGTGGAAAGCTGTGGATTAATTGTGATATCAATGGTTATAATAACTTGGCTTGCTCACATTATTAGGCTCAGTAAAAGACCACAGCCTGTTACACTAATGCTATCATCAGCATTCACTATTTTAATGCAAATAAGTAATGCATCAACAGAAGTTAATGGAAAAACTTAATTACAATGCATTACAAGTCATTTGATATTTAATAGCAACATTCATTCTTTCTGAGAGGAAACAGAAACTTCACATTGAGAATTGGCTCAATGTATCATTAATGAAGTATGAAATATTAAACAAATGCATGTATGTTTGAAACATTGAGATGAGGGTCACTAATATATTTTTGACTTAAGGGCCTGAATCACTTAGGAGATTTTTTTGGCGACTGTCACAGTCATAGCAGGTCGCCAAAAAAGCGACGATGGACCCCCTCCACAACAATGTCTACGACAAGCTGCGACAACCTATCTCCTAGTCAACGTCAAGCTACAGCAAGCTACCGACAACCAGCGACCCATTAGGATGTCCACCTACGACCACACCTACGACAACCTACGACCGCACAGGCGACAGCCTACGACAACCAAAGTCAACCTACGTCCACCCGCGACAAGCTACAATATGTAACGACCCTGTCGGCGACAACTGAAGACAATTGAGTTTCCGGTACCTGTTGCCGGTTGACGTAGGTTGACGTAGGTAGTCGCCAATGGAATTCACCAAAGTCAGCACCCGGCGACAACCAATGTCACTTGGCGACAACCTATGGCAGCACCTAAGACAGTAGAAGACAAGTTACATCAAGCCCACAGTCGCCAAAAAGCTTTGTGCATTTCAAAATCCATTGACGACCACAAAAACGTTACGACTCTTTTGGCGACTTGAGGAGACTACTCACGACCATACAGGTGTCACCCTGCGACCATGTGAAAAGAACCTAGTCACCTGTAGTCGCCGAAAAAAAACGCCTAAGTGGGACAGGGGTATTACATGTTTAGTGTATCGATGGTGAAATCAAATGGACGATGATGACTTCCATTTACATTAGTAGGGGTTTTGATGTGTATAGTTTGGAATGTTGCATCTTAAGACTACAATAGCCCACATAGTTTGATGGCAATTTTCATGCATTCAATCAAGCATACAACAGCAGTGATTCCTATTTGTTAGCCTGCAGTAGCCAGACTCAGAGAAAATAAAATGGGTAAACTTCCTTGAACCTACACTGAAAGGTGCTTAATGCATAATAGCTTCTGGTTGAAACCTTTAGGAAAGAAACATCTTGCAAAAGAGCCAGTCAATGATTGTTAGTCTACTTTGATTTACGCAGCAATCTGAGCATTCAGAAGCATTCATTGACCAAGGAATAACAAGCCACTTACAATACTGTGAAGTTGCTACTAGTGAGGGTAAGCCTAACCTCTTGGGATTATCAAGAGAGCGGTGTGTTCAAACTCTTCCATATGAGTATTTTTGTAGCAGAAGCAAGGTGTTTAGTATTTTGTCTTCTCTACGTGCCTCAGCCGTAAACTCAGACAAACCTGTCCAATTATGTGATTGTCTGTTTCTCAGACCAGCCCTGGATCTTTGGGTCCTGTGAATGAGATTTCCAGGTGATGATTAGGCGTAGGTTTCATTCTATAGGCTCATATTTAGCTGAATACATTTATTTCTCATGGGACAAGAGCAAATATTAAACCAATTGTTGAGTTCTCTTAATATTGTGAGATTAACACCTGTGCCATTTCTAGTTCAATGGAATAATTTTGAGTTTTCTGAAGAATAAATTATTGCACAATATTTTTGTCAAGATTATGACTTCTAAGCATTGTAGGCAATTAGTCCTAATTGAAGCCATTTAACAGGCAGTCATTGAAATGATTGAAACTAGAAGCCTAAAATCACATCTTGCCTTCACAGTGAAGAGAAGAATAAGATAATACAAAAATCACTTTTGATCACTTTTAATTAGGTGGAATTACTCTGGATAAAGATCGTACAAAACTAAAGATATATCTTTCCCATAAAATCTTTAAAAGCAGAGTTGTGTCAAAATACGAGCAAAGTTTCAAGTATAACCTTCTTTAAAAGACTAGGAATTTAAATATTAATAGATGATTTCCAAAGGGCAAAATATAAAGTAAAAATCACCAGGACAGTTGTACATATTCATAGACAACGAATAGTTACAGTATAGGCTGTGTGCTCTATCTCTTTTTATGTATCGCTCTCTTATTTATTGTAGTTTATTTTAGAGATACAGCATGGTAATAGGCCCTTCAGCCCACCGAGTCCATACCAACCAACAATCACCCCGTACATTCATTCCCTCGTACACACTAGGGACAATTGACAAAAGTCAATTAACCTGTAAACCTGCATGTCTTTGGAAACTTGGAGGAGACCAGAGCACCTGGTGGAAACTCACATGGTCACAGGGAGAGCATGCAATCTCTGTACAGACAGCACCCGTACTTGGGATTGAACTTAGATCATTGGGGTCGACAACGTGGAAGTGGTTGCGTGCAGTTAACGGGAAAGAGAGTGTCACATTTAAACTAATAGGGCAGGGGGATGGGAACCAGTGCAAGGAGACAGAGGGCTATAAAAGAAGGACAGAAGCAAAAGGTAGAAGGGAGAAAAGAAAAACAAACTTGAAAGCTTTGTGCCTTAATGCGAGGAGCATTCGTAATAAGGTGGATGAATTGAATGCGCACTTGGTAGTTAACGGATATGATATAGTTGGGATTATGGAGACATGGCTCAAGGGTGACCAAGGTTGGGAGCTAAACATGCAGGGGTATTCAATATTCAGGAAGGATAGACAGAAAGGAAGAGGAGGTGGGGTAGCATTGCTGGTTAAAGGGGAGATTAATGCAATAGCAAGGAGAGACATTAGCTTGGATGTTGCAGAATCAGTATGGGTAGAACTGCGAAATAGCCAAGGGCAGAAAACGCTTTTTGTAGTTGTATACAGACCACCAAACAGCAGTAGGGGGGTTGGGGATAGCATCAAGCAGGAATATAGGGGTACGTGTAGCAAAGGTACAGCAGTTATCATGGGTGACTTTCATCTACATATAGATTGGGTCAACCAAATTGGTAACAGCGCTGAGGAGGAGGATTTCCTGGAATGTATATGGGATGGGTTTTTAAGCCAATATGTAGAGGAACTGACTAGAGGGCAGGCCATCTTAGACAGGGTATTGTGTATGAGGAAGGATTAGTTAGCAGGGTCTGATGATCTGCATCCCAGAGTAATCAAGGAGGTCGCCCAAGAAATTGTGGATGCATTGGTGATTATTTTCCAATGTTCTATAGACTCTGGATCAGTCCCTGTGGACTGGAGGGTAGCTAATGTAACTTAAGATAGGAGGGACAGAGAAAACGGGGAATTATAGACCAGTTAGTCTTATATCGGTAGTGGGGAAGATGCTGGAGTCGATTATTGAAGATGTAATAGCAGCGCCTTTGGAAAGCAGCGACAGGATCGATCAAAGTCAGCATGGATTTAGGAAGGGAAAATCAGCTTGACTAATCTTCTGGAATTTTTTGAGGATGTTACAAGTAGAATGGATAAGGGAGAGCCAATGGATGAGGTGTACTTGGACTTTCTAAAAGCCTTTGACAAGGCACACATTGGTGAGCAAAATTAGAACTCATCGTATTGTGGGTAATGTATTGACAAGGATAGAGAACTGGCTGGCAGACAGGAAGCAAAAAGTAGGAATTAACAGGTCCTTTTCAGAATGGCAGGCAGTGACTAGTGGGATGCCGCAAGACTCAGTGCTGGGACCCCAGTTATTTACAATATATATTAATGATTTAGACGAGGGAATTAAATGTAACATCTCCAAGTTTGCAGATGACACAAAGCTAGGTGTCAGTGTGAGCCAGGAGGAGGATGCTATGAGGCTGTAGGGTGACTTGGATAGATTGGGTGAGTGGGCAGATGCATGGCAGATGCAGTATAATGTTGATTAATGTGATGTTATCCACTTTGCTAGCGAGAACAGGAAGGCAGATTATTATCTGCATGGTGCAAGATTCGGAAAAGGGGAGGTGCAACGAGACCTGGGTGTGCTTGTACATTAGTCACTGAAAGTAAGCATGCAGGTACAGCATGCAGTGAAGAAAGCAACATGCCATTAGCTTTCTTCACTGCATGCTGTACCCCAGAAGCCAAGCTGTTGGTAACACATTCACCGCAGTGAAAATCTGACCATTTATTACCCGCATCATGCACCAGAGCACACAGGGAGAAGTCATTGGTCAAGTGTGTCAGGTTTATGAAGCTGTGTGGTTAGGATTCATCTGAATCCACATCAGCTTGACAGTATGACATCATATAATTCAATTTGCCTGAGTACCATTAGTCAAACAGGTGGGTCTATGAGTAAGCATCTTATCATGGTGGCTGGAATCTTGCAATTCTTCTTTCCTTAACTCTGGGATGTAGTTACTTGGACCCTCTGTAAATCCTTTGAAGGTCAGTCTATCAGAATTGATAGAGGCAGTAAACTCGAGACACGAATATGCTACATCAAGCAGCACAGTCCTGTGAATGATTCTTCAGCCAACCAGGCACTCCAAGCACAACAGATACTTGGGTAAATTCTGTAAATGTAACACAAAATATTCTTATCTGAAAATGCTTTATAAGGTCAAATATTTTTGCATTTATTTTTAAGTAAAAGCAAATAACATTCTTATCTATTTTGGAGACTGAAAAATATTTTACAGAAGCACGGGCGAGGATGTCTGGAAGTTTAAAGGTGTTTATTGGCTAGAAGCTGGTGAGTTTAATTAAGCAAAGAAATACAAACAAATGATTGTTATAAATAAATGAATGTTACTTAACATTTGAGAAATTAACTCATTTGTTGATGCATCCTATGAGTTCAATGATGGAAGCATGGTCAAGTACTATCAATGGGTCGCATGGGAACTCCAGGGCCGTTCCCCTATCCTTGACAACCTTGGGATGGTGGAATGGTGTTACCAAAAAAGCATGAGTTCACTTTACTATGGTCCATCTATTAGACTAAGTGTTTTATTAGTTTGTGATGGTCATACTGCAATCCAAATGATTGCATTCAAAGAATGACTGTCCAGTTGACTGTAATTCAGACCAAAGAAAAGCCAGGTCCCTGGATGTTGGTGAGGGAGGAGATGAAGGGTCAACAGTTGCATCTCCTATGGTTGAAGGGGAAAATGCTATGGGATGGGGAGCAGAGGAATGGAAGGGAAGAGAAGACCAGGGAGTTGTGAAGGGTGATACACAACTGTAGATGGGTTGGTTAGTAGGTTTGCAGACAACAGGGAAATCAGTGTTGTGGACAGCGAGGAAGGCTGCCAAAGGATGCAGCAGGATTTAGGGCAGTTACAGATATGGGCAGAGAAATGGCAGACGGAGTTTAATCCAAGCAAGTGTGAGTTGTTGCACTCTGGGAACTTGTTTGTAAGGGAGAGTATACAGTTTATGGCAATAGCCTGAATATTATGGAGTACAGATAGCGTAGATGGTCAGAACATTTTATCCGGGGTGGAAATGCCAATGACGAGAGGGCATAGCATTAAGGTCAGAGACAGAAAGTTTAAAGGAAACGGGTAGTTTAGGAGATTGCAAAGGATATCTTACTGTCCAATACATATTCAGTTCTGAGAATTGAAGGAATGTGTCGCTGACCCACTGTTGCTTACTGTAGCAATGTTACAAATTTTTGAGACTTTAAAAATCAAGTCTGCAATTTATCCCATCAGATAAAGCATAAAAATAAGTTTAATTTGACACCTAATTCACTTTCATATCTTCAGTATTAAAAAAGTTAGGGCCATTTTCATACTTGGAAATTAGCAACTTGCTTCCTATTGCTTTCCTATTGACTTAACACAAAAGTTATGATCGAGGACAGTCAAAAGCCCATAACTTCCTTAAAATTTAAGAGAACTGAAATAAATGTTCAGTTATTATAGATTGAAGTATTCTGAAACAAATATGGAACAATCTTACTTGGATGACCTGAAATTAAAACATATAATTAGTTAGTTAACCAATTGTAGCCAATTACAAAATGCAATTACTTGATCTAAACATTTATCAATTTCTTAAGAAAAATTTTTTAAAAAATTTAAAGCCTAAGTGTCCAATTAACAGTCACACAATAATTCACAATATAACATGATTTTTAAATCTAATTGTCATTAATTTATAGGCCAAATTCAAGGAATTCAGTGTTTAATGCCTGTAGATTAATGGGCATTTTAAACAGCTTGCGAGTGGGATTTTCTGGAATGCGATGGATTAGAACGTTGCGGTTGAGTTGAATTAAAACCCCATATCATCAGGAAAAATTCTGCCAGTTCATATGGGAGCTAAATCACCGTTTCACAACATGAAATATTGATTAAAGTTTATATGTAAAAATAAACAGCTTTCACTTACGTGTCCCCTACGTAAAATCTGTCCCCGTTGTCGGCGTTCACGGCATTAGGAACTAATTTTTATTTTACTGCAGCGATGAAATAGTCGGGCTGTTTATTTAAAAAATGGACTTACCGGCAGTCAGACCGAATCTCCAAAAATAGCTCGCACTCCGAGAAAATAAAGCTCCGGATGGCAAGGGGAAAACCGCATTTTAACCCCGCCCCCCCTTAAAGGCACCAAAGTCGTGCACACGGCCAGCGGCAGAACTGCAGCACCGCTAAAGGTAAGTTTTGTAACATACCTACTTACTGTCTCTGAAATTTTTTCAACATGTTGAAAATCCAGTGGCGACCAGAAAGACGCTTCGACTCTTTGGGAGACTGAGGAGACTACTCACGACCATAGAGACGCCACCCTGGTGACCATGTGGCGACTGCCTAGTCGCCTGATGTTGCTTAAAAAATTACGTAAGTGGGACAGGCCCTTTACATTCTGGGTTCCTGACACATTTTTTTTTCCCGCTTTGCCCCCATTCCCTATGGGTCATGTCATCCAGGGTCCACATGAGTTGGCAGCGATGCGCCATACCATCTGGGAAATACATCTAGAACGACAGCAATTCCTGCCCACTCTTCTAACTATACAATGCCTCATAATTATTGCTTCCTTGATCTTTCTCCTTCCTTCTTGTACATCTGAGCCACCCATTGGGATTTTAGTCTTGGACTTTTATGTCGAAGGGGGGTCCAGTGGCTGTTTTTTCGGTGACCTGCTACGACTAAGACAGTTGCCGTCAGTCGCCTAAAAATAGCCTAAGTTGGACAGGCCCTTAACACTTGAAAGATCAAAAAAATTAAGGATGAAATTAGGAAGAATCTTACTGACATGTAAATAGAAAGTATATAGGTGTTTTAGCGCATTTGAAAGTGGAAAACTTTCTATGCTCTGATGAAGTGCATCCCAGGCTGTCAAAAGAAGCACTAAATGTTGCAGCCTTGATTCTTTATCTGTGAACCATGGAGGCTTGACTGTTTTTAGGAGTTATGGGTTCAGTGAGTGAAGGGTACAGTGAGTGAAGGGTACAGTGAGTGAAGGGTACAGTGAGTTAAGGGTACAGTGCTTTTTAGTAATACAATACAATACAATACAATATGGTTTTATTCGTCACATTGCATATAGAGTGCAAGTGAAATGAATTTGCCAGCTGCGGTACAATGATAAAGAACACACAAAAACACAGTAAAAATGTAACACAAACATCCACCACAGCATTCATCACTGTGGTGGAAGGCACAAAATTTGGCCAGTCCTCCTCCATTATCCCCCGTGGACCATTTTCCACAGGTAAGTCCAGAGTCGGCTCTTCCCCACCGGAGACCGCGGCTTCAGGTTGGCGTAGGCCGCAGGCCGGGGGTGGAAGATTTAAAGTTCCTGCTGCACCGCAGCCAGAAGCACCACAGACTGCAGGGCCGGCAGTCGAAGCTCCCCTCCAGGGGTGATGGTAAGTTCACGCCAGGCCCGCAGTAGAAGTAGGCCGCGGGCCGGCAGTGGTGGCTACTCCGCGGCAGCTGGAGCTCTGCAGACCGCGACTTCAGGCTGCCTGGGGCCAGCCTAACAGAGCACTCCACCTCGGGTGAGCCCCAGCGAGGGCTCGCCCGCTCCACGCCGCGAGTCCACGATGTGTCCGCAGCTGAAGCCCTGGGTGCGTCTCCGGAAAAGGCCGCTCAATCCTCGATGTTAGGCCAAGGGGGAGGCGACCTGGAAAAAGTCCTCTCTCCGTGGAGGTGGCGACCAAAATGGTTTCCCTCTTACCCCCCCACACCACCCCCCACGCAAAACACACAAAGAAACATTGAAACCATACTTTAAAACATACTAAAAAAATAACTAAAGTAGGAAAAAACGCTGCTGACAGGGCGCTGGCTTGCAGCGCCCCCACCGACCAAGGTACAGTTTAAAGGATTAAGATTTTTATAGTGTGAGTTGATTTAATTTTGGGGTAAGCCATGTCAGTTGAGATCAGCCCCATGGTTTGCTCATCCTGCAACATGTGGGAGATCAGTGATATGGTCGGTGTTCCTAGTAACTACATTTGCAGGAAGTGTGTCCAGCTGCAGCTCCTCGCAGACTGCATTGAACGATTGGAGCTGCGGTTGGATTCATACTGGAGCATCCACGATGCTGAGGAAGTCATGAATAGTGCGTACAGTGAGTTGGCCACACCACAGGTAAAAGTTAAGCGGACAGAAAGGGAATGAGTGGCCATTAGCCAGCGTAGCAGTAGGCAGGTAGTGCAGGAGTCCCCTGCGGTCATCTCCCTCCTAAACAGATATACCATTTTGGATACTGTTGGGGAGATGGCTCATCAGGGGAAGGCAGCAGCAGCCAAGTTCATGGCACCATGGGTGGCTCTGCACCACAGGAGGGGAGGAAAAAGAGTGGAAAGGCTATAGTAATAGCGGGATTCAATAGTAAGGGGAATAGATAGGCGTTTCTGCGACCGCAAACGAGACTCCAGGATGGTATGTTGCCTCCCTGGTGCAAGGGTCAGGGATGTTACTGAACAGCTGTAGAACATTCTGGAGGGGGAGGGTGAACAGCCAGTTGTCGTGGTGCACATTGGCACCAACGATATAGGTAAAAACCGGGATGAGGTCCTACAAGGCGAATTTAGGGAGCTAGGAGATAAACTTAAAAGTAGGATCTCAAAGGTTATAATCTCTGGATTACTACCAGTGGCACATGCTAATCAGAGTAGAAATAGGAGGATATTGCAGATTAATACGTGGCTTGAGAAATTGTGCCATGGGGAGCGATTCAAATTTCTAGGGCATTGGAACCAGTTCTGGGGGAGGTGGGACCAGTACAAACAGGACGGTCTGCATCTGGGCTGGAATGGAACCAATGTCCTTGGGGGTATGTTTGGTAGTGCTGTCGGAGAGGATTTAAACTAATGTGGCAGGGGGATGGGAGCATGAGCAGAGACAGAGGGGTGTAAAATGAGGATAGAAGCAATAGGTAGCAAGGTGAAAAGTAAAAGTGGCAGGCAGACAAATCCAGGCAAAAATCAAAAAGGGCCACTTTCAACATACATACATTCATACATTCAACTCATCCACCTTATTATGAATGCTCCTTGCATTGAGACACAAAGTTGAATGTACAGATAGTTATTAATGAATATGATATAGTTGGGATCACCGAGACATGGTTCCAGTGGGACCAAGGCTGGGAGCTGAACATCCAGGGATATTTAATATTCAGGACGGATAGACAGAAAGGAAAGGAGGTGGAGTAGTGTTGCTGGTTAGAGAGGAGATTAACGCAATAGAAAGGAAGGACATTAGCTTGGAAGGTGTGGAACCGATATGGGTAGAGCTGCAAAATACTAAGGGGCAGAAAATGCTAATGGGAGTTGTGTACAGGCCACCTAACAGTAGTAGTGGAGTTGGGGATGGCATCAAACCAGAAATTAGAAAAGTGTGCAACAAATGTAAAACAGCTATAATGGGTGACTTCAATCTACATATAAATTGGGTGAATCAAATTGGCAGGGGTGCTGAGGAAGAGGATTTCTTGGAAAGTATGTGGGATAGTTTTCTAAACCAACATGTAGAGGAACCAACGAGAGAGAGCAGACTATTTTAGACTGGGTATTGAGTAATGAGGAAGGGTGATTTAGCAGTCTTGTTGTGCGTGGCCCCTTGGGCAAGAGTGACCATAATATGGTTGAGTTCTTCATTAGGATGGAGAGTGACATTGTTAATTCAGAAACAAGGGTTCTGAACTTAAAGAAAGGTGAATTTGAGGTCATGAGATGTAAATTGGCAAAGATAGACTGGCAATTGATTCTTAAAGTGTTAATGGTGGATATGCAATGGAAGGCATTTAAAGACTGCATGGATGAATTACAACAATTGTTCATCCCAGTTTGGCAAAATAATAAATCGGGGAAGGCAGTGCATCCATGGTTAACAAGGGAAATCAGGGATAGTACCAAAACAAAAGATGAAGCATACAAATTAGCCAGAAAAAAGCAGCCTACCAGAGGACTGGAAGAAATTCAGAGTCCAACAGAGGAGGACAAAGGGCTTAATTAAGAAAAGGAAAATAGATTGTGAAAGAAAACTGGCAGGGAACATAAAAATTGACTGCAAAAGTTTCAATAGATGTGAAGAGAAAATGATTAGTTAAAACAAATGTAGGTCCCTTGCAGTCAGAAACAAGTGAATTGATCATGGGGAACAAGGACATGGCAGACCAATTGAATAACTACTTTGGTTCTGTGTTAAAGAAGGAACTGCAGATGCTGGAAAATCGAGGCTACACAAAAGGCTGGAGAAACTCAGCGGGTGCAGCAGCATCTAAGGAGCGAAGGAGATAGTCAACGTTTTGTGCCGAAACCCTTCTTCATACTTTGGTTCTGTCTTCACTAAGAAAGATTTAAATAATCTTCTGGAAATAGCAGGGGACCGGGGGTCAAATGAGATGGAGGAACTGAGTGAAATCCAGGTTAGTCGGGAAGCGGTGTTAGGTAAATTGAATGGATTAAAGGCCGATAAATCCCCAGGACCAGATAGGCTGCATCCCAGAGTACTTAAGGAAGTAGCTCCAGAAATAGTGGATGCATTAGTGATAATTTTTCAAAACTGTTTAGATTCTGGAGTAGTTCCTGAGGATTGGAGGGTAGCAAATGTAACCCAACTTTTAAAAAAAGGGAGGGAGAGAGAAAATGGGGAATTACAAACCAGTTAGTCTAACATTGGTAGTGTGGAAAATGCTAGAGTCAGTTATTAAAGATGGGATAGCAGCACATTTGGAAAGTGGTGAAATCATTGGACAAAGTCAGCATGGATTTATGAAAGGTAAATCATGTCTGACGAAACTTATAGAACTTTTCGAGGATGTAACTAGTAGAGTGGATAAGGGACAACTGGTGGATGTGTTATATCTGGACTTCCAGAAGGCTTTCGACAAGGTCCCAGATAAGAAATTAGTATGCAAAATTAAAGCACACGGTATTGGGGGTTCAGTATTGTCGTGGATAGAGAACTAGCTGGCAGACAGGAAGCAAAGGGAACGGGTAAATGGGTCCTTTTCAGGATGGCAGGCAGTGACTAGTGGGGTACCGCAAGGCTCAGGGCTGGGCCCCAGCTATTTACAATATATATTACTGATCTGGATGAGGGAATTGAATGCAACATCTCCAAGTTTGCGGATGACACAAAGCTGGGGGGCAGCGTTAGGTGTGAGGAGGATGCTAGGAGGCTGCAAGGTGACTTGGATAGGTTGAGTGAGTGGAAATATGCATGGCAGATGCAGTATAATGTGGATAAATGTGAGGTTATCCACTTTGGTGGCAAAAACAGGAAAGTAGACTATTATCTGAATGGTGGCCGATTAGGAAAACGGGAAATGCAACGAGACCTGGGTGTCATGGGACACCAGTCATTGAAAGTAGGCATGCAGGTGCAGCAGGTAGTGAAGAAAGCAAATGGTATATTAGCATTCATAGCAAAAGGATTTGAGTATAAGTGCTGGGAGGTTCTACTGCAGTTGTACAGGGTCTTGGTGAGACCACACCTGGAGTATTCAGTACAGTTTTGGTCTCCTAATCTGAGGAAAGGTATTCTAGCTATAGAGGGAGTTCCTGGGATGGCAGGATTTTCATATGAAGAAAGACTGGATAGACTCGGGCTGTACTGGCTAGAATTTAGAAGACTGAGGGGGGATCTTATAGAAACTTACAAAATTCTTAATGGATTGGACATCCCTAGACGCAGGAAGATTGTTTCCAATGTTGGGGAAGTCCAGAACAAGGGGTTACACTTTAAGGATAAGGATAAGGTCTTTTAGGACAGCGATGAGAAAAACATTTTTCACACAGAGAGTGGTGAATCTGTGGAATTCTCTGCCACAGAAGGTAGTTGAAGCCAGTTGATTGGCTATATTTAAGAGGGAGTTAGATGTGGCCCTTGTGGCTAAAGGGATCAGGGGGTATGGAGAGAAGGCAGGTGCAGGATACTGAGTTGGATGATCAGCCATGATCATATTGAATGGTGGTGCAGGCTCGAAGGGCCGAATGGCCTACACCTGCACCCATTTTCTATGTTTCTATGTTTATGTTTTGTCTTTTTTTTGACAGGATACCATGCAAATAAAAACTTTTCACTGTACCTCAGTACATGTGACAATAACAAACTAAACTAAAAAAGAGAGAATTGCAGATGCTCTGACCAATATTACTTTAATCATCTTTGGCTGCAGGAGTAGTGCTGGAAATTTGAAGGAGTGTAAATGTTGTACGATTGGTTGAAAAGGAAAGGATAAACTGGGTGAATAATGTTTAATTATTTTACCCTTAGGTTTGCTACAATTATTTGCCCAAGAAAGACGGACAATATGAGTCTTAATTTAGAAAGCTATGGAACCAATTGAGTATAGATGGCATAGGCTTGTTAATACAATGTCCTGCTTAAATGAATTAGTTGAGAAGGTAATGAGGGTCCAATGAAAGCAGTGCCCTTGATTCCAGCAAGTATTTTGATACTTGGATAAAAAGAGTAAAGGGTCATGGAATCCAAGGAAGAGCGGTGAATTGGATAAGAGCTAGGAAGATATGTATCGATTTTAGTTAGATTGCCCCTTGAGTACAGTGTACAACATTATGGTAAATATACAGTTGCAAGAGACACACTGCCCTTAGGTGGTAAATAGGAAGAACTTATTTCTCGTGCAATGAAAAGCCAAGGGATGAAAAACCAAGTGGGACAGATTTAAGAAATTTAGTAAATGAATTTAATGGAGGATGAAAACATTTTATTTTCACCCAGAGGATGGTGATGATCTGCAAAATATTGCCTGAAGACTGACTGAGGCAGAAACCCATTACCCAAATGTGCAGTTTGAGAGCAAATTGTTATTGGACTGGGTCACTTGTTCTTGATTGGCGCAGATAGAATGGACTGAATGGTTTCTTTCCTTGTGCTTTAACCATTCCAATTCTACAATTGAGCCGTGTAGCAAGGAAGTGTTGATGGTGGTTTACACCGAAGATAGACACAAAATGCTTGAGTAACTCAGCGAGACCGGCAGCACCTCTGGAGAGAAGGAATGGGTGAAGTTTTTGGTCGAGACCTATCTCCAGAATGTACTGAGTAACCTCTGAGTTACTCCAGAATTTTGTGTCTATCTACAATTGAGTTCTTGTCTAATGATTTGTGTTTGTCTTTATAAAACAAGGAAATTAGAATTGTCAAATTCATGGAATCATCATGGCAGAGAAGGAGGGACCTCAGCTCAACCTCTGTCCAGCAGTTAGATTCAAGTGAGATTATTTCTCATTTTACAATATTGATTAATCACAATCACAAAATTACAATAATATTTTATTAGCCAAGTATGCTTTGCAACATATGAGGAATTTCATTTAGTCAGTCATTCGATTAAAAAGCAACAGAACACACAAAAAAATACATTTTAACATAAACATCCACCACATGACCTCTCCATTCCTCACTGTGGTGGAAGTTCAAATCTCTCCCCTTCTATGCTCTCCCATAGTTGGGGGCCTCGAGTCCTCCGTTGATGGGATGATCTTGACTCCCGTAGCCGGTGGTGGAGCCCTCCGCATCGGGGGGGATGTCAGCTCCCACGCGCCGGCGATTGGACCCCACTTCGGGACTGGTCGAGCCTCTGCATCGTTGGAGCTCCAGGCTAGCCTCTCCCGAGCCCTTGATGGTAAAGTCCACAGGCAAGGGATCAACTCCGATGTAAAGTCCACGTCCCGCGGTGGGGCACAAAATCAGTCCGAGGAGGCCTCCAGCTCCATCGATGGAAGGTCGCAGAGCAACCGGAGATGCGACCTAGAAAACAATCACAACTCTGGCCCCCTCCACCTCCCCCCACATAAAACTAATTGGAGTACGTTTACACAGACTTTTAACACACACTAAAAATAAAAAAAGATGAAAAAACAGACAGACTGTTGGCGGGGCTGCCAATTGTGCAGTGCCCTTGGTGGTGGTAAAGTACAATAGGGTCAGTTACCATTTGACAACATGGTTTCTATGAATATCTTTTATAAAGATTTAAAAACAAAACCTGATAACACTACTGAATTATTTTTGTTTAATTCTCATATCTAACTTATCAATAATATTTTTTTTGCTGAAGCAAGACATGGCATATGCTTATGGCAAATCTTTGATATTTACCTACCTGTGCATTTAAAGCCACTCAGATCTCTAAGGTGGCGTGAAGAGAATATGCGTAGGGCTGTGTAACTATATTGAATAAACACCATTTATTTTACATTATAGTAAACTGTAACAGATCATTAAGCTTAATGCTCATTTCATGTTGCAAATTCTTTCATAAATCATAAAAACAAATAAAACAAATTAACTTCTTATAATTTCAGTTCCAAAACATAGCTAGATAATAATTTAAAACACATGCAACATAATTGGTCAAAATATTGGATACTAACAAACGAAGTAGTGAGAACATGATCTTCCATTTAATACTTCACTAAATTGGAATTTTTAGTTCACGGGTGGGAGGTATATACCAGCTTGTCACATTTCATTGCAGTAGCATGGATACACATTATATTACAGATGACAAAGATACTGCCGGATAAATCATTTGATATTCTTGGAGAATCTATTGCATTTAAATATCCTTTCTCTGCGTTTAGTCAGAACCTATGGGAGATATTGAATCAGTAATCACAATTACAGCTCAAGTTGACCATTCTGAGATTGCCAAGATGATAGGACTTGCCATGTGTTAACTGATTTTTTAAAAATCATCACACCCTGTCGCTGAAATATTCAAGCAGGCGTTAGATACTCTTCTTAGGGCTAGATGGATCAAGGGGTATGGGATAAGTTCGAACAGCATATTAGATGCAGATGATCAGCCAGGTTCAGGCAGCAAGCTCAAAGGTCAAATGACCTACTCCTGCTCCTATTGTCTATGTTTTTGATAAGATGCCATTTGGCCTTTATCTGCATGTTTGGCCAACCCATCTTTGTGTAAATAGGCCAGATGACGATGAATTAGTGATCTTCAGTGAACAGGTAAAGCAAATTAATTTAAAACCTGGTTCTGTGCAGTGGCATTATGGAGATCTGGTTGTGAGATGGACATGATTGGTGCTGATAATTCCAGGGTTTCACTGTTTAATAACTTCAAAAACGTTATCGGGTGGCGCCGTGTGCGGCAACCTCGCTAGCAGCTGTCCGTCCTTTCATCCTTTTTGTTATTTTTAGTCTGTCTAAAAGTATGTTTCTGGAGGTCCTTTATTCTTTTTTATGTGGGGGGTGGGGGGTGGGGGGAATGGGGAAACCGTCCTCTCAGTCACTTCCTGTTTGAGGATGCATCTTTTCTCCGAGCCTGCTGAATTCCATATTCGCTCCGCCTCCTCGCGGCCCACCAACTGGATAGGCGCGGCCTTTCCTGCCAGAGACCGGCCAGAGCTTCAGTAGTGGCGCAGCGCTGAATTCCATCGTGGAGCGGGCGATGCCTTACCGGGGATCGCCGAGTGGAGCTCCGGAGTGTTGGGCCGTTTAACACCGTGGAACTGTGGTTTGCAGAGATTCCAGCCACGGACGGCGCTGACTTTAACATCGCAGAGTGAGGTTGGAGCTCTGCCCAGTTCAGCCTGTGGACTTTGGAAGCTGCGGTCTCCGGTAGAAAGTGGCCGATTCGGAACTCCAAGCTGCTGAGAGTGTTCTTCCATTCTGACGCCGGAGCTTCGATCATCCCGGCGAGAGGGCCTGATAGACCGGGCCGCCGTGGCGGTGACTGTGGAGGACTATGGGTGAACAAATAGGAAGATTACTGAATTTTAGTGCCTTCCCTCACAGTGGGAAACGTTGATTCTACTGTGGGGGATGTGCATGTTAAATTCTATCGTATACTGTGTTCTTTTTATTCGTATGGCTGTAGGGTAATTCAAATCTCACTGTACCAATTGGTGCATGTGATAATAACTGTCTCTTGAACTCTTGCACTCTTAATTCATGATAAGGAGAGAGGTAAAAGCGATGGAGGAACTAAGTTACCAATCAGGGAGAATGGCAGCAGGATTTACCAGGATGATGCCGGGATTACATGGTATCAGCTATAAGGAGAGCGTGGACAAGGTTGGATTGTTTTTTCTGTAGCGATGGAGGTTGAGGGGAGACCTAATAGAAGTATATCGAAATATGAGGGGTATATAGCGGGTAGACTGTCAGAATCCTTTGCCCCAGGGTGAAATGGGGAGAAATAGATCACGTGCAGGAACATCATTTGGCATCATGTTCGGCACAAACAATATGAGCTGAAGGGGCTGTTCCTGTGCTGCTCTATATTTTATGAATGGGAGGGAAGGTACATTGAGCAGAAGCAGTGGCGTGGACCAAGAGAACTTGATGACAGATTTGTGTAAATTTTGCTTAAAGTTTAAATTGTTAATATAATAGAAGTGATAGAAAAAAAGACAAAACTAGAATTTCAGATAATATTTGATGTTAAATCCATTTGATATTACCACGTGACTTCTGTGGTAAGTGTGGTAGTGATAGTGATAGGTCATTCAACCTTTCATACCTCTTCTGCCATTCAAATTGGGCATGGTTAATCTTTCACTCAATTCCATTTATGTACATTTTGACCCAATTTCTCTACAGGCTTAGGTCACTAACAAGCATTTTCCCAAGGTCTTATAAGTATTAAGATAAATGTATCCATTGTCCTCTGTTATTGTGTGCTACTTTTCTTTAAAGATTTACTTAATGAATTCACTCCTGAAATCAGCAGTGACCCAATAGTATGTTAATAATGACAGGTAACTGAATCCTGCACGGAAGGTTTTTTTAAGTATTTATTTTTTTAGGTTGGAGATAAATAGATGGGGACATAAAGCATAATTAAGACCTTGTTTTAAAGTCATAAATTATGTCCTTAATTATATGCAGTAAGGCCGGTTTTATCTTCTGTATGGTTAAATGGCAACCTTCACGACAGTTTGGGAAACAACGAGGTAAATAGATGGGGACATAAAGCATAATTAAGTCCTTGTTTTAAAGTCATAAATTATGTTCTTAATTATATTCCTCAGCACCTGATAAGCAAACTGGTTCCATTGGGCCTCAGCAACCCCATGTGTAACTGGCTACTGGACTTCCTCACTGACAGACCCCAGTCTGTGAGGGTTGGAAATAACACCTCTAACATCATCTCTCTGAGCACCGGCTCCCCTCAGGGCTGTGTCCCGAGTCCACTGCTGTTTACCCTAATGACCCACGACTGTTGTGCCAGGTTTAGTACAAACCACATCATGAAGTATGCAGATGACACAACAGTGGTGGGCCTCATCAGGGACGACAATGAGCTGGCTTACAGGGAGGAGGTGAAACAACTGGTGGACTAGTGCAATACGAACAACCTGATCCTGAATGTTGAAAAAATAAAGGAGGTCATCGTCGACTTCAGGAAAAACCGGCACAGTCCCATACCACTTCACATCAATGACAACGATGTGGAGGTGGTCAGTAGCACTAAGTTCCTGGGGGTGCAGATCACTAACAGTCTGACCTGGTCAAATAACATCTCATCAACAGTTAAGAGAGCGCAGCAGCGGTTGCACTTTCTGCGCCGGATGAGAAGAGCCCACCTCCCCCATCCCATCCTCACCACTTTCTACAGGGGCACCATAGAGAGTATTTTAACCAGCTGTATCTCTGCGGTTTGAGGACTGTAAAGCCTCCGACTGGAAGTCCGTGCAGAGAGTGTTGAGGACAGCGGAAAAAATCATCGGGACCTCTCGCCCCTCAATCGGGGATATTGCGACCAAACGTTGTGTGTCTAAGGCCAGCAGTATTATAAAAGACCCCACACACCTCCATTACGGACTGTTCACTCTGCTGCCCTCGGGCAAAAGATATCGTAGCATAAGGAGCAGAACATCAAGGTTCTGCAACAGCTTCTTCCCACGAGCCATCAGACTCCTGAATGCCATGTAATGGGCTGCCACCATTGTCTATTTATCCTTTTATCCTTTTTATCCATTTTATACATGTTTATCCTTCTGTTAATTACCGTGTTGCACAGGGAGCCAAATGCAACGGAATTTCGTTTGGAATTGCATATATCGATGTATTTCTAAATGACAATAAAGTTTGTTTGACTTTTGACTTGACTTGTTTGAGGTAGAATTTCCCCCTCCAAGATTCTGCCATTAAACTGCACACTAGAACCATTAACACTGTCCTCCACAGCCTTCTGGTAGAGAACTTCATTGGTTCACCACTCTGAGTGAAAAGATATGCCCGCCATCTCAGTACAAAATACTTTACTCTGAATCTTTATTTTTGATTCTTTCAGCCGGAAGAAATACTCTCCCTAAGCTGTCAGAATTGTGTACATTTCAGTGAGACCCCCACTCACTTTTCACAACTCTGGTGAATCCAGGCTAACTTGACTTAATCACTCTTCGAAAAGTAATCCGACTATCCCAGTAATTGATCTGGTGAACCTTTATTTCTTTCCATCAATGGCATTTATGTCCTTTCCCAGGTGGGGAGGCAGAATCTGCATACAGTACATGCCCCTGTATAATTGTAGTAAGACGTCTTTACTCCAACACTCAAATCCTCATGCAATAACAGTTAACACACCATTTGCATTTTTAATTTGTACAAGAACAATTCACAATTTACCAATATTTATCTTACCAAAGTGGATAACTTTACATGTATTTACCATGTACTGACTACATCAAAATGATCTTGAATCCTATTTGCATTGTTCTCAGAACTCACAAATCCATATAGTTTTTATCGCCTGCAAACTTAGAAATATTATATTTGGTTCCTTTACCCAAATCGTTAATGAATATTGTGTGCAGCAGAGGATCAAGTACTGATTCCGCTTGATTCACTCCACAGATCATCATCTGCACTCTGAGAAAGTCCCATTTATTCTTGGTTATTACTTATCTGTCATCCAGTTTTCAATCTGTGAGAGTATATTTACCCCCAATTCTACATTAGTTCTGCACACTCATCTCTTATGAGGGCCTTTATCAAAAATAATCTGAAAATCCAAATACCATATCCCATTGGGTCTTCTATCTATTCTACCAGTTGCATCCACAAAAAAACTCCATTGTGTTTTTGCCAAACATGATTTTCCTTTCATAATTCATGTTGACTTCGTCTCATCCTTTCGGAATAGATTCTAGCATTTTGCCTCCTCCTGATGTTAGAAGGACATGTCTATAATTTTCTGTTATTTTCTCTCTATCTCCTCTTTGAAACAATGGAGTTATATTTGTCATCCTCCATTCTGCAATAATTGTTTCATGATCTATAACATTTTAGAAGATGACAACCAATGCATTATTATTTCCATGCTACCTCTTTTAGTATTTGTATTATTTAGTACTTTGCATATAGATTATCAGGCTCTGGAGATTTATCAGCTTTCAGTCTTATTAATTTCTCCAGCACTATTCTTTTACCAATGCTAATTTCTTTGAATTCTTCCCTTTCATCAGACTCTCATTTTCCTAGTCATTCTGAAAAGTAATGTGTGCACTCATCCATGAATATAGAACAAAAGTGTTTGTTTAATTGCTCTACCATTTCTTTGTTCAAGATTATAAATTTTCCCATTTCTGACTGGGACACAGACTTGATGCGTTTGACAAAATGAACTACAGGTATGGAATTCTTGAGCAAATTTGAACACATCGTGGCTATTAGATAGAGATACACATATACTGACTATACCTGTAATTACAAAGTATTGTTTTACAAAGCCATAAATACCATGCAGTTGTCAACATAGGCTATCAATTGAATATCCAATGGCATATTTAATCCTTTAATCTGAGAAGAGATGTATTGATACACTAGACTAAGTGGGACCTGTTGGGTCCCATGTTCACACGGGAGGGCTGGCCCCCTGACGCAATATTCCACCTCCCCACCAATTCCTATATTGGTCGCCAGTGGGGGGGCTTTCTGGAATGCTGGTATGGGTTATTGGGGTGGCAGCTCAGTCCCTCAAGCCTGATGTGCTGGCAGCTCACTCACGGCTGGTGGGTTGGTAGTTGACTCATGGCTATTCCTTGAAATTCTATTTCAAGCAGGGTGCAAGGCCAGCAAATTTCAAATCAATTTTCCTACCATTTCAACCAGGGTGCAAAGCCACCAAATTCAAGTGCAGTTCCTTACCACTTCGAGGAGGGTGCATGGCCACCAAATTTCAAGAGCAGTTTCCTACCACTTCAAGTAGGGTGCAAGGCCACTGAATTCAAGTGCAGTTTCATACCACTTTAAGCAGCGTGCAAGGCCACCAAATTCAAGTGCTGTTTCATACCACTTCAAGCTGGATCCAAGGCCACCAAATTTATGTGCAGTTTTATACCACTTTCAGCAGGGTGCAAGGCCACCAAATTCAGTGCAGTTTCATACCATTTCAAGCAGGGTGCAAGGCCACCAAATTCAAATGCAGCTTCATACCATTTCATGTAGGGTGCAACGCCACCACATTCAAATGCAGTTTCATACCATTTCATGCACGGTGCAAGGCTACCACATTCAAATGCATTCATACCATTTCAAGCAGGGTGAAACCACCATAAAACCACCATAAAACCACACAAAACACAAAACTCACAGTTCAGTAGACATTTGGGGTGGGAGATTGCAACCTTCACGTGGTCCACCCTGTTTCGACGAATGCAATCAACCTGGCGTGCACAAACAGAAGATCAAACAGAACAAGTTGTCTTACAACTTCAGGCTGTGCACGCTATATACAAGAAGAAGAAGAAGTAGACATTCAGTGTGTTCAGTTGATTCACAGCACAGCCAGAGTCATGACCTCTCCCTCCCCCATCATGCCGAGACTGAGCCACACCCACACTTCCGGGTTTTATAACCCCTCCCCCTCCCACCTTCATGGCGTGATTGACAGGAGAGAGAATCTCAACATTTTTAAAACACTAATAACACTTTTATTTTTAATTGATGGGAAGAATCCTCTGCACCTAGGGGGGACTGAGTAAGATGGCCAAACATTACAGGCATAGATGGTAGCGTTTTATCTAAAATCAATTTACAGTGCAAACTGGAAGTTACCCAAAGCAGCCAAACCACCATTGGCAGTAGTGCCTTTTAACTTCAACCCAAAGCACCCAAGCCACCATTTGCAGTAGTGGCTTTTAACTTCAGCCCAAAGCACTCAAGCCACCATTTGCAGTAATGTCCTTTAACTTCAGCCCAAAGCACCCAAGCCACCATTTGCAGTAGTGCCTTTTAACTTCAGCCGAAACCCCCCAAACAAACATTTGCAGGCAGTGCCTTTTTACTTCAAACCAGCCATATTTTCATTTTCAAACCACATTAAGAGAACTCATAGTTGAGTAGGCATGTGTTCAGTGCTTTTCAGAGCTCAGAGAGACGTGACCCTCTGGCTTCCTCCAAATTGCAGAGACTGAGTGAGGCACACCACTTCCTGGTTTTATTGTCCCTCCCCCTCCCTCCAGCAGGGGCAGCAGAAAGAATGGGGAATTAAAAATAAACATTAATATCTCTCTGATTTTTAATCGATGGGAAAAATCCTCTTGTCCAGGAAGGCGGAGGGGGGCTCTGAGCGAGCTGGCTGAATATTACGGCCGTAGGTGGCGGCGTTCTCGTGGAAATCACACCATCGTGAGCCAAAGCAGTCATGATCTGACTTTTAGTAATATAGATGTGAATCAGTAAAGTTTTGAGTCACTTAGATTTTTATGCCATAAACAAGCTATTGTAAGAACTAAGCAGGGTTGAGCAACATCTGTGGGGGAAAGGAATTGCCCATGCTTTGGGTTGAGATGCCGCATCAGGATTGAGAATGGAGAGGGAAGATAGCCAGTTTAAAGAGGAGAGGAAGAGGGGTGAGATAGGATCCAGTAGGTGCTAGGTGGACAAAGTAGGGGTTAAGGATAATGAGTAGATTGAGTGAAATGAGGAAATAAAAGGGCAGATGGAGCCATGTGTGGGTAAACGTGGAGACAACTACTAGAGGGAGATACAGTGCATTCAGAAAGTATTCAGACCCCTTCACCTTTTCCACATTTTGTTACATTAGAGCTTCTTTTAAAATGGATTTAAAAAAAAAGATCATCAATCTGTACACAATACCCTATAATAAAAAAGCAAAAACAGGTGTGTAGACATTTTTGCAAAGTATTAAAAAAAAAAATAACTGAAATATCACATTTACATAAGTATTCAAACACTTCACTTTGTTGAGGCACCTTTGGCAGCGATTACTGCCTCAAGTCTTCTTGGGTATGACACTACAAGCTTGGCACACCTGTATTTGGGTAATTTCTCCCATTCTTCTCTGCAGATCCTCTCAAGCTCTGTCAGGTTGAATGGGGAGCATCGATGTACAGCTATTTTCAGGTCCCTCCAGAGATATTCGATCGGGTTCGTCCAGGCTCAGGCTGGGCCACTCAAGGACATTCACAGATTTGTCATTAAGCCACTCCTGCATTGTCTTGGCTGTGTGCTTAGGGTCATTGTCCTACGGGAAGGCAAACCTCTGCCCCAGTCTGAGGCCCTGAACTCTCTGGAGCAGGTTTTTGTCAAGGATCTCTCTGTACTCTGCTCCGTTCATCTTTTCCTTAATGCTGACTAGTCTCCCAGTTCCTGCCACTGAAAAACATCCCCACAGCATGATGCTGCTACCACCATGCTTCACCGTAGGTATGGAATTGGGCACTCTGGAATGCAGACCATCAGCCCCCAAGGGATTTATCTGCCTTCTATCCCAACAGTTTACCTACACCATTTCCTGACTAATGTGAATTTTCTTCAGTTCCTCCCTCAGTGGATGATTGAGGCAGAATATGAAGTATTAGTCTTCTCATTTGTGTTGGGGCATTGTCCTGGCAGTGATAAAGGCCAAGGCCAGACAGGTCGGTGTCAGAATGGAAAGGGGAGTTGAAATAGCTTGCGGCTGTGATTTTGGGATGGCCAATGCAGGTTGAGGGCAGGTGTTCTGTGATTCAGGACCTTGTCTGCGCTTGGCTTTGCCAATGTGGAGTAGGCCACATCAGGAAAATCAAATGCAGGAGATGCTGAATCCTGTAAGGACTTTCTCCTAGTTTATCGTCTCTCGCATCTGAGCTCAAGATGAGGTCTTCCATTCCAAGGTGTCTGCAATGTACCACTTTTTCAGGAATTTGTGTCTTTCATTCAACTGATTGACGGGTCCTATTCTCGCTGTTCCTCCATACTGTGGACTTCTACTTTTACCCCACGCTGCTCCTGACAGAACAGAGACAGATTACCTCTAGATATCACCTTTCTCCACACCAGCATCTGCATTTGACATATCATCCTTTGGCATTTCCACCAGCTGCCACAAGATCCCACCATGAGCCACATCTATCTCTCCCCACGCCTTTCCACTTTTTTATAAAGATTACTCTCTCAAGTGACACCATAATCCGCTCATCTCACCCCACCCACTATCACCACTGGAACTGCCCCTTGCAACCATAGGAGTTGCAGCACTTGTCCCGACACCTCCATAATTCAGGGACCTAAATAGCCATTCCAGGTGAGGCAAATATTCACTTGCAACTCCTGCTGCATTCAGTGCCCACCAAGTGTTCTTCTTTACACCAGCTAGACCAAGCGCAGGCTTGCAAATCACCCTATCATCCTCCACCAGTTGACTCCACCATCATCCCATCCTCCACCCATCTGGTGGCATCTGTTTATTTCCTATCTCTTCCACCTATCATTTATCTGTCTCTATCCCAATTCCACCCATCCCATACTTCTATCTGGCTGCATCTGCCCATGAACTCTCTCCCCATCCTCGGTCCACTTATTGGCCACTAGCTCAACCATCCTGCTCTGCAGTCCCAGTTCCTGAAATGTCAACAGTTCCTTCTCACAGGTGTGTTCCACCAGTTGTGTATTTCTTGCTCCAGATCGCAGCATGTACAGCCTGTTGTATCTCTAAATGTTGATGTTTGTGGTACTATATTTTACAGATGTACTTATATAAGTTACCAGAAATCTGCTTGATGCTGAGAAATCTTCATCACTCTGGAATGTGCAAAATCCTTTTGGAGCCTTTGTTCTCCGTTTGTTTAAAGGAAACTGATACAGATCTTCTATTGAGAAACTGATATGAAAGGCCAAAAAACATTGTACAGGGCACAATCAAGGACATTCAGAGGCATGGGCTAGATAATGTAAAGATCAGGTTTAGAAAGATAACGATTATAAGAGGAAGGAAAGAAAGGGTGTCACCAGGAGTTACCATTTTTTATTGGCTTGGAAGTGATGAGTTGGAATAGCTGTCTGCAATGATTCTATGTCTTTTTTCTTGTTGTTGATGAAATGCTGTAGATTTGTGTTGTGGAGTGGAGACAGATGATGCTTCTAGATACTTCCTTGATTACCCTTTATGATCAAAGACCTTTCCTGCACAGCACTGCTGCAGAAGATTAAATTGCTGGGTAGGCTCCACAACTGATTAGTTTATAAATGACCCATGGAAGGAGAGATATCTTCTTCCATTATTTCCCACATTTTTCAGAAAGCTCTTACATGTGAAATACTGGAAAGTTAATTCTCATATCACAGATGCAATTTTCGTGGCAACCAATTTATTCTGAAGTTGAATTGCCCATCTGACAGCAGATTGTTATAATTGGGATGTCACAATAGATTCTCCTGCAATATTCTTCCATGGATTTGGGAAATGGGCCATTCACACACTAGTTTGAAGCTATCAGCGTCTAATTTTGATCCAATTCCATTTTGTTGCTGAGTAACACCATACTTCTACCTAGCTGCATCTGCCCATTAACTGTCTCACCATCCTCGGTCCACTTATTGGCCACTAGCTCAACCATCCAGTTTATGATTGCAGTTTCACAGTTACTTGTTGGAAGGGGAAATTGAAACGGGTAAGTAAGTAGTAAGTAAGTAAATTTTATTTATATAGCACGTTTAAATCCACTCGCGTTGAAACCAAAGTGCTTTACACAAAAGAAATAATAAGGTTTCCGTACATCCATAGAAAAAATTAAAAATAAGAAAAATGACACAACACATTATAGAATTCAACAGGAACGTCCCCCCACAACAGAATCAAAATTTTCCACTGTGGGGAAAGGCATCAATCACTGTGGGGAAAGGTAAGTCAAAGAAGCAGCTTGCTTTCTCAAATAAGACTTAAGGATTTGAGTTTCAGTACATTGAGTGGAAAGATTTCTCAAGGAAGCAGGTGGAATTTAGTGGACAGTATTATGAAATATGAAGGTAGTAATGATGGTAGATTTTGTTTCTCTCACTGAAGAGATTACGTAACCTTCTCGATTAAAGTAGCACCCAAAGGAGTTTTCCACATTCAGGTAACGTGCCCATCACTAGTGGGACTGTTTTGGGTTTAATTGGCTAGCCTTTGAAAGTGGGCATGGATATTTGACGGGGTTAGACCATGTCCATGCATTGTTTTACAGGCAATGTATTTAACTGGTTCTATCTGCTTGCAGCCAGTACTACCCACACTTTTTGTGGCCTGCAGGCATCAGGAGTAGCTGCATCATAAACAGCGACCACTCTTAAAGGCATCATCTGTTTCATGGAGAAGTGGTGCATGGTGGCTGTAAGAAATGCTGAGAGGATTCAAATTAGTGACACTGAGGAGTAATTAAATAAATGAGACAGTGAACACCAAGGAGAACATGTGAAACAAGAGCACATTCAGACCACATAGCACATTGAGCCTGCTCTAAGCTGATATTTGACCTTACCTTCACTTTCCTGTTGGATCCTCTATATGCATGACTCCCCTGTTATTTCAAAAGCCTGTCTATTTCAGTCTTGAATATACTTGATAACTTCAGCATCCATTGATAACATTTCAGCTTCCATGATAACTCCAGTGACTCTTTTTCCAATAACATCTATTGAAGGTTTTTATGGTACAATAGATACTTTGACTCTTACCTTAAGTTGCTACCTTTTTAACTCTGGATACTAGTCTTAACAGAAGGTTTCCTGACATCAGACAGCTAATCAAGGTCCCAACTATCCGTGCCAAAATAGTATATTTCATATCTAAACGTTCAAAGCCTTGAGCTGCCATGCAGAAGTTTGGCCTCCTAGAAGTAGCTAACCCATCTCAGGGAGACAAAAATGCTGGAGAAACTCAGCGGGTGAGGCAGCATCTATGGACCAAAGGAAATAGGCAACGTTTCGGGTCGAGACCTTTCTTCAGGGTTGGCTACTTGTGGTGGCTCACTCATTGTTGCCCAACTTAAAGTTGTCCTCCATGTATTTCCCAACGTTGAATACACCCTCCAAGCTATCCGCAATCTCATTAATCAGCTTTCAATGGTCTTCGACCCTCACTGAGGAAGCATCTTGCAGAAATGTCAGAATAGTCCAAAGCAAATGGAAGGCCCAAGGGTGGGTAGTTTAATTTTATATTAATTATTCAATGATTCAATTAGTAGTATAATTGGAATGCTTAATTTCTGATTTGGCTGTTTCTATATTATTTGGAAGAAGATTATGCATAGCTGATTGGAACGACCACATTCATTAGGTGTTGGAGTCTATTTAGGGGGGGGGGGGCGCCGTCGTCGTCGTCGTCGTCCAGTTTGGCATGGCTGCCATGCCTGCAGCTGTCCGTCCTTTCACTCCTTTATAAAAATGTTGTTTAGTATGTTAAAAAGTGTTGTTGGAGGTCTAATCTCTTTATGTGTGTGTGGGGGGGGAGGGGGAAACTGTATTTCTCAGTCCCTACCTGGTCGGAGAGGCAGTTTTCCTCTGAGCAGCAACTTCGACCCGTCCTCGCGGCCTACCATTGTGGTCTGGAGTGGTGTTTCCTGAGGGGACCGGCCAGAACCACGGCTTCGGCGGCGGCACAGCGCTGGAGTGCTATCGCGGAGCGGAGCGGGCGATGCCTTGCCCGGGTCGCCGCTCTGGAGCTCCGGTGTGCTGAGCCTGCTGATGAACATCGCAAAGCTGCGGGACTGTGGTGCGGGTAGCCGCGGGCGGCGGCGCTGACCTTAAACATCGCGGATCCTGGGATCTCTCGCCGGGATCGCCAGTGGTGAACCTATCACTCTTTCAGAAGACCTGATGACTGCTAGAGGGTTTCCATAGAATTGAGGTGCTTGTGGTACAGATGATGTACTCTACAATACTCCTTGTGGCAGAATTTCATATTGTGACTGATTTTGAGGATGATTAGGTTTAGAGAGTGGCTGGGTTTGAAAATTGAATTGAATTGAATTGAATACATTTTATTAGCCTATTATGTATACACACAAGGAATTTGCCTTGGTGCTTTGCTCGCAGGTAATAACACGATATACAGTAGACAATTAAAAATAAAACATTATAATTTGAACATGTGAATAATTAAATAAAATGCCAGAGCATAAGGAGGCTACAGAATTTTGGCTGTTGAGTAGAGCTACTGCTCGTGGGACAAAAGCTGTTTTTATGTCTGGCTGTGGTGGCTTTGACAGCCTGGAGTCGCCTTCCAGAGGGAAGTGCTTCAAAGAGTTTGTGGCCAGGGTGAGAGGGGTCAGAGGTGATCTTACCCATTCGCTTCCTGGCCCTTGCAGTGTACAGTTCGTCGATGGGGGGAAGGTTGCAGCCACCAACCTTCTCAGCTGATCGAATGAATGCGCTGCAGCCTCCGGATGTCGTGCTTGGTGGCTGAGCCAAACCAGACCATGATGGAGAAGGTGAGGGCAGACTCTATGATGGCAGTATGAAATTGAACCAACATTGCCTGTGGCAAATGTGTTTTCTCAACTGCCGCAGGAAGTACATCCTCTGTTGGGCCTTTTTGACTATTGAGTAGAAGATGGCCTCCCATTTTAGGTCCCTGGAGATTATGGTTCCAAGGAACTTAAATGACTCCACAGATGTGACTGTGGTGTTGTTGATGATGAGTGGGGGGAGGGGAGGGGAGCTCTCCTAAAATCTACTATCAATTCCACCATCTTAAGAGCATTGAGCTCCAGGTTGTCGCGATGTCACCAGGATGCCAGCTGTGTCATTTCCTGTCTGTAGGCAGATTTCTCCCCATCCTGGATCAGTCCAATCAGGATTGTATCATCCGCAAACTTGAGAAGCTTGACAGAGGAGGCTGTGGAGGTGCAATCGCTGGTGTAGAGAGAGGGGCGAGTACACAGCCTGCGGTGCTCCTATGCTGAGGGTCTGCATGTCCGAGATGAGTTTTCCCAGCCTCACATGTTACTTCCTGTCTGTCAGGAAGCTGATGATCCACTGACAGTAAACTGGGAGAGTTTGGAGTGTAGTAGCTCTGGCACGATGGTGTTGAATGCAGAGCTCAAATCCACAAAGAAAATTCTTGCATAGGTCCCCTGGCGGTCTAGGTGCTGGAGGATGAAGTGCAGGCCTAGGTTGACTGCATCATCCACTGATCTATTTGCCCGGTATGCAAACTACAGGGGGTCCAGCAGGGGGTTTGTGATATTTTTCAGGTGGGCCATCACAAGCTTTTCATGATTACAGAGGTCAGTGCGACAGGCCTGTAGTCATTAAGACCAGTAATCCTTGGCTTTTTGTGTACGGGAACAATAATGGAGACTTTGAAGCAGGCAGGGACAGTGCAGATTTGCAGTGCTCTTAAGTAAAGGGAATTACAAAGGTGTGAAGGCAGTGTTAGCAAAAGTGGAGTGGGAGAATAGATTAAAACCACCAATTATAGATAAACAGTGGCAAACGTTTGAGGAGATATTTTCTAACTCTCAGCAAAGATGTATTTTGTTGAGAGATAAAGACTCCAAGAGACGGATCCATCTGTGCAAATTAAAGAGTGTTATCTCAGTGAAGGGAAAGGTTGGCAATAATAGTAGATTAGTAACTGCCCAGAGCACTGGGAACATTTTAGAAAGATGACTGCAAAAAATGAGAGGTAAAATAAATTATGAAAGTAACCAGCCAAGAACTATCCAAACAATTCCTGATAGTTCCGGCAAGTTTATAAAAATGAAGATAATTAAGGTAGTTGTTGGAGACTGTTAAATTAGTATTGAGAAATAAGAAAAATGTTAGAGATTTTATTTTATATCCATCTTCATTGCACAAGAAATGAAACGCATCCCGATCATTGTACAAATTAACAAACGTGACAGAGAAACTTATTATAATTAGAGCATGGAGCATAGACCCAGAGTACAGCAGAGGAATAGTTCCCTCGGCCCACAATATCCATGCCAAACATGATCTAGTCTCCTCTGCCTGCACTTCATTCCCAGAATATCCAAATGCATATCAAGAAGCCTCTTAAATACGCTATGGTACCTGCCTCAACCACCACCCCTGACAGCATGTTCAAGACAACCGCCATCTCTGTGTAAAGAAACTTAAATGGATGAAAGATACGACATTGAAAGAATTCCTTCAGCTCACCGAATCCCAGAGGAACCATCGATAACCCATTCACACTGATTCCATATTATCCTACTTTCTCAACGACTCGAGCGATTTATGGAGGCCAATTAACCTACAAATCCACACGTCTTTGGGATATGGGCAAAATTGGAGCCTCCGGAGAAATCCCATGTGATTACAGGACAAACCACAAAGACAGCACAGAAGGTCAGGATCAAACTCGGGTCTCGTGCAAAGGTTCCACCAGGCGCATCACTGTTCAAGGCACAACTTATCCTGCAAATCTCCTTTAACTTAGCCGCTCTTTGCTTAAAGCTGTTCCCTGTAGTCTTTGACATTTTCATCCTGGGAAAAAAGTTCTGACTATCTACCCAATGTCTGCCTCTCATAAATGTATATGCTTCTACCAGGTCACCCTCAGCCTCTGACGCTCCTGGAAAAACAATCCAAGCTCATCCAACCTCTCCTTATAGCTAATTACCTTGAATCCAGACAGAATTCTAGTAATTCTCTTCTGCATCCACTCCAAAACCTCCTCACCTTTCCTGCAATGGGGTGACCAGAACTGCACATAATACTCCAAATGCAGACTAACCTAAATCCTATAAAGCTTCAGCAAGAATTCCTGACTTTTATGAGGGGCATATGTAAAGTAGAAGAGTGGGGTAATTGTGGTGGGTGCTTGGAATGTACTGCCAAGAGTGGTAGTGGCATTTAAGAAGCATTTAGACAGGTCTATAGAAATGCAGTGAATGGAAGGATATTGCTCATGTGCAGGCAGATTAGATTAGTTTATCTTGATGTTATGTTCAGAATGGACATTGTGGGCTGAAGGGCCAGTTCCTGTGCAGTACTATTCAATGCCCTATGGTCTGTTAAATGGATAGAGATTAATAGTGGTGTTGTAAATATCATTTGAGTGCCCTGGCTTAAATGGATCACGGATTGTATGTATTACAGCAGGTAATCAGGAAGGCATACAGGATGTTGGACTTTATTGCAAAAGTGATGGAGTGTAGAACAGATATAAAGGCTTTAGACAAAGTGCAGAAGAAATTCACCAAAATGATTCCTGTGATAAGAGACTGTTGTAATATGTATGGTCTAGAGAAACCTGGGTTGTTTTCCTTAAAACAGGGAAGGCTGTGCGGGGATTGATAGAGATATTTAAAAAACATTTGGCGTAGACAGAGAAAAACTAATCTCTCTGGTGGAGGGATCAGGATCTTCAGACATAGAATGAAGATGATTTTCAAAAGAATCAGAAGTAATATGTGAAAATTTATTTTACAAAGTACGTTTTTCGGGTCAGGAAGGCACTTCAAGCAATATTAGTGAAGGAAGGTTCAAATGTATCATTCAAAAGGGAGCTGGAAAATGGTGTGAAAATTAGATTTTGCAGGGGTTTGGACCGAGGACAGAGGAAGTGGATTAGTCTGTCGCCGAATTGGTGTGGACTTGATGAACTGAAAGGCTTCTTGTGCTGTAACCATTCTGTGATTTTTGTGATAAAAGTAGAAAGGTCTGACTACAAATACATTAGACTTTACTGTGACCACATCTGGAGTACTGCGACCGTTTCCATCTTCCTATCAAAAAAGGATATTTTGATGTTGGAGCCATTTCAGAGAAATTTCACTTAATTGTTGCCTGGGGTAAAAAGGTTTTCATATGAGGAAATATAGATAAGGCTGAACCTACACACTCTAAAAGTTTAAAAGAAGGGAGGTGACTTTATTTAAATAAATAACATTCTGAGATGGATTTAGGGGGTTGATGCTGAGAGAATGTTTCTCCTCCTGTTTTAATTAAATGGTATAACTAACTCCAGGAGCACAAGCCCCCTTTGAGTCATAGTCCTACAGCACTGAATCAGGCCCTTCGGCCCATGCCGAGCAAGATGCCCCATCTACGCTGGTCCCATCTGCCATATCCCTCTAAATCTTTCCTATCCATGTACCTGTCCAATTGTATTTTACATGTTGTTATAGTACCTGCTACAAATATCTCCTGTGGCAACCCCTCTCACCTTAAACCTCAGTCCACAGGTTCTTGATTTCCTCACTTTGGGTAAAAGACTGTGCATTCACCCTTTCTATTCCCCTCATGATTTTATACACCTCGAGAAGATAACCCCTCAACCTTCTGCGTTCCAAAGGAATAAAGTCCTAGCATGTCCAACCTCTCTCTAGAGCTCAGGTCATCAATTCATGACAACATCCTCATAAATCTTCTCTGCACTTTTTCCAGTTTCACGATTCCCTCCCACCCCTCAATTCCTCCCAACACTCATCACACACTTGGAGCAATTTGCACTGGCTGGCCTACTTACTGACCTGCACATCTTTGGGATATAGTGGGAAATCTGAGCGTCCACATAGTCAGAGAGATAACATTTGAACTCCACACAAGCAGCACCCAAATTCAGGACTGAACTAGCTGCACCACTTGCCGCCCTAGTTGGATGACAATAATTAGTGCTGTTACTGCACAGTTCAATGCTCACCTGTAAGTTGATCCCTTCTGTTAACTGGTTCTCTTTCTACAGATGCTGCATGACCAACTGAGTGTTTCCAACATTTACTGTTTTTGTTTCAAATATCCAACACGCGCAGTTTTACTTGTTAATTGTCAAAACAAATGCAATCAGATCAGATTAGAAGCAAAAAATCATCGCCAGAGTAAAAAAATAAAAGCATGGCGCACCGACGGGCTGGAGAGCACAGCTCCACCAGCAGTAAGTTATAAACCAGCAGGTAAGTGATTTTTAAAAACTTTCTGCAGTTTACTTAGCTCCGTAAGGCTGGTTACAGGAGCCAGCAGAAGAAACCTAAAATGGAAAAAGTAACTAAAAAGTCTGCTACCGTTAGAAGTAAGAAACTTACCCGCGGGACTGCGGTTAGCAAGCATAGGTCGGCTGTGGAAACACCGGCTTCAGAAACGCCGGTTCCAAAGATGGCGACTACAGAGCCGCTGGCAGTTCAGTAAATACCAGCAACTACGGTGCTTCAGAGCACTGTGGCCACTCCTGTCAGGAGGAAGGCCAAGAGGAAAATGGCCAGGCCTATCGACTTGGATGAGTCAGGCGAGGAAGACTCCCCTCCTTCAAATAAAAAGGTTTGGGATGTCTTGACAAAATGGAACACCTAATAGAACAAATGCTTAATCATGAGGTGTTCCAGTCGGGTTGCATACCCCCAGGGTTCTCTAATAGCTCTCTGGAGCAACCTCAGGCAGAGGTCCGTATGGCGAGGAGCAGTACCAACAATACGCCTATGAATATGAATGGGAACCCACAACAGCAGCGCCTTTTCAAGGGCTGCGTGATACTTCCCATGAGCATGACTCGGGAGAGCCAGGGCAGCATCAATCTGACCCTGAAGTTGGTGTCACTGCAGAAGAGCATGCACCAAAGCACATGAGCTATGCTCCAGGTGTGCCGGATGTGGCCAGCAATTTTGCCATACGGGTGGGGACTGATGAAGCCATGGATGACAATTTGGCCAGCAATATTAATTATATGGCCTCTCACCAGCTCCAGGACTCCATAATGGAGGAGACTTCTTTACATTATCAAACACCTGTTAACTGTGCGTCGCTCAAGGTGCCCACCATGATTTGGCCATCTGGGGGCAAATGAGCGCATCCATGAGGGGGCAGGAGCTGGGATTTCAGGAAATCCTCAAATTAGTGGGTGCAGGAATAACAGCATTTGGGCGAATGGTCCAAGGAACACCGCTGTCATGTACACAGCAGGACATGCTAGCCCTGCTGTGCAATGCTCATTTCGAGCTTAATTGCATTTGTAAAATAGCCATAAAACCAACCCTCAATCCACGCTTTGTGACATGATGCAAGTCTTCTAATATCCAGACACCCAAGTTGCTATTTGGGAAGGATCTGGCAAAGCAACTAAAAGAACTGAGGAGGGGAAAACCATCGGCGTCATAAAAACTCATTTCGTGGGCAGGATGCCGCCTCGAAAGCCATTCTCCTTCAGGTGAGCTACAGACGCTGGAGCAGGTCATGGACCGAGCCGGGGGTTCACAGTTACACGCCGCTGGCACGCACCACTGTACACCCCCAACATGGCCAGGAGGCTGAGGAATCCATGGAGGTACGAGTAACTGGTTCAGTCCAGGATATATCCTCTGGGGAGCAGCCTCCGGAGTAGCGGGTAGGTTGCAATTGTTTTATGATGAATGGTGCTGCATAACATCAGATCTATTCATACTGGACAGTATCCGGGGGTCTTGAATCGAGTTTGTCAGAAATACATCCACCCGCACAAAATACACCTAGTTGGGTATTGTTTTTTTCAAGACCAGAAACTCTACAGGTGAATGATGAAATTGGGGTTTTAGTCCAAAAAGGGGTAATTGAAAGGACGGCATATCAGCCTCAACAAATTATGTCTAATATATTCCCCAGGCAGAAGAAGGATGGTAGATGTCGAGTCATTCTGGACCTAACCCGACTAAACTCTTATGTCCAGTGTAGACATTTTAAAATGGAACTTTCAGTACTGCTAAGCAACTGATTTCAAAAGGTTGTTATACGGCAACCATAGATCTGAAAAATGTATATTATTCAGTACCAATTCATCACCAGTACCATAGATACTTGAAATTTAGTTGGATGGGACAGCTGTGGCAATTTAAAGCTTTGCCCAATGGGTTAACCTCAGCCCCTAGGTTATTTACAAAGTTGTTGAAACCAGTATTAGGGCTACTCCGGGCACCCAGAATCACATTGTGATGGCATACCTGGATGATATTCTGATTATAAACAGCACTCAGGAGGCAGCTGAGGAATCAATTTCAGTGACCAAACACCTGTTTGAGAGGTTAGGTTTCCTCATCCATCCAACTAAATCCAAATTAGTACCATCTAGAATGATAGACTATTTGGGGTTCGTCATTGATTCGACTAATGTGTCAGTGACTTTGCCTACGGCCAAAACTGTGGAAATTATGGAGGCCTGTAGCAATCTGGTAGAGGAACAACAATCCTCCATCCGGCAAGTAGCCAGTGTTATTGGTGAATCAGTGGTGGCTTTCCCTGGAGTGCAGTTCAGACCTCTGCACTATCAAAATGTGCAAAGAGCTAAAGAACAAGCACTGAAAGAACATGCAGGTCTTTTTGATAGACCAATGCAGTTGCCAGCCAAAGCTATCGCCGAGTTGCAATTGTGGATAATTAATGGCTCACAAAGTACTAAAAACATTTTGACTCAACAACCCTCAGTTATTTTACAAACTGATGTCAGTGCTTTGGGATGGAGAGCCACTGATACCGAGTCTAGCTGTGGCAGCAGATGGAGTGTGTAAGAGGCATTAATCCTGCAGAGGCATGGGGTAAACTACTTAGAATTGCTGGGTGCATTCTATGGCCTAAAAGCATATTGTTCAACAATGAATGAATTACATGTTCAGCTCCAGATTGACAATACCATGGCTGTTGCATATATCAATCACATGGGAGTAATTCGGTCAGTATCATGTGATAATCTGGCTAATCTCATTTGGAACTGGTGCATTACGAGAAATATCTGGGTCTCAGCTATCTACCTACCAAGTAGAGATAATGTGGTGGCAGACACCAGGTCACGCCAATTTGATGACAACACAGAATGGATGCTGAATGCAAATGTTTTCAAAATGATTGTCAGCCGGTATGGATTGCCTGACATAGATCTGTTTGCATCCAGGCTAAATCACCAGTTGCCTAAATACGCCTCATGGGAACTGGATCCAGGGGCAGTAGCGGTGGATGCATTCTCACTACATTGGGGATGTATGTTCTTTTACGCTTTTCCCCACTCTGCCTCATCAGTCAATGTCTCACCAAAATAGAGCAGGACTCCGCTTCAGGTGTTTTGGTAGTTCCTGACTGGCCTACACAACCATGGTTCCCATTGGTGCTGAGAATGATGTCACAGCCATTTATGACTATTCCCAAATGCAGCAATTTGTTGGTTCACCCTGTGACAGGAGGGACTCACCCTTTACATGATTGTATTAATCTGTTGATTTGCAGATTCTGACCAGACCGTTCCAGGGGCTCGGATTATCGAGTAGGACTGTGGATGTGATTACTGCGGCCTGGAGAGATAGTACTAAAAAGCAATATGTATCTCATATTAAGAAATGGGAGAAGTTTTGTTTAGTCGTATATATCTTATCATACTGCAGGCATGCTGGATGTATTGGAGTTCCTTGCTACATTGCATTTTGATGAGCAATTGAGCTATAGTGCCATTAATAGTGTTCAGAGTGCTTTGTCCTCCTATTTAGGGCAAGTGTTGGGACAACATTCAATCGGATCTCATCCATTAGTGTCCCGATTCATGAGAGGTATTTTTAACAAAAATCCTCCCAGGTCTAGATATACAGAAATCTGGGATGTGAGCATAGTTCTCCCACTGCTTCAGCAATGGGCTTCAATTACATCTCTGTCTTTTCAGAAGTTAACACTTAAAGTGGTCATGCTCATGGCGCTAGTGTCAGCGCAACGGGTCCAGACATTGCAAAAGCTACGACTGGATAGCATGCATTCTTCTGTAGATAATATTACATTTTATGTATATGATTTAATCAAACAAAGCAGGCCAGGGACGGCTGGAACCAAAATAAGCTTTAAAGCATACCTCATTGACCTAAGGCTATGTGTAGTTATGCACCTAAGTCAATGTATAGAGGTAACTAAGAGTCTCAGAGGCTCTGAAACAGCGATGCTCATCAGCCACAAAAAACCTCATAAAAAGGTGTCAGTACAAACTATTTCTAGGTGGCTGAAACAGGTTTTGGATTGTGCTGGAGTAGACACTGATGTGTTTAAATCTCACTCTACCAGGGTGGCGTCAACATCCACAGTGAAGCACAGGACGTGCCTTTAGACCAAATCCTCTTGGCTGCAGGATGGTCTAGTGAAGGAACTTTTTCATGATTCTATGACAAACCTGGCTTCGCAGTGGAAGGGTTTGGGCATGCTGTTTTGGGTTCTTTTTGATTTTCATTTGTAATTTCCCCCTGGGAGAGAGGGGTTATTACTTTTTATTATTAAAATGTTCATTGTATAATTTAAGCAATGTTCAATACATTATTTGTTTATCCTGTGTCAATCAAAGCAGTGTGTCGTATGGAACTGAATCTACGGCATGAAATCACAGAGCTTTGAAATCTTCACGGAATCACTCACATGACTCCAAAGTAAACTAGTGAGATTAAATGAGAACTTACCAGTTTGAGGTTTGATCTTTATTTTATGAGGAGTTACGGTGAGCGATTATGTGCCCTCCGCTCACGGCCCTCATAATCGCAAAGATCATCTGGTAGTTCTAGTCTTCTGAGTCTTACTATATTACTTCGACGGTAGTTACTGTGATTTCACGCTGCTGCTTTTTCGAATGACGCGCATGCGCCTGGCGGGGCTTCTTCTTCATGTAATCACTCACCGTAACTCCTCATAAAATAAAGATCAAACCTCGAACTGGTAAGCTAATTTAATCTTACTATTTTCTTCAACACATTAAGGCAAACGCTAGGGTAGGTAAAAATACACACATCCATACACATTTGTGACAAACCTTTTATTATGCCATGCAATAACTATAAACAATAGTGGTAATAAATGTTTTAATATCATTTATCATAATCATTATAGCTCCACCCTAAGCATTGAAATAAGTCACTCCATCCCACACACCAGTTCATTTCCCTTTTTCATCAGTTGACGGCAGGAAGAACAAATAGGAGTGTGGAGGAGCATTAGATGAGGAATAAAGTCCTGTGATATGTGTGAAGGCTGAGAAGAGAACATATATAAAAAAAGATGAAGGGAAATACAGCCAATCGAATAAAACACAAGACTGATATGGAAATCTGTGGAAGAAAGCATAAAAATCTGAGTAATATCTGGTTTAAAATACAAATTAAACTTGGCTAAATCGAGTTGCATTAAGTCGCAGTCACTGAGTTCGGCAGGTGTTCTTCAGATGAGATTGTTGCTGAGTAATGTTTAATGTCATTAGCCATTTCTGGGTTGCTTTACATCATTCAGAAATGTTGACAGGCATATCCTGTTGAAATCCGGATCCCAATTCAATTTCCCTGTCAGAAGTTCACACAATGCCATATTTCCCTGACCAAAACTACTTCATAGGGTGTTGGAAGGAGATAAGTATTTACATTTTTGGACCCTACAAATCCAGATATGTATTTCGCTGCTTGAGATTCTAGCACTGGGTAACTTTACATCAAATCTATTCATTTATTTTCTCAACTTGGTTTGGCTTGGAGTTCTTAAGTCCAATTAGCAATGTGTCCACCAGTGAAATGGAATCTTTCAGGTACCTGATATCAAAGTTTAACAATGGCAGCACCTGCAGTGAATAGAAATCTGGGTAGCTGCAGACCAGATTCCGTTTCAAATCTCTGGCTGTTCTATAGTTGAGATATTGTTGCCTGGAAATGCTATTATTCCCGCAGTGCACATTAGAGAGGCTGTGGTCTGGTGTTGTAATGTGTGGTGTGGTCAGTGATGGGGAAGGGCAGAGGGAGTGGGAATGGTAATGGGAGAGGGCAGCAGTGAATGTTTTATCTCACCGGCCCACAGCAGCAGTCGCAACAAACCAGGGGTGTTACGCACTTGAATTACATAAATGTGCAGGAGCCTGTGATGGAAGTGAAGAAGGGAGAGAGAGAATGGGAGGGACTGAACCAAATTGTGGAGAGAGGTACATTGTGCAGAGAGGTGAGGGAAATTGGAAGCCAAGAGTTGCCGTTGAGTGGTGGAAGTTGTGAGGTGTGTGGGGTGAAGGTTGGTGTTGGAGATAATGGAAATCATTACATTAGTTGGCATGGGGACTGAGACTGCCATCATTGTGGGTGAAGCAATTGGTTGAGGGGAAATCACTGTCTTTGGATGGGTTAATCGGGCTTCAGGAGATGAAATATCTGTTGGTAAAACAAGGAACTGTGGATGCTACAAGATGGGGGTTGGTGTTGTGTTATTATTAGATTGGTATGGCCTAAAGACCTAGATATTTATGTCCATCCAATGTCCTGTGAAGTAGCATTGGCCGGAGAATAACAACACTCAATGAACTTCAAAATGGAAACCGAGTTAGGATCGTATTACAACAGGAAATGCCAGTCAAAATTTCTGAATGACGTGAAACAACCCAAAAATGGCCAATAGCATGTTTCACTTGGCGTAACACTGACATTTTCAATTATTTGAGTTATGCAACTGTGTGAAGTGATTGTTTTAATTTCTTATCAGTAAAGGAAATTAAACTGATTCCAAGTTCAAACCAGCCATTGGCATAACCCACTGAGATTTGCAGCATTCTAAACTGCACACAAACTAATCTGAAAATGGGCCTTTAGCCAAAATAAGTGCCATTTTTCAGCTCATTGCATAAACTGAGCCAAATATTCTTGTGCTTCTGCAGAAGATGCCACTTGTACAAAGATCAAATTAAATTACAAATAGCGCCGTTAGTTATCTACAAATTGCTGCTCTTTCACAGCATTGTTTTTGTTTAGTCCAGTTAGCAATGTGTCTTTGGCCCACTGATTTAGCGCCGACCAGTGAGCGCCACACATTAACAATATCCTGCACACACTAAGGACAATTTTTACATTTTCCAAGCCAATTAACCAACATACCTGTTCGTCTTTGGAGTTAGCACATAAGGATCCACTCGCTTGGGTACTTGTCTTTACTGTGGAAGAATGACTCTACCCGGTTTTAAAAGCACTTCTTATTTAATTAAGTTTGGATACCTGCAGGGACCATGGCAGAAACATTGGTGTGGTGTACAACAAGCACATTCTATCCATTTAAATGGGATGGATTGGAATGGACTGGGTGGGTTGGAATGGATTTCTGGACAGGTCTTTCTTATTCCAGTTTAATTCCGCGTGATATATGATCTTGCTTCTGATAGAGGCCATAAATCAATAACAATAAGATCAGAATACCAGTAAAAGAAATTTATTAAATTCATGTACATTGTATTGGCCAATCCAATAGAAGATTGTCCCAGAGCAGGTTTTATTATTGCTCCGCAAGTAATGCAAAATGTATTATATTAGTGCTAAAGCACAGGCATGTGTGCCTTAATATGTCCCATTAAAAGTATAAAATATAACTCCTTTGCCTTCTTTGTTCAAAACAGGGGCTGATTATGTTCAGGAAATACAGACCATGGAGCACACAAGGAGAGCTAAACTAAATTTGGTCTTAGTTTTTATAACAAGATATGCTTATTAATTTTGTAGAAGTAAAAGACCTGGTTTAAGTATAATATATTTCTAAAATAATAGATTCCTTTATTATATAAAAGGCGTATGGAATACAACAATGTTTGTGTTATAAAAATGCAGCCAATGCACAGATAATTTTCTTCAGCAAGCCACAGTGAACAAGATTTATCAAGAACAAAAATACTAAATGGTGCAGAAATGATCAATATAAATATGCAAATCACAATAAAGGATTTTTCTTTCTTCTGCTGATCCAGCTGTGGGGGCATCATGAATAATTCTTTGATTAATATGGCTACATTTATTATTGGAATAAAACATTTTTTTTTTCAATTGCAACCTTGATTTTCTATTGACCAACATTACTTTTTCTATTTGGGAAGTGTGATATGTTTTTGTCATGTATTCTAATGCTAGATTGTCATCTTAATATTTTTGGAAAGTCCAAACGTTTACAATAAAAGTGTGATTATAAAGGAAGGACTAGTGTTTCTATGCCAGAAATCGGTTGAGTGAAAATGGCGTCAGAGCCACAATCTTGGAATTTCCTGGTCAATCTTAAACCACGGACCCCACAATATGAATGGAATATCACAGACCTACAGGCAGTTACTGGAATGAGGTTCCAATGATATTATTATCCTTTCTTATTTTCAATAAACTTAGAGGAACTTCTGATAGAAACTTACTAACAAAAAAGTCAGATATTCTCTGTGGAATTCTCTGCGACATGCAGTGGAGGCCAATTCACTGGATGTATTGAAGAGAGAGTTAGATATAGCCCTTAGGGTTAATGGAATCAACGGACATGGGGAGAAAGCAGGAACAGAGTACTGATTTTGGATGATCAGTCATGAGCATATTGAATGGCAGTGCTGGCTCGAAGGGCAGAATGGCCTACTCCTGCACCTAATTTCTATGTTTCTATGACTTTTGAACTTTTCTTCAGAACAATAAATGAACCATTAAAAAATTGTCAATCAGTGGATGCCATTGCAGTGATTATTTTAGAGGTGAGAAAATCAAATGTGATGGACAGGGACTCTGGGTAGTGGTTCAGTAACTGCAGATAACTCTTTTCATACCCTCCCAAGCATGCGTGCAACCCACCAGTTGCATGGCATAATAACCCGACAGATAACACGACAACCTCGGTAATTGTAAGGGTAGGGCATGTAGCCACCGAGAGGCTCACAGACTCGTTGGCAATGCTGGTGTCCACGGCGGCATTCGGCACAGCAGAATCCATAGTGATCAAGTAAAGGATCGAAATAGGCCCCGTTCGCCCGCTGTAAAAACATACATACATTAAATCATCTTGAGTTTTGGGTAAATATGTGAAATCTTTCTCAGGCTGAAAATTCTGTACACAGGGAAAATAAATATTAAATCAAAAATCTCATGTCCGACTGCACACTGTGCCATTCGTTTCTCATTATAAATTCTTATGATCACATTTATTAAGGGAAATCTCAATGTAACTTGTCACATCGCAATTATACTCATCCACTTGTGGTAGTGCAGTAGCATTTCAATATTGTGCATTCCTGTACGTGAACTTACATTTCAAGAGACACTCTCTCCCAGCGGAGGAACAATGCAGAGGGGAAGTTTCCAATAGAATGAGGTGAGGAGAGAGGTTGTGCAAGAGTTAGCACATGTTAAGTGGATCCAAGAGAATAGGGGTCGATGGACAAATAAAGTCATCTGGGGGATAAACGTAAATGTAACTCAGCGGGACAGACAGCATCTCTGGTGAGAAGGAATGGGTGACATTTCATGTTGAGGCCCTCCTTCAGACTGACAGTCAGAAGAGAGAGAGAGACATAGAGATATGTAAGGATAAGGTGTGAAATTAAGAGATCAAAGGGGATGCAGGTCAAGGAAAATGTAGAATGGATCATTGTTAGCTGAGGGGTAGGTGACAACAATGCACACCATGCGCTCATCATGATGCGCGCGTTGAATGTCGTGGCGCGGAAATGATGTTGCGTAAATGACGCGCAAATGACACCCAAGTGGGACAGGCCCTATACAATCAGTAAAATGTGAATTATATGGGGGATTGAAGGGTAGAGGTAGCAAGAGAGGCTGGGAGGTAACAAATGGAAAACAAAAGGTGCAGATTCTGGAGTTTGAAAAGAAATGAGGGTGAAGAGTGGAATAAAATAAATGGGAATGGTGGCAGGTGGTAACAACAGAGGGATGGGAGGGTTGTGCAGTTGGCCTGGCGACAAAGGGAATCAAGTAGGAGAACTGTGTTGAGGATGGACCAATTAAGTAGGTGGGGGAATGGAAAGAAACAGGGTGACTGAAACCTGGATGGTAAGGTGGGAAGAAGGGTTATGAGAGAAAACCAGCATAGATAGGAGGAAAGGGAAAGGGTCAGAGGGAGCACGGGTGACATGACCGTGCCATTGTGTTGTAGGCTACCCAAGTAGAATATGAGGTGCTGTTCCTCTCATTTGTGCTTGTCCTCACCCTGGCAGTGGAGCAGTCCAAGGACAGACAGTCCAGTGCGGAATTCCGAAGGGGAATTAAAATGACTTGAAACCAAAAGATCAATATGGAAATAGTGGCAGAGTGTAGGTAGTGGCAAGCAGTTGCCTATTCTTTATTTGGTTTCACCAATGTAGAGGAGGCCTCATCAAAAATACTGAACACCATATGTTGGAGTATGTACAGGTGAATCTCTGCCTCATCTGGAAGTGCAGATTAGGTCCTAGGATGTCCTAGAAACTACTAACATATTAGCATCTGAATACTTGACCCATCTCTGCCAGTGGAACTTTTAACCCATTAGATTAAGTGCCATGTAATATTATCATCAACTGTAATTCTCCATCTTAGATGATAGATGAATATTTTTAAGTTTATCTGTGTAAGACATTAATCGTAGGGGAACTGTGCAAAGTGGGAGAGGCTAGAGCAGGTTAATTTCAAAAGGGCAAAGCTTATCTGACGATCTTCATTTTTCTTTCAATTTGTCATGTCCACACACAATAAAGCACAAGTCAATATAATATACAACTAACGAGACAATCCAGTATCCCTTTATCTATTCTAGGAAGCAAAGGAAATCACTTTTTCTTTTGCAAGAATTCATCCATTACTTCTTAAGGGTAATTTTTCCACTTCAAAATGATCTTAAATTATGTTATATTTCCTTTTACAGATGCATTGCTTTAATGAAATGTTAAGTTGTTGACAGGGTTGATTTGCTAGATTTGAAATAAGTAAGAAACAAAAGCATTTGTTGAGGAAACAATAGGTATAGCTCTGATAGCAGAGAAGTATACCTGTCAAACCACAATGCTTCCATTTTCCAGCTTATATCAAAATAGCTGTTAGCAATGGTTTTATTTAGTGCACGGCAACAGTGAAAGTGGGGTTGCTTTCATCAGTCTCCTAATAAATAATCTTGCCTTCACTTCATCAATGAAAGCATCTTTCAAACACAGATTCTTCCCTACTGTTATTCAGCCCTTGCATGTACTGTACCTCTCATCTGCAAAAAATAAATTCTGAATTCTTTCAATCTATTCAATTGTGATCCTTGCGCTTTTTAAAAAAATATCTACACTCTTACTGTAGCTGTAACATTATATTTTGCACTCTGTTTATTTTCTCGTTTGCACTACCTGATGTACTCGCAAATCATATAATTTGTTCACTTAGCATGCAAAACAAAGTTTACTGCTGTATTTTGTTGCACTTGATAAGAATAAATCAATAGCAATGACTATCAATACCAATACCAATATTTCTGTGATCAATGGTCTCCTAATTGTCCGTACAAAAGTAGTACTATTTCATCTCCTTGCTTGCTATGCCAGCATTGGATCAAAAACATGTCTCCATTCCAGTAACACAGAAGCAGGAAAACCCATTCCATCCCTTAGCCTTTGTTACTGCTTTCTTATTTCATGGATTTTTGATTAGCAAGTTGGTGAAAGATTACAGAAGATGGAAGAGAATGCTGAGTTCAGTTTACACTCAACTCCCATGATGTTATCAAATGGTAAAGCAGGCTCAAGTGACCTACCCCTGCCTCTAATTGGAATGTTCATATATCTGTTCTGAATATGTAAACTTCCTTGATGACCACAAAGAACTGCAGGTGATGGAACCTTGAGCAAAACATGAAGTGCTGGAGCAACTCAGCAGATCAGGCAACGACTGTGGAGGAAGCAGACAAACAACATTTTGGGTTGGGATCCTTCAGACTGAATGTAGAAAGCAGGACAAGAGAGGCGGGGCTTGGATAAAACCCAGCAAATGATAGGTGGATACAGATGAGGGGGGTTCTGGAGTTCCTATCTTTTGTGTAATGAGATACTTGGTGACTTCATTTTCTGGCATTCACTTTATACTCTAATTGTGCGATGATGTGGGTTGCACCACCAAAGATAGTATTTCTCTCTAACAATTCTTTAGGTATCAGATTATATCATGTTTTCCTTTCTCTCCTGCCTAGGCTATCCCTCAGGATTGAGAATGATTTGCTCTTCCATTTGAGTTTTTTTGTGCTCTTGGATGCCTGATGAGGTTGACATGGCTTCAACATATGTGGATGGAACAGGAGGTGCCTCAATGAGGCAGGCTAATTGGTGGTTTGAGGCTTCATTTTGCTGCTCATAAGGGCATGTGCCTGCTCCTTAGGGACTCAGGATTCTTAATATCCAAAATGTTCTGTCTCCACCTTGACCAGTCATGGGCCACACTTCCCAGCGTCAACTAGAATGTTACATTTTTCCAAAAGAGGCTTTGAGCACATACTTGAATCTTGTCTCTGCCTGCCTGATCATTTCTTCTCGTGACATATGCAAGGGGATGCATGCCTAATCTGTACAACCAGATCTCTTGTCAACCAGACTATTATTCAGTGTGTGATTCTGTATTGGGGGTTTATGGTGGCTTTTTCAGAAGCTTAAATATGGAGCTATTTGTTTCCTTGAGCACTCCTAGAATCTTGCAGGACATCATTTAGTCATGGTTTCTGGTTAAATGCACCCCTGCTGGTTTTAAATTATGTAAGGTAGACCTTAGCCTCTTATCTTTCATTTCTCAAAATAAAAAAATAATTTAAACTATCATTGAGAATGATGATTTATGCATGATATTTCAGCAATGGTGTTATATTCCACTTCTGAAGTTTGGTTTAATTAACTTCATGTTATAGATAGTCATCTTTATGCTACAATATTTGGCATTTAAGTCGTGCAACCAAGGGTGAATTTTTATCTGCCAGCCGGATTAAACAGAATTTGATCCATTTTTTTTGCATATAGTAGATCTGTGCATTATTTTCATTAGACTGGTAATATCTGAATGAATATTTGAGAGATAATGAACCTAATGGATCGAATTTGAGTGAGTGACAAATCAAATGGCAAACATTTCCTCTGGAAGATTGTGTCTCTTCAGCCTTCAGCCTGAATATAAGGTATTGCCTGAAATAGAGGAAGACCTTGAACTTCAGCAACATACTAATTCCCATTGGAAGACTATTAGGAATGTTATATTCTCTGAAGATAGACACAAACAGCTGGTGTAACTCAGCGGGACAGGCAGCATCTCTGGAGCGAAGGAATGGGTGACGTTTTGGGTCGAGACCCTTCTTCAGAGTCTCTTCAGAGATGTTGCCTATCCCGCTGAGTTACTCCAGCTTTTTGTATCTATCTTCTGTTTAAACCAGCATCTGCAGTTCCTTCTGACACATGTTAAATTCTCTGACAACTTGGTTGTGAGTGTTAAGCAAACAGAACAGTACAGCAACAGGCCATTCAACTCACAATGCCTGTGCCGAACATAATGACAAGATCAAATCTTATCTGAATCTTCACATAATTGATATCTCTTCATTCCCACATAGCAATGTACCTACCCAAAAGTTCCATAAATGCCACTATCATATCTACCTCTACCACCACACCTGGTAGCAGGTTCCAGGCACTTACCACCCTCTGTGTAAAAAATATTTCTCATTCATCTCCTTTAAACTTTGCCTTTCTCACCTTAAAGCAATGGCCTCTAGTATTTGATATTTCCATCCTGGGAAAAAGGTTCTGACTGACTATACTATTTATACCTCATAACCTTATATGTCTATCGGGTTTCCCATCAAACTCTGGCAATCCAGGACTGTCAAACCACTCCTTGTAGCTGTGCCCTCTGATCCAGGCATCATTCTAGTAAACCTCCTCTGCACCATTTCCAAAACCTCCACATACCTCCACATACCTCAAGAGAAGAAGCTGTTCTTGAAGTCTGATGAACGATTTTCAAGCTTTTGTACATTGTTTTGTCAGGCGAGGCAAGAAGAGGGAATCACTGGGCTGTGAGTGATTATGATATCATTATGTTGGCTTTCCCCAAGGCAGTGTTAATTTTGAGTCAATAGCAGAGGAGGGAGATTAGTTTGTGTGATGGTTTAGTTCACAATTCTTTGCAGATTGATGGAAGGTCTCAGGTGTTTCAAAATAATGAAAGGCTTGAAAGGGGATCTAAAGATACTTCTGGTGGGAAGCTAATCCTGTAAATTGAACCATTTAGATGCTAAACCAAAAAGCACGTGTTCCATACAAAGAGTGGTGAAAACTTGGAACACTCCTCCCACAAGATACTGAGAAAATTTAAACTCTTGAGTGAAAGATTTTTCCTAGGTCTGGGTACTGAATGAAACAGAGATGAGATGAGTAACCGAGGGTGAGTACAGATTGCACTGGATGGTGGAACAGACTCAAATGGCTGAATGGTCTCCTCTTTTTCTCCTGTTTCTATTAATTGCATTTGAGATCATTCTTTATTGGCATAATTCAATAGCACATTATTCAGAGCATTTACCCAGGGGGGGATCTCTGAGGTTTTTACAGATAAATTAAATATATTCTTCCAAAAGTCAGCATAAATTGAGAGATGAAGAATAAATTCTCCCAAGAAAAGCTGAATTAAAGATAATGTGAAAGACAAACTTGAGGCAGCGACCTTTTTTACCAGGTTACGGACTGGGACAGTAATTTGATGAAAGGCTTGACAGAATTGACAGATGTTTTATGAGATGTAGCTCCTGTTGTAAGTTACTTGCCTTCCAGAAACCTTTCTCTTGTCCGGAGCACTATGGTTCAATCACAACTTTCTTGTCAACAAATGCATGACTTAACTTGAGATATAAGCTGGGATAAAGAGTGGCAAACACTGACCCCTTTTTTTTTCAATGGAAGAAGTCCTGTCATACTTCACTGTAGAAGATATATCTACAGCAGTCACACCTATACTTAGCTGACATGTTAATTTTTCCCCCAAAGATTATTGTTTTCACCAGGTATCAGTAAAACAGGCAAATTACAGTCTGCAACCATTTCATGAAGAATGAAACAAACTACTACTCTGCTCAGATCCTTTTGGAAGCTTCCTCCTGAAATCTGGGATAAAAGTGAATAGTTTTCAGTCAGCACTTTTAATCTTCCTTTTTGTTATTCAGGGTGTTTAGTCTGCAGTATTTTTGTGAATACATGTATGGCCAGCTGTGTTGCACTGTATGGAGCTGAAGCAGATCTGTCGAAGATGCCTGTTTGCTTTGCAGCTGGCCAGTCCTCTGAGAGTACAAGTCAATGTACTTGTCACACGCAAACTGAAATGCCACAGCAAACACACGAAGAAAAGGAAGGCAAGGGTGATTTCACATTTAATTAATGGACAGAAGATCAGGTAGATTTTGTTGGTGCGTGTGCTAATCCCTGCTTGGATTTCAACTATTTGCAGATCCAAGTCAATCTGATATCTCCCAGGCACTAGAATTGGAAAATCCATACCACGGTGGCCGGTGAGCCTTTAATTTTCCTGCTGTCCTGTTTGCATGCAGCCTTGTGGATGAAAGAGATCCAGAAATTGCTGGGAATGTTCAGTAATGAGGCGGGATTTGTAAAAAAGAGAAACTGCATTCATATTTTACATTTTGATGATAGTTAATTGATCTGAAGCAAGGGATTTTTCGTGATCCTGGATGAATGTGCAATTGTTTTCAATAAAAGTGGAGCTCCATTTGGGTTTATTAGAAAAAAAAGATATCGCAGGTAAAGGAAAAAAAATCCAGTAGATATAACTACATTACATGACGTATTATCTGTAAGTATTTCAAAAGGCAAGAGCAGGTTTTCCTAGAGCATCAGATGGATTTGACTTATTGGTGATATTTGCTTCTCTGTTCATAGAATCATAGAAAATAGGTGCAGGAGTAGGCCATTCGGCCCCTCGAACCTGCACCGCCATTCAATATGATCATGGCTGATCATCCAAATCAGTATCCTGTACCTACCTTCTCTCCATACCCCCTGATCCCTTAAGCCACAAGGGCCACATCTAACTCCCTCTTAAATATAGCCAATGAAATGGCCTCAACTACCTTCTGCGGCAGAGAATTCCACAGACTCACCATCTCTGTGTGAAAAATGATCTTCTCATCTCGGTCCTAAAAGACTTCCCCCTTATCCTTAAACTGTGACCCCTTGTTCTGGAGTTTCCCAACATCGGGAACAATCTTCCTGCATCTAGCCTGTCCAACCCCTTAAGAATTTTGTAAGTCTCTATAAGATCCCCCCTCAATCTCCTAAATTCCAGCGAGTACAAGCCGAGTCTATCAGTCTTTCTTCATATGGAAGTCCTGCCATCCCAGGAATCAGTCTGGTGAACCTTCTCTGTACCCCCTCTATGGCAAGAATGTCTTTCCTCGGATGAGGATGTTGGATGTCAAACCATATTTTTTGGTGTTTTTTGTCGAACTAACTGGCATAAAGCAATCATTGCCATGGAAGTGTCGTAATACCTACTGGATCTTTATGTACCCTTATTATGTAGGATCATTCAGTTGCCTGATAACAGCTGGGAAGAAACTGTCCCTGAATCTGGAGGTGTGCGTGTTCACACTTCTATACCTTTTGCCTGAGGGAAGAGGGGAGAAGAGGGAGTGGCCAGGATGTGACTTGTCCTTGATTATGCTGCTGGCCTTGCCAAGGCAGAGTGAGGTATAAATATAGTCCATAGAAGGCAGGTTGGTTTGTGTGATGGTCTGGGGTGCGTCCACAATTATTCTCATTTTTGCTTCAATCTGCAGAATGTTTGCTAGAGAAGAAGCCAAGACTTGGAATGGATAGGTAGAAAGAGGAGTGTAGGAAGCTTAAATGGTCTATTTCCAACTGGAATTGGCCAGGCCCCTGAAGGAAAGAATATTATTGGCAAAGAAGGCAAATTATATGCTTGCCTTCATTGGTCGAGATAAGTATCACACAGGAAGTTCTGTGGTGAGGCTGCATTTGGAGTACAGTGAGCAGTTCTGTTTGCCTAAATGCAGGAATGATGTGGAGGCTTTTATTTTCATGTATGAATTAGGGTGTTGATGGCTTCTTGAGTGTTTTGAGATGATTTCCAAAAGAAAGCAACCTCAAAACACAATTATTAACTATTCCTTCAAGTGTAGCATGTTCTTCAGTATCAGGTCCAGTGACAATGACTTTAAACAGTTTATTCATTACAGCAAGATATACTTCCTTTAATTACTGTCCATTTCAACCAATGCACCTATACCCATATCGCGAGTTACATTGAGCATAGGCACATGCAGGAAATGGTGTACATTATTAGTGGTGCTCTAATGTTGTAGTAACACCTAGCTTTAATTAGAAATATTTACTACTCATTCTCAGGTCAAGGATCAGTCCCAGCCAATATTAACTAAAATAATTAAAAAAAAAAAAAAAAATTGCAGACTGGTATTGGTGATGATATATGAACAGAAATCCATTTTTAAAGGCTAATTGTGCCATTAAAATTCTTCTACTATTTATGTTATAGTACTGAATGCCATCATAAAATTTGCTGACGACACCACGGTGATAGGACTGATCAGTGACAATGATGAATCAGCCTACAGGGAGGAGGTCCAGCACCTGACTACCTGGTGTGCCAACAATGACCTTGTCCTCAACTCCAAGAAGATGAAGGAAATCATTGTTGACTTTAGGAAGAACAGAGGGGGCAAACACACCCCCATCCATATAAACGGGACTGAGGTGGAGCGGGTCTCCAACTACAAATTCCTCGGGGTACACACTAGTAGGATGAGGAACAGCTTCTACAATAACACCATCACACTGCTGGTGTCCTGGTCCCTCAACACCTCAAAGCTGATCTTAAAGGCACAGCAGCGCCTTTACTTTCTGAGGAGGCTCAAAAAAGCCCACCTGTCCCCCCAGATCCTGACGAACTTTTACCGCTGTACCATCGAAAGCATCCTGACCACCTGCTTTACGGTATGGTACAGCAGTTGCACCGTGGCAGACAGGAAGGCACTACAACGGGTGGTGAAAACCGCCCAGCACATCATCGGTGCCCCGCTCCCTGCCATGGATGCCCTCCATCGTAAACGGTGTCTGAAGCGGGCCGGGAAGATCATCAAGGACCCCTCACACCGTAACCATGGACTGTTTGCCCTCCTACCATCAGGGAGGCGGTACAGGAGCCTCAGGTCCGACACTAGTAGGATGAGGAACAGCTTCTACAATAACACCATCACACTGCTGAACTCGGAGTCCCGCCGATAGAGTTCTCCAGTCTCTCCGTCCACATTGTCTGCACCCTGTATTTATTTTTCCATATTGCTATCACTACGAACCGACGCTAAACTGCATTTCGTTGTACCTATACTTGCATTTGTGCAATGACATTAAAGTTTAATTGAATTGAACAATTACTTCACAAATGTCTGTTTTAATGCAACTAAGTATTTGAAAAAGTGTATCACTGTTTCAAGATGGGTGCAGGCACTCACATAATCGTTTACGTCGCGTGCTGAGCGCCTTCCATTGGGTTTGTTTTTCAACTCATCCGAATGCGCATCTTCTTCAGCTTCCTCAGGCTCTCCAAAATCATAAAATTCTGTTTCTGAAAAGATACAAAGTTACTTTAAAATTCTGGGAATTCCTTGCATTCAAAGTAGCACAGTGATGAGGTTTCCCCTACATTTCCCAATGGCTATTAGTATCTATCTTGCTGCCCTTGGGACACTTGTTGTTCAGACGATATAAAAATGGGAATGAAAAGCTGACTCCACTGGTGCATTGGGGCTGCATAAGTATTGGCAATAGAAATTATAAAATATTGATTACTATTCTGTTGAGCATCAGCATCTGTCTCTGATTAAAAGATGGGATTTTGTTTGCAAATATCTTTATTATTTTATCCCTAAAAAAAAAACAGAATATGGTTTGTTTTCATTTTAAACATTGTTTCTATACTTTTTTTGCATGCAGCAAGAAAGAAAAGATTTTATTATTTGAATTGTTGAGATTGTATTTTTTGTCAAAAATCCAATCATTTCATCCAGTGTAATGATGGATTGAACTACATAACGCAGCTAAGGAATAGAAGATTGAAATGGAGACTTTTTATGTTCTAAAAAAACTTATCTTAAGGATATGCCAGAAGTGACTTTTGTCTGGACAGGAAGAAATCTTTAAACAGATGTCCATTACTTTGTGATCAATACTGCCTCAAAGCATGCTTTTGACACATTCATTATAGATTTATGAACATAATTAGTAGTTTCCAATAACATGCTTTGTGTCAAGCATTGGTGGGTTTTAGGTCAATATTCATTCAGTGCTTTGCTAAAAACAATTATGGGATGTGAATACCGTCGATAAGTGATAAACCCTCTTGAAGCTAAGTCTGGAACATACAATGAAATATAACATATTACCAACTCTATGTCAATGTTCTAGGATGTTAATACACTGAATGACACTTGCTGTTAGCTCTTTGTTGTGTAAATCACTAAAAAGTCCCGGGTATGCCCATTTCAGAATGACTGAATTCTTCGGTCTGAGAATTATGGGGACAAAATGCAACATTCTTTTCTCTACTTCTTGGATGGAAGTGATACCTGACTGAAGTAACAAAGTAATTCGGAAATGATTTGACAGATAAACATGCTGCAAGGCTACATGTCAAAATTGAGTATTGCAATTTGCTTTTGTTTTACCAATGACAGAGTCTTCCACAAGTGATGTAAGCTCAAAGCTAAAATCTCACAACGGGGCATAATGACTCTGAACTTATGAGTTTTGCTCACTAAAAATCACTTTTGTTCTGACTGCCTTGATTTCTTATTATTTTATTTACTGCTGATCACATTCTCTATTGGATGCTGAATAATCATTTTGGATGGTAATATGAAAGTTTTAAATTTAAGTTTTATGTTCTGAATTACATAATATATTTTTTGGCAATAATTCTTACTTTCTCTTCATCATAGTTGCATAATTCACAAGGGAATGAGCCAGGCATTCAATTTAAATTGAGTAAGATACTGAAGTAATGATATCGTTAATCACAAAACAGCAATCAGAGTCTCCAGCAGCAACCTAGTCTTATTGATATTATATGACTGAATGCAAAGAATCGATCATATGATTTCTTTGATATGAACATGAAACTACATGAACACTTTGATACTTTTACTTCTGTTGTTTTTACCTTTCAAGTATATTGGATGGAGCCAATAAATAGGACGATTGCCACACACTTCGAGGACTTTTGAATTCAGCAGGAAATGTTGGTCCTTAATTGGATGTTCAGCTGCCACCCAAACAAGAGACTCATCAAACTTCACTGTCATAATTTCATCTTGCTGTTAAAATGAATGGCATATGTTAACCTTTTTATGTCAACTGCCAAAAAAACAAGAATTCATTATTTTTTTTAATTTGGCAGTTTCATCTGAAGTTGAACTGTAAAAAAAAACCTCTGAATTTATTAGTAGTACAATAAGAGCAAATGACAAGACATAATTAAATTCAACTTCAGTTTGAACATATGGTGTGGTATAATTGGTTTTTCCACAAGTACTGATTAGCAGAATTTCATTAGGAACTTTGTGCACGAACTTATTTTTCATCATTAGGCAGCACAGAAAAGGGCTTCAAATGCTATGTCAGCAACAACATGATGATTTAAAAATGAAGACTTTCACGTGTATTGCGTGTGCCAGTGTAAGAGAATACTGTAAATTTACTTGGCAGATCCGAGTCTTTCATCTGTGCCTCTTATTGACAAAAGAGCTCTCAATATGTTTGGATTGGGTAAAACCCTTCTCCCTGGAGAAGGGCAGAAGTGAAGAGCATTGAAGACAGACTGAATGCTTTTTCCATTGTAAAAGTATTGCAAACATTTTTTTTTTTTTAATCTGAGCAAAGGTCAGAGTACTGCTCTGACCATTACTGGAATTTGGCAGATTATTTCTTGGATTTATCTTTTTACCTTGGAACAAATGTACTGGTGTTAGATTCTTTGACCAAGCCTCTGCTATAAATGTTATTCAATTGCTCTTTAGCGATCAGAATTATTTATTTTATGCCAGAGATGGGAAGTTCAAGCATGGAGTGCAGACATTGAAGGAAAGTTGATTGCATGTGTCATGAATACTGAGGAAGGTTGTGACAGCAGGATACAGGTGAGTTGGAAACATGGGCAGATAAATGGCAGATGGAGTTTAATCTGGGCAAGTGTGAAATGTTGGGAGGTCAAATGGAAGAGGAAAGTATATAGTAAATGGCAGAACCCTTTGACACTTTGGCATACAGAGGGTTGGAAGTCCATAGCTTCCTGGAAAAGGTCACATAAGTAGATAGGGTTGGAAATAAAGTGTTTGTCAAACTTCCCTTTATCGGTATAGGCATTAAGTAAACAAGTTGAAAACTTATGTTGCAGCTACATAAGACTTTGTTTAGGCCCCATTTAGAGCATGGTGTAAAGTTTTGGTCGCACCATTACTGAAAGGCTGTGGATACTTTGAAGAAGTTCAACAGGATGTTGCCTGGATTAGAGAGTGTAAGATTGTAAGATATCAACAGAAGTTGAACAAGCTTGAATTATTTTCTCTGGAGAGTCAAAGACTGAAAGAACATGACAGAAGTATATAAAATTATGAGGGGCAAGGTTAAGGTTGATAGGCAGAATCTCTAATACCTCTAATGCTGAAGGGAAGAGATGAGACAAGAAGCAATTTTAAAGGGGATTTCTGAGGTCTGAGGCAAGACTTTTACACAGTGTGTGATATGCCTTGAACACACTGCTGCGGAAGGTGCTGGATTAGTTGAACTTGGCATCATGGTGGGCGCAGACATCATGGACAGAAACACCTGTTCCTCTGCTGCAGAATCATAGATTCAGAGTTACACAGCATGGAAAAAGGCCCTTCTGCCCAACTTGTACATATTGACTAAGTTGCCTATCTGAGCTGGTCCCATTTACCGGCATTTAGCCCACATTCCTCTAAATAATTCCTTTCCAAATGTCCTTTGAATGTTGTAATTGTACCTGGCTCTACTTCTTCCCGTGGCAGCCTGTTCCACATTCATATCACCCTCTGTGTGAAAATACTGGCCCTCGGGTCTCTTTTAATATTTCCCTTCTCACATTAAACTCATGCCTTCTAGGTTTAGACTAACCTGAACTTGGAACTGACTGTGACTCTTTCATTCCCCCTCATGATCACCAGTCAAAAGCTGCACTCCAGGGAAAAAAGCCCCAGGCTACAAGAATTTATGCTAGATCCAAATTAAATGGATTTCACTAATAACATTGGCTGTGTTTTACATTAACAACAGGATCTTGACCAGTTGTGCAAGGTGGGCTGAGGAATAATTAATACAGATAAGTGTGAGGTGTTGCATTTTGGGAATTCAAACCAGGGCAGGATCTTCACAGCAAATGGCTGGGATCTGGGGGATGTCGTGTGGGTAAATAGTTCCTTGAAGGTGGCATCACAGGTAGATAGGAGGTCAAGAAGGCTTTTGGCACATTAGATAGGGTAAATGTGCATGGTCTTTTATCCAGAGTAGAGGAATCAATAACTAGAGGACATAACCTTAAGGCGAGAGGGGAACAATTTAAGAGGAGAGAGGGGAACAATTTAAGAGGAGCCTGAGGGCCAACTTTTTCCACACAAAGTGTGGTGGGTATATAGAAGGAACTTCCAGAGGAGGTAGTTGAGGCAGATACTATAACAACATTTAAAAGACTATGGACAGGTACACGGACATAAAAGGTTTAGAAGGATATCCACAAGCAGGTGGAATTAGTGTAAAAGAGGCAACTTGGTAAGCGTTGGGCCGTTGGGGTCATTACCATGCAGTATGACTCTACGACTGCATCCACGTACCTACCAGGGAGTTGATGACTGAATTGACACATTAGAATGACATTGAAGGCTGCAGAATGGTCAGAGGTCAAATATTTTGCTCCCGTCTAGATAGGACACACATAGTGGCTATGGAAATTTGGAACTGAAAGCAACAGAAGGAAGCAACTTTCTTTAACGTCTGACCCAACTAGTTTCAGAGACATCATTTGGCTGTAAAGTTGAATTTAATTCTAGCAAACCTAATTTCAAATATTAAGAAAACTGTAAAATAGATTGCATCTCCCACATTCATCTACATTATGTTACATGTCATATAATCTAGTGTAGTTATTTACTTCAGCGTTTATCCATCTGTGTTCTGGAAAAGATCAGTAATGGACTGTAGTGTGAGGAGGAGTGTTAGTTGTTACAGACCTTGCGCCACGCACTAAATGCCAAGGCATCAAACATTAATCATACCTTTTGATTATAGTGGGTGTAGAGTGCACTAAAGGAAAAACAAGGGGCTATCTGGCACAGATCTGCAATTTACTTTTGAGAATTTAATTTGTAAAGGAGTTGCAATATGCATTAAAAAATATTTTGGTGGTAGATGTTAAGTTGCAAGTCAAACTGCAAGTCTATAAACCTATACAAGTTTTTATTGTACACAAATGAGGCAAAAAATTGATGTACAATTTTTATTGCTATAAATTTAATACATTCTCATTAATGACTCCAGTATAAATTATTTTTATGTATTGAGCTCCCGCAGAAAATTGTTTCTTATACTTGCTTATACTTTTATTGCGAAATGTACAATAATATGTTGCTACACTTCATGGATCTATATTCTTATACAAGATCCAATTGCTTTGAAAATAAGGCAAATTATTGGTGAATGACGCTTGGGAAATGAACTTGAGTGCTGGTCAGAAGTAACTGGCAATAAAATATTGTTTTCTTGTTTTTAAGAAAGTTTATTGATATTATTGATACCCACCAGCAAGGTTAAATTCTAAGAATAATATATAAATTAATAAAGCTCTCAAGATATCACTGATGATTGGTTTATAAATATTAACGTATTGTACTGTGTAATATGCAGTATATTTGCTATGAAGGTTTTCACAGTTCAGTACATGAAGTACATGTTATATGTTGTTAGTTGACTGTAACATATAGCTTTATTGACAATATTTTTGGAGGAAGAGTACAGCCCTCTGTTGCTGTTGTGCTGAATGTAGATGCTGTCATGGATGTGCAGAGTATTGTTTTTCTGCTAATAAGGTAGGATAGCACAGTGGCACATCACCCCAGGCTTGCCTTCTGCGTCTTCCTCCCTCTCAACATGGACGGTATGCTACAATTCGCATACCGTTCGAACAGATCCATGGATGATGCAGTCTCCCAGGTTCTGCACACTGATCTCTCTCACCTTGACAGCCAGAAGGGGGGCGATGTGAGGATGCTATTCATAGACTTCAGTTCAGCCTTCAACACGATAGTCTCCACCAGACTTGCTGAGAAGCTGCTGGAATTGGGGCTCAACATCCGCCTGTGTGCCTGGGTCCTGGGCTTTCTCACCGCCAGGCCCCAGATAGTCAAGATGGGAGGAAATACATCAAAGTCCCTCACCCTGAGCACAGGATCCCCCCAGGGTTGCGTCCTCAGCCCCCTACTGTACTCCCTGTACACACATGACTGTGTGGCCAGGTTCAGCTCCAACTCTATAATCAAGTTTGCTGATGACACCGTGGTGGTGGGCCTGATCTCCGATAACGATGAGAAGGCCTACCGGGAGGAGGTGGCTGATCTGGCACTCTGGTGTCAGGACAACAGCCTCCTCTTGAATGTGAAAAAAACTAAGGAGCTGATCGTGGTCTTTAGGAGGGCACATCATCCGAGGACGTACACACCATTGAAGATAAATGGGATTACTGTGGATAGGGTGAGCTGCTTTAAATACCTGGGAGTCCACATCTCAGAGGATCTGACATGGACATCACACGCTGCTGCACTGGTGAGTAAGGCAAGGCAGCGCCTTTACCACCTCAGGCAATTGAGTGTCTCTGAGGATCCTCCGGTGCTTCTACTCAGCGGCTGTGGAAAGCATCTTGTCCAGAAACATCACGATCTGGTTTGGGAACTGCTTTGCCCAGGACAAGCAGGCTCTGCAGAGAGTAGTGCGTTCGGCTGAACGCACTATGGGAACTACACTCTCCCCCCTGCAGGAACTATACATATCAGAAGGTGCAACTCCAGAGCCAACGAGATCCACCCTTCCACCCCAGCAACAGACTGTTCCAGATGCTACGGTTAGGCAAACGCCTCCGTTGCCACGCTGTGAAACCAGAGAGGACGAGAAGGAGTTTCTTCCTACAGGCCATTAGGACTGTAAACTCCTATCTCACCGGGCACTAACTTACTGTACCAATTTACTGTTGTGTGGTGTCTTTTTAAATTGCTGTTTCTTATTTTTTTAACTCCCACAAATATGTAATTCCATTCTGTTCTGTAGTCTTTTGGCACAATCCCCAGGCATTGCCACTTTTCATTTCACTACACATCTCGTATGCATATGTGATGAATAAACTTGACTTGACTTGGCACAGTAGAGCTGCTGCCTCACAGCGCCAGATACCCAGGTTCAAACCTTACCACAGGTACTGTCTGTGCGTAGTTTGTACTTTCTCCATGTGACGCCGTGGGTTTTTTCTGGGTGCTCCAATTTCCTCCCACATTCCAAATATGTAGGATAGAAAATTGGATGATGGTCGAAGGTTGTTTTTCAGACTGAAAGCCTGTAACTAGTGGTGTGCCTCAGGGTTCGGTGCTGAACCAAATGTCTGTTTGTCATCTATATAAATGATTTAGTTGAGAATGTATATGATCAGTAAGTAAGTAAGTTTGCCTATGACACTCAAGTGGGTAGTATTGTTGACAGGGAAGATGGTTGTCAAACATTGCAGCAGGATATTGATCGGTTGGGTAGCTGGACTGAGGAATGGTTGAAGCAGTTAAATACAGATAAATGCGAGGTGTTGCATTTTGGGAATTCAAACCAGGGCAGGATCTTCACAGTGAATGGCAGGGATCTGGGGAATGTCGTAGAGCAGGAGTGTAGGTAAATAGTTCCTTGAAGGTGGTAAATAGTGTAGGTAAATAGTTCCTTGTCTGTAAAACCTAATTTAGGCAAGACCTACACAGTGAATGGCAGGGCCCCGGAGCAGGCCACACTCTATGGCTCTATGACATGCAGGTTTGTAGGTTTGTAGATTGGCTTCTATAAAATCCCCTAGTGTGTAGGTCATAGAACTGGTCTATGGGTGATTGATGATCGGCATGGACTCCGTGGGCTGAATTGCTTATTTCCACACTGTATCTCTAAACTAAAAGTTTAATATGACCCACCACTTCTAAGGCCACTAATATGACCCACCACTTCTAAGAGAGCTTTTTTACATGAGAGAGTTACATTTGCAGACTGGAATTGATGCTAATGAGATTAATTTGCATCTCATATTTTGCAATCTACATATAAGAATAAGTATCCTATGAACCTCATAGCAAGTTGTTATTGAAGTCAAAATGTAGTTTGAAGCCAGGAGCCAGGACTTTTGGCCACTAAAATACTAAGCAATGAGGGGGCTGAAAGAGCTTCAGTGAGGTTTTGCTTGGCAAGATAAGACTTACTGTAAAGGCAAGTATACGCCAGATTGGTAAGTTTTGGAAATTTCTCAAACTTTTTCCGGATAATACCTAGTAATCCTACCCAGTGGTGGATCTTGTAAGATGAAGTCAAACATAAATACTTTGACCCATTATTTTTAATGTTGGTATCAGTCATGATATTTTCTTTGTGGATGCAAGTTTCAAACATGGAATGATGCAATCAACACCTCATTGAATTAGAGGCCAAAACTGCTTTTAGAGGAATAAAAGAATAAAAGTCTGAGAATGTTGTGCTGTAGATAGATGTGGATAGGGTAAATATTAACATGATAAGCCACTGCAGGTGGAGTTTAATATCTACTGGGTTTTCTGTGAGCAACTGAATTGTTAATTGTTAAGGACTGTTAACTAAAGAGAAGTTCCAGTTTTCTAGCAAAGATTATTTCAATTAATGTTTCTGTAAATTAAACTCATTTGAAGAAAGATTTTTATTAATGAGCTGTGTAGGAGATGTGATGCAAAAATCAGTCAGAGTAGATTGGACTAATTGCAAACCAATCCCTAGAATTCAAATGATCTGGATGTCCAACTGACAGGTTTTATTTCATAATGTGCTAGTTCTTATTTCCATCCCTCAGCTTGGTGAAGGGAATCTTTTTGAAATAACTAGGGCGGGAGGGCGGGGTCAATCCTATTCTGTATTCCTTCAACCAGATGCCTGATATGTACAGTTTCCTTGCCAGTCCTTCTGTATTAACCAAATACTGTATGGATAAAAGGCAGGATCAAAATGGGAGTGATACAAGTGTGCCAGGTATCTATTTCTAACAACACAAATTTCTCCATATATCACAGAAGGAGGTCATCAAGTTCATGTCAGCTTTCAGGTCAATCCCGTCTCTCCATTTTCTGCAACTTATTCTGTCCCAAAAGGCCATTGATGCTCCCTGAGTCTCCCATCGCCTACATATTCCAGCGGTTTAATTTAGTTTAGAGATGCAGTGGGGAAACAGGCCCTTCGGCCCACCGAGTCCGCACCGACAAGCAATGCCCGCACACTAATGCTACACACACTAGGGACAATTTATATTTATATCCAAGTCAATTAACTTACAAACTGGTGCATCTTTGGGCGGTGGGAGGAAACCAAAGATCTCGGAGAAAACCCACGCAGGTCAAGGGGAGAACGTACAAGATCCGTACAGACAGCACCCGTAGGTTATTTAAAATTATCACATGTTAGGGACATCGGAGGCAACTTGGGTGAACCCAGGCATCAAACATTCAGACTCAACACTGACATCATCAGGGGTTAGAATCAAACTGGGGTTGTGAGTTCTGAGATGGCTGCACTACGTGAGGTGCCAGTGTACCACTTTGGGTCATTTTCCCACATTAAGGCTGCACAAATGAAACTTGTCTTTCACTGTTATTGTATATTTTCTTCTACGTGAGTTTTTAGTTCCACAATGTTACACTCCCTTCATACATTGTATTTTTTTTACCAGCAAACCAGACACCCAGTTGAGATTGGGAAGGGTCTGAAGAAGGGTCCCAACATGAAACATCCCCTATCCTTATTCTCCAGAGATGCTGCCTGACCCACTGAGTTACTCCACCCCTTCGTGTCTATCTTAGATACCCGAGCATCCTGGAATAAGTCTAATTTGATATTCAGAAGTTACAATAAAGTAAGTACAATAAAGACAACCCTCTGAAAGATGTAATTTTAATTGTTCTGGAGCTGACTGTAGGAACTTCTAATCCATCTTAGTATCTGAAATCATGATTAACTGAATTTGACTGATTGAATGAACGTCATCAACAGCTAATCAGAAGGGTGAACGTGCAGATACAGTTATAAAGAGAATGAATTGGACAGAGGTCTGTAAATTAGATAAAGTACATAAGATCTATTCGGTGTGACAGTAACAAATGGAGCCTAGCAATAATTTTGCCCTTGCACAGATGTACAACAGATCAATTAGTGTTTGCTGTTAATGGGATTATCGCTGCAAAACATTTTGCGGACTGGGTATCTTTTCTGCAAATTATCCATTGTAAGACCATTACTTTGCACCCTTGTAGTTTGCATGGTTGCTGAGCCATGAGATTATGGGGAGGAAGGAAAGCTTTGTGAAGGGTTTAGTATGCAGCTTAAACAGAATTTACTCGTTGCATTACAGATCTTGCATCTGTTTCTGCAACAATGGCTCACGGCATTTAAGCTGCAAATGGTGCAGAGAAGATTTACGAGGATGTCGTCAGTTCTCAAGGGTCTGAACTAAAGGGAGAGGTTGAGCAGGCAGGAGTTTTATTCCTTGGAGCGCAGGAGGCTGAGTGGCGATTTTGTCGAGATGTATAGAATCGAGAGGGGATTAGATCAGGTGAATGCACAGAAATGTTAGATGCTGTTCGATGCAACTGATCATGCATTAGCAACCTGTGTCTTAACATGTCAGGTAGCCAGAGGACTTGAAATCAGGAATGCTGAGAGTTCAATCCAAATGTACCCCTTGTAATTATTTTTTTAATTATGATTTTCTTATAGAAATTCCCTTGTGTAACATTGCTAAATAAATTACAATGGTCAGTTGGAATGGACCATTGCCCTATTATTTCAATTACTCCTAGAATAGTCACAGATTAACATGTTTTCCGAAGGCTAATTGGGAAATGCAAATATCTATTAAAAATCTAATATTAAAAATGTCAAAACTTGCTTCTGGACTGGGTAAAATTTCCTGTTCATGTTTTTCGACTGTGATTGAGATGAATATATTCTTCGATAGCAGGATATTGAGGAATGAAATAGTTTTATGTAGTGGCCTGAACCAAAAAAAGCTTTAAAAAGGTTACTCCATAGGAGTGCAGGATTGAATAAAGAAGTGAAATGTCAAGATTACATCCTGAATGGATCTATGGTTTCACAAATAGAAACATAGAAACATAGAAAATAGGTGCAGGAGTAGGCCATTCGGCCCTTCGAGCCTGCACCGCCATTCAATGTGATCATGGCTGATCATCCAACTCAGTATCCCGTACCTGCCTTCTCTCCATACCCCCAGGGAGGATGACACTCTGCAGGGGGCAGTTTGTTACATTTCAAGGACTGCAAATCATATTTTGAAGAATTCTGAAGCATTGTAATCTATCCTTACATCCAAACTGCCAGCTTCGGTTTCAATACATTAACTACTTGCATATAGAATCAAAGTCTGTATTTTGTAATTATAGTAATAGAATCATAGAGTTGTACAACACAGAAACTGGACCTTCAGCTCAATATGCCCATGCTAACCAGTTTGCCTGCACATCCCTCTAAGCCTTCTACCCTCCCCATGAATCTATCCAATGCATTTGATACATTCTAATTGTACTGCTTCTACCACTAGCTCGCGCACATACCCATCAACTCATGGGTGAAACAATTACCCCCTCAAGAATGTTATTGTTCTATCTGGGACATATGGCACTAAAACACTCTTCACTCTCTTTATAATTTTTCCTCTCTCATCTGAAATCTATGTTTTCTAGTTTTACATAGAACCATAGAAAATAGGTGCAGGAGTAGGCCATTCGGCCCTTCAAACCTGCACCCCTATTCAATATGATCATGGCTGATTATCCAACTCGGTATCCCATACCTGCCTCCTCTCCATACCCCCTGATCCCTCTAGCCACAAGGGCCACATCTAACTCCCTCTTAAATATAGCTAATGAACTGGCCTCAACTACCTACTGTGGCAGAGAATTCCAGAGACCCACCACTCTCTGTGTGCAAAATGTTTTTCTCATCTCGGTCCTAAAAGATTTCCCCCTTATCCTTAAACTGTGACCCCTTGTTCTGGACTTCCCCAACATCGGGAACAATCATCCTGCATCTAGCCTGCCCAACCCCTTAAGAATTTTGTAAGTTTCCATAAGATTCCCCCCCTTAATCTTCTAAATTCTAGTAAGTTTTAAACTCTACTCTGGGGAAAAAGTCTCTGACTTCCACCTTACCTGCCACCCTGATGATTTTATATACTTCTGTAACGTCACTCCTCAGTTTCCTTGGCTCCAAGAAAACTATACACCTGTAGTCAATGTACCAGTAATCCTCACCCTACAACACTCCCCAGGGCTCTATCAAGTCCTGCCCTGGTTTAACTTTCCAAAGTTCATTACTTCACACTTGTCCGCATTCAATTCCATCTGCCATTTCCTCTGCATACTTTCTCAATGATCTTGGTCTTGTAACCTTAGACTAAATTTGTAATTGTTCATCATGTTACCAATTTTAGTGTCATCCAGAAACTTTCTAATCATGCTGCCTAAGTTCCCAGTGAAATCATTAACATAGACGATAAACAAAAAGATCCCAGCTCTGATCCCTGCCTGTAGGAAATTACCTGTAGATTGAATGGGGACTAGGGATCAGCATCAGCTTGATTGTTAATCACAGGGAAAACCTGATCAGAAACTGAAAGCTCCAGAAATGTGTTATTCCAGAAGTGCAGTAATTTAGTAGCATGTGTAAACTAGTATCTCCAGTTCCTTGAGTCTACAGTCGAATGTTTGTGGAAAGTATGTACTTTGGATGCTTATAGAGGAGCTTTAACCATTATATGAGAAATCGCATATGTGCACATTAGCTGTTTTATACATTCTTACCATCATATCTTGTTTCCCATCAGAAATGCTTGCTCGATTTTAATTCAGTTCCTAATTTCATTTACTGATAGAAGCTGCTACCATGTTTCTTCCATTTGTTGTCACGCTCCAGAGGACTATTTGTTTGTGAATGACTTTGCCTTTAAACAACAAATTGTTCAAAAGCCGCCTAGGGCGTGCCATTAGAAAGTCATTTTGCTGCTTTTTTCCCCCTCAAAACGCAGGAGAGACTACCGACAAAGCAGGGAAATCTCTGGTCATTATAGTTCAGCTATGCTCATCATACAATCACTGATCCTTTGAATGAGCTCTTTTGCATTATTGAATGTATTGTCTTTTTAAAAGGACTGCACATTTATCGCCAATATTGATCTTCTGGCAATATTGATCTTCTAGCATGTTTTTTTTTTGACAAAGATTTTGACTCAAATTTCCTATCTTATTTATAATGGTGCACTTTCTTACAAATATTGGAGCAAACAACCTGGGGAGAGTTCTACATCACCACACTTATGTTCTGGCACTGTGTGTATACCACGGTAGCTGAGACAGAAGGAATATAGTCAGTTGATCTGAGAAAACGGAAGTTTGCTGGGGCCTTGACTAAAACTACATCATTTTTAATGTACACAATGTAATAATCTATTTCTTTAGCATCCCTGAGCTTTTGCCTCCAGAAACTAAGAATTTTTAGGTGTTCTTAGGTAACTAAGAATTTAAAAAATAAATTTGACTTTTAATGATGGTGAGCAAAAGCTTTATTTAAAAAAAACAATTGATCAGCCATTACTGATTGGAAACAACTTTATAAAGTTCTAAAATATAATGGCCTTAAATTAAAGGCATCTAGTTTGATTTTAAGAGACTTAAATTAGGAAATGAGGAAGGTATTATCTATTACTTATTTTATGCATTGATCTTGTAGTAAATGTAAATGTGAGAGTTGTTGTGTTATTGTGTTTTGTTCTTTTTTTTAATCTTTTTATCTTGTGTCTTTTATTGTTTACCATTGAAGGGGATGCACATGAAATTTTGTTGTACAGTTGATGTGCAGTGACAAATAAACGTATTTGATTTGATTTGATTTGTATAGGAAAACAAGAATGATAATGGTAACATGCACGAGAATGAGACTAATTGAAAAACTCTTTTGAGTATTAGATAAACTGGCCTAAATGATCTTATACTGCAAAGTACGAACATACAAAATCAGATTACAGAAGCTGAAAAAGAGCTTCCAGGAATAGTCACCATTCGTCTGAAGTCCCTTTTATTCTTTTGCAAAATCCAGTCATTGTCACCTGAACATCAACAAGCAGTATATTGTCATTTTCCAATGCCGGCAAAATTGTAGGTTGTGCAATATCTGATAGTGGACCTGAGCAGAAAGTTCTGTTTTTTTGTTTCTGATTGATGCATAAGAAAAAATGTTAACACAATGTTTCTTTCACTTGGGGCTCATGGCTGATTTCTAATGCCAAAAAAAAATCACTTAATTAAGAATATTGCTTATTAAAGAAAACTTGTGGTTTATGTTCAATTGTAAAATGCTGTTGAATACAAGCAAATAATTTGTCACCACAAAATAGAAATATAAACATGGAAAACAGGTGCAAGAGGCGGCCATTGGGCCCTTCGAGCCTGCACCGCCATTTATTGTGATCATGGCTGATCATCCAAAACCAGTAACCCGTGTCTGCCTTCTCCCCATATCGCTTGATTCCGCTAGCCCCTACAGCTCTATCTAACTCTCTTTTAAATTCATCCAGTGAATTGGCCTCTACTGCCTTCTGCAGCAGGGAATTCTACAAATTCACTTTTCTCATCTCAGTTTTAAATAGCCTCCCCTTTATTCTTAAACTGTGGCCCCTGGTTCCGAACTATCTAAATGGCGTCAAGTTGGTAAATACTATCTAAATGGTGTCAAGATGGGAAAAGATGAAGTACAACGGGATCTGAGGGTCCTTGTTCATCAGTCTATGAAAGTAAGCATGCAGGTACAGCAGGCAGTGAAGAAAGCGAATGGCATGTTGGCCTATATAACAAGAGGAATCAAATATGGGAACAAAGAGGTCCTTCTGCAGTTGTACAGAGCCCTAGTGAGACCACACCTGCAGTATTGTGTGCAGTTTTGGCCCCCTAATTTGAGGAAGAACATTCTTGCTATTGAGGGAGTGCAGCGTAGGTTTACAAGGTTAATTCCCGGGATGGCGAGACTGTCATATGCTGAGAGAATGGAGCAGCTGGGCTTGTACACTCTGGAGTTTAGAAGGATGAGAGGAGATCTCATTGAAACATATAAGATTGTTAAGGGTTTGGACACGCTAGAGGCAGGAAACATGTTCCCGATGTTGGGGGAGAGTAGAACCAGGGGACACAGTTTAAGAATAAGGAGTAAGCCATTTAGAACGGAGACAAGGAAACACTTTTTCTCACAGAGAGCGGTGAGTCTGTGGAATTCTCTGCCTTAGAGGGAGGTGGAGGCAGGTTCTGCGGATGCTTTCAAGAGAGAGCTAGATAGGGCTCTTAAAAATAGCAGAGTCAGGGGATATGGGGAGAAGGCAGGAACGGGGTACTGATTGGGGGCGATCAGCCAGGATCACATTGAATGGCGGTGCTGGCTCGAATGACCTACTCCTGCACCTATTGTCTATTGAACTCCCCAACATTGGGAATTTTTTTTCCTGCATCTAGCTTGTCCCAATCCTTTAATAATTTTATACGTTTCTTTAAGATCCCCTTTAAATTCTAGTGAATACAAGCCCAGTCTTTCCAATCTTTCCTCATATGGCTGCACTGCTGTCCTTCCTCAAATTAGGAGACTAAAACTGCACACAGTAATAGAGATGTGGTCTCACCAGGGCCCTGTATAACTGCAGAAGGACCTCTTTACTCCTATACTCAAACCCTCTTGTTATGAAGGCCAACATGCCATTAGCTTTCTTCACTGCCTGCTGTACCTGCATGCTTACTTGCAGTGACTGCTGTACAAGGACACCCAGGTCTCGTCGCACTTCCCTTTTTCCTAATCTGACACCATTGAGATATTAATCTGCCTCCTTGTTCTTGTTGCCAAAAGTGTATAACCTCACATTTATCAACATTCTACTGCATCTGCCATGCATCTGCCCACTCATTCAACATGCCCAAGTCGCCCTGCAACCTCCTAGCATCCACTTAGCAATTCACACTGTCACCCAGCTTTGTGTCATCTGCAAATTTGCTAGTGTTACTTTTAATTCCACCATCTAAATCATTAATATATATTGTAAATAGTTGCGGCCCTAGCACCGAGCCTTGCGGCCCTCCACTTGCCACTGCCTGCCATTCTGACAGGGACCTGTTTATTCCTACCTTTGTTTCCTGTCTGCCTAGCAATTCTCTATCCATGTCAATACCCTACCCCCAATACCATGTGCTCTACTTTTGCCCACTAATCTCCGGTGTGGGACCTTATCAAAGGCTTTCTGAAAGTCCAGGTACACTATATCCACTGGCTGTACTTCATCCATTTTTCTTGTCACATCCTCAAAACATTTCAGAATATTAATCAAACAGGATTTCCCCTTCATAAATCCATGCTGACTTGGACCAATCCTTTTACTACTATCCAAATGTGCCATTATAAGTAGGCTCATCTCGGTCATGATTGATTACGGGTAATGCATCGTGGTCAGATGCAAGCCTGGGCGATGTCATATGGAGGACAGGCTGTTGCCCATGTAGCACGTCCTCCCTCTCCACGTCGCTGATCAATCCAAAGGAACAACAGGGTCGTTACTGTTTAGCACCAGCGCCGTTGCAGGGGCTGCCAGAGCGAGGTTGTAGACAACGACAAACGGCCTTAGGGGCTCCGATTCTGGATTTTCTTGAGGTTTACTCCTGGAGCCTTTTCCATGACTGGATATGGCCACAAGGCAGTGGAGGTTTTAAATCAGAGTTTTCCCTCTCCTAGATGGGCTGCCTTCCGCGGCTGACGAGCCCCATCTGCCCGAGACTCTTGGGGGCGGGAGTGTCTACCTTCCCGTGCAGGTCTATAGCACCTGCCGTCATAACTTCTTTAATAAGTGACTCCAGCATCATCCCCACCACTGATGTCAGGCTAACTGGTCTATAATGCACTGTATTCTCGCTCACTCCTTTCTTGAAAAGTGGGATAACATTAGCTACCCTCCAATCCACAGTAACTGATCCTGAATCTATAGAACATTGGAAAATGATCACCAATGTGTCCACAATTTCTAGAGCCACCTCCTTGAGTACTCTGGGATGCAGACCATCAGGCCCTGGGGATTTATTAGCCTTCAGTCCCATCAGTGTACCCAATACTATTTCTTGCCTAATGCAAATTTCTTTCAGTTCCTCCCTAGATCCTCTGTCCTTTAGTACATTTGGGAGATAGTTTGTGTCTTCCTTAGAGAAGAGAACAAAAGTACCTGTTCAACTCTTCTGCCATTTCCTTGTTCCCCATAATAATTTCACCTTTTTCTGCCTTCAAGGGACCCACATTTGTCTTTACTAATCTTTTTCTCTTAACATTCCTAAAGAAGCTTTTACTATCCTTTATATTCTTGTCTAGCTTACCCTCGTACTTCATCTTTTCACCTCGTATTCCTCTTTTTGTTACCTTCTGTTGTCCTTTGAAAGTTTCCCAATCATCTGGCTTCCTGCTACTCTTTGCTATGTTATACACCTTTTCTTTTAGTTTTATTCCATCCCTAACTTCCCTTGTCAGTCATGGTTGCCTTTTACACCCCTTAGAATCTTCCTTCCTGTTTGGAATGAAATTATCCTGCATCTTCTGGATTATGCCCAGAAATTCCTGCCATTGCTGTTCCACCGTCATTCCTGCTAGGATTCTTTTCCTGTCGACCTTGGCCAGCTCTTCTCTCATGCCTTCATAGTCCCCTTTGTTCAACTGCATTACTGACACTTCTGATTAACCTTCTCCATCTCAAATTGCAGATTAAAACATCATATTATGGTCACTACCTCCTAGCGGTTCCTTTACCTTGAGTTCCCTTATTAAATCTGGTTCATTAGACAACACTAAAACCAGAATTGCCTTCTCTCTGGTAGGCTCCAGTACAAGGTGCTCAAAGAATCCCTCGGAGGCACTCTACAAACTCCTTTTCAACCTGATTTTACCAAGTTTACCTGCATATTGAAATCTCCCATAACCACAGTGGCATTATCTTTATTACAAGCCAATTTTAACTCCTGATGCAACCAGGTTACTGTTTGGGGGCCTGTAGATAACTCCCATTGCAGATAACTCCCATTGGTGTCTTCTTACCTTTACAATTACTCAATTCTATCCACAGCGACTCTACATTGTCAGTCCCTATGTTACCCCTCGCAAAGGGACTGAATTTCTTCCCTCACAAACAGAGCTACCCCACCTGCTCTGCTCCACCTGCCTGTCCTTTCTATAGGACGTATAACCCAGAATATTCAGTTCCCAGTCCCGATCCTCCAGCAGCCATGTCTCTGTAATTCCCACAATGTCATATCTACCAATCTCTATCTGAGCCTCAAGCTCATCCACTTTACTTTAAACTCGATATGAGTTTTGTTTATCACCAAATTGACAAAATACATCTCAGTTTTCTTCTTTTGTTTATCATGGGAGATTATTATTAAATTATTATAATACATTTATTACATTTAAGAGATTAGGAAAACAGTGAATACTGATGAATACTTGAAAATGTACACAACTTCATTTGAAATTAGAACATGGCATATAGAACAGTGCAACACAGGAACAGGCCCTTTGGCACACAATGTTTGTGCCGAACATAACGCCAAGACCAACTCGTATCTACCTGCAGATAATCTATACACTGCATGTCCATGTGCCTCTCCAAAGGCTTGTTAAACTACAGTAACATATCTGCTTCCACTTTCACCCCTGGCAGTGCACTTTAAGCATTTGCCCTGTATATCCCCTTTACATGTTGCCCTCCTCATTTTAAACCTATGCCTTCTAGTATTTGATATTGCCATCCTGAGGAAAATGATTCTGACTGACTACCCTATCTTGCCTCTCATAATTCTTATATACTTCTCTCCAGAGAAAAACTATGCAGGTCTGTCCAACAACTTCTTATAGGTTATACCCACTAATCCAGGCATCATTCTGTTAAATTTCCTCTGCACCCTTTCCATAGCCTCCACATCTTTTCTGTAATGGGGTGACCAGAACTGATACAAGTAGCAGGGGAAATGTTCACTGTACAGAAGAGAGTACTGGAGAATACTGCAGAACAGAGAGATCTGGAAATACATGTGCATGGATCCCTAAAAGTCATGCGTCAGCTGCTGGTGAAGAAGGCATTTAGCATGATTGTCTTTATTGGGAAAGGTATTGAGTACAAAAGTTGGGTCATCATGATGCAACTACTGTAGTACTGTTAGTTGGTAGTGTGTGCAGTTTTAGTTGCCCAGTTATAAGAAGGATGCCATTAAGTTTGAAATAGTGCAAAAGAGATTCACCAGGATCAACCTAAGCTTATAGGCTTGAGTTATTGTGAGAGGTTAGATTGGCTGGCACTTTTTCTTGGAGCATATGAGGATGAGGGGTCCCTTTACTGAGATGCATAAGATCATAGGGGCACAGTTATATTGAACACTTTTAGACTTTTTTCCATGATTGATGATTTGAAAACGATACAGGTTAAGATTAAGATGAGAGGGGAGAGATTTAAGAGGCACCTCGGGGCAACTTTATCACTCAGAAGGTAGTCCGTATCTGGAATGAGCTGTTTGGGGCAGCTATGGAAGCAGGTACAATTACAACTTTTAAAAGACATTTAGACAGATATATGGATTGGTAGGTTTTACTGGTCCTCACTGACATTTTCAATCTGTCACTGGCCCAGGGTGTCGTCCCCACTTGCCTCAAGACATCTACCATTGTGCCAGTGCCCAAACAATCAGCGACAGGGAGTCTCAACGAATACCGGCCAGTGGCACTCACCCCTGTCATCGCTAAGTGCTTTGAGCGGCTGATCCTGGCTCACCTCAAAGCCAGCCTCCCCCCCACACTGGACTCCCACCAATTTGCCTATCGGTCAAACAGGTCTACAGAGGACGCCATATCGACAGCCCTACACTCTGCCCTGACCCACCTGGACAGCAACAACACCTACATCAGGCTGCTGTTTATTGACTTCAGCTCTGCCTTTAACACTGTCATACCCGCTAGCTTGATCACCAAACTCAGTGGTCTTGGCATCTCCACCTCCCTCTGCAATTGGACACTGGATTTCCTCACTAACAGACCACACTCTATTAGGGTCAACAACCTCACCTCCTCCACTATAACACTGAACACCGGCGTGCCACAGGGCTGTGTGCTCAGCCCTCTCCTCTACTCCCTCTTCACGCATGACTGCATCCCCAAGTATGGCTCCAACGCCATCATAAAATTTGCCGATGACACCACGGTGGTAGGACTGATCAGTGATAATGACGAATCAGCCTACAGGGAGGAGGTCCAGCACCTGACTACCTGGTGTGCCAACAATAACCTCGTCCTCAACTCCCAGAAGACGAAGGAAATAATTGTTGACTTTCGGAAGAACAGAGGGGGCAGACACACCCCCATCCATATAAACGGGACTGAGGTGGAGCGGGTCTCCAACTACAAATTCCTCGGGGTACACATCTCGGAGGATCTGTCCTGGTCCCTCAACACCTCAAAGCTAATCAAAAAGGCACAGCAGCGCCTTTACTTTCTGAGGAGGCTCAAAAAAGCCCACCTGTCCCCCCAGATCCTGACGAACTTCTACCGCTGCACCATTGAAAGCATCCTGACCACCTGCTTTACGGTATGGTACAGCAGTTGCACCGTGGCAGACAGGAAGGCACTACAACGGGTGGTGAAAACCGCCCAGTACATCATCGGTGCCCCGCTCCCTGCCTTGGATGCCCTCCACCGAAAACGGTGCCTGAAGCGGGCCGGGAAGATCATCAAGGACCCCTCACACCCTAATCATGGACTGTTTGCCCTCCTCCCATCAGGGAGGCGGTACAGGAGCCTCAAGTCCCGCACCAGTAGGACGAAGAACAGCTTCTTCAACTACACCATCCGACTGCTGAACTCAGAGCCCAGCTGATAGACTTGCCTGCACCCTGTATTTATTTATTTTCCATATTGCTACCACTGCACTCTGTATTTATTTTTCTATATCGCTATCACTAAGAACGACGCTAAACTGCATTTCGTTGTACCTATACTTGTATTTGTGCAATGACATTAAACTTGAATTGAATTTAGAGGTTCATAGCCAAATGGAGGGAAATAGGACTAGCCCAAAATGCTAACTTGGTCGGCATGGACTAGGTGGGCTGAAGGACCAGTTTCTGTGCTGTTGAGCTCTATGACTTTAACTACACTTAAAGCAGACTATTAGATTAAGGGGAATTATGAAAGCTAGATCAATGTATTGAGGGACTTGTAAAAGACGGTACACTGGAGAACTAGCTGTGGACCTGGTGGAATTGGAGGATCGTTCAGCTGCAGAAGATAAACAATGAAAAGAAACATCACAGAATGTTCTGATTCATTATTTAAGCAAGTAGAATTATTGAGTATGTTTACAAAAATAATAAAAAAAATACAACCAAACAAAGTTGATTTTTAAAGGAGGAAACAACTTAACGCGCTCTTTAAGAAGTGTGCTGTTGTATGTAGCCTACGTAGGCATTGATGTGTTTGCAGCAGGCCAGCAGTCAGTTCAAACAAATACATTGGGTGTTACTAATTCAGAAAGGTACTTTTTCCATTGTGCAATACAAAGTGTAAAAAGGAATATTAGTCTTCAGGGACTCAAGGTCTGGTTGGGAGAGAGAGGGTGAGTAGTTTCGACTGTACTGATGTCAGATGAATGGAAGAGGAGAGGACGTGATGGTCTGGTGAATTTGTGGATAGGGGAACAGTTTCATTTACAAAAAAAAATCACAATTTGCATTGTGGGGGGATGGGACTGGGGGGAGGTGAGGAGTGGGGGAGCAGGGGGATAGAGGGAGAGGGGGGGTTAAGGAGTGGAAAGTGGGGGAGGTGAGGCGGGAGAGTGGGGGAATGGGGGGGGTAGAGGGAGAGGAGGTGGGGGAGCTAGGGAGTGGGTGATAGAGGGAGAGGAGTGGGGGGGGAGAGGGAGGGAGGGGGAGGGGGAGGGAGAGAGAGAGAGAGGAATAGGGGGGCAGTGAGGAGTGGGGGAGCAGGGGGATAGAGGTAGAAGAGGGGGGTAGGGAGGGGAGAGGGGTTATGGAGGGAGGGAGTGACTGAGGGTAGGGGAAAGGAGAAGGGAGAGAGTGGGGGATGGGAGGGAGAGGGAGGAGGTAGAGTGATTGCTGGGGGATGAGGGGAAATGGAGGAGAATAGGGATAGGAAGAGGGATGGCGAAGCGCAGTTGGGGGAGGGTTGCCGTAACTCGCGTCCCAACTGGAATCTCTGGCATCACAATGAGAACCCGTCAACTGCGCCTGCACAGTTGGGGGCTATGGGTGAGTGGTGGAATATTGCGTTGGGGACGAGGCCCAACGGGTCCCGCTTGGTCTGGTGGGTGAAGAGGAGGAGGAGGAGGAGGGAGTGATGGGGGATGAGGGGGATAGGGGTAGGAAGAGGGATGGCGAGGCGCAGTTGAGGGAGGGTTGTCATGACTCGCGTCACAACAGGGATCTCTGGCGTCACAACGGGAACCCATCAGCCATGCCTGCGCAGTTGGGGGCTATGCGTGAGTGATGGAATATTGCGTTGGGGGAATGGGGCCTAACGGGTCTCACTCAGTCTCGTTTAATATTTGATCATTTTATCAATCTATTTCCAAAGATAAATAATAAATGGTTCCCCTCCTAACCCCCCTCCTCTCCCTATACAATGTGTAGAGGGATAGAAAATCACAGAGAAAACAACTGAGTATCTGAGTCCTGAAACCCAAATGGGCCTTGGCAAAAGCACAGCTATTCATGAGGGCTGGACAATATTTTAATAAGCTGGCTTTGTGTAAACCACAAGAGCCGCATTCAGACTGGGAGGAAAGACAGGGAAAGAGTCTTGTAAAAGTGAGACCCAAACTTGAGGATGATTATTTTTGATGAAATATTCCAAGTCACCAGACAAATGTGCAAAGGTGCCTAGCATTGTAAAACTGAAGATACTGATCCATCTAGATTTAAATGAAAGGAGGCCAAAGTTGAGAGCCTGAATGGGTTAAGTCTATTCCTGACTACCAACTGCAGCACAGGAAAGAATGAGAGAACGTGGCTGAGCTTTTGGATGCACATACAAACAAACTAGGGAGAATTAGATGGCAGGTGGACAGACGTTTATTTGTACATGTTGATGTGGACTACAATGAGGAACAAAATAATCTCTTTTGACATCGTTTTGACAAAGAGGGTATTTACCAAGAAAAGGCAAGGGGGTAATTTATTACGATTCTTTGACATATATCAGAATTGATTGATGATGATAATACGGTGAATGATCCATATCTTGTCTACCAAAAGGCGTTTCATAAGATGCATCACAAGAAATCTGTGGGGAATGTGAACGCTCTTGGAATAGAGTAGAATGTGCAAATTGGATAATAAATTGACTAAAAAAACGAAATGGAGGGACTGATGAGTGGTAATAGTTATGGTGCAATAGCTGTGAACAAAGAATGCTCATGGGATCATTGCTGGGTTCTTCTGTTCATAGGATCTATAATAAATGATCCTGTTAATTGTAATACTGCAACTACATTTGCAGATTATACCAAATTTTGTGATGTTAAATTTGACAGCTTCATAAAATAGGCAATCTGCTCTGCCATTTTGCTCAAACGGCAGAGAAATTAAGACTTTTGCAAGAACTTTGTTACCAGGCAGAAAGTTTATATCATTTAGCAGTGAAAATTGAAGAGATTGAATCTACCAATATGGGTTTTCTAGATCAGAATGTTGAGGGGACAACTAGGAAGCCAGTTATTTTAGATCTAGTGCTTTGGAGTGAGGAAACGTTCAATAATTACTCTGGAGTTGAAGGAGGTTTAGGGATGAAAGATCAAAAAGTGACAGAATTTTACATTAAGATTGAAAAAAATGTGGCTCAATCTGATGCTAAAGTCTTGCATCTAACCCAAAAACCTAAAAGAGCATGAATTGGCTATGGTACATTTGGAAAATGTATTAGAATATATGACTGTAGTTAGGCAGTGGTAATGGGCAATTTAACAAATCAATATATACCTCACAACAGCACACATAAACACAACAGGCAATGCAATCTAACTGGGACAAACAACTGAAACTAAAGATAATATTAGGTTACAAGAAAAGACTGGAATTGTTTGTTAGAAAACCAGTATACCTGAGGATTGGGAAAGTGTCAGAATTCATCAAATGAAGATCAGGGCATTGATGAGGAAAGGGAAAGCAGAATAAAAGTCATCTCACCAGAAGCATGTAAAGCATGTCAGAAGCATAGATATATTAAAAAAAGAAAGGTAAATATTAATCTGGGTTCCTTTTGGTCTGCGACAGGAAAAATTACATTGGAGAATATGTAGGTGGAAGAGTACATCTGCTCCTCTTCACCACAAATAAATCTTCAGGAAACATCAAGAAACCTGCGTAAGCCAAAGATATATCCAGGTTTATAAGTTCATAGAAATATTTTATCAGAGAAGAGGGCCTCAAGCTCCTCAAATTCATAATGGGTTTTTACTGCATGTGTACAATTCTTTATGAAATCACAGAAGGACTGTTGCCACCACCACTTTAGGCAATGTATGTTAGATCATTACCCGCCTTTTCATCCTTGCATTTTTCTTATAGCTTTTGTTCTTCAACATATAATCTTTATCTTCTGATCCTTTAGTCATCTACTTACAGGAATAGCAACTATCTATCTATCCTTTGCAAACCTTTCATGACTTAGATTTATATGTTACAGAAATAGGCCCTTCAGCCCAATTCATCCATGCCGACCTGGTTTTACAGCTGAGCTCGTCCGATTTGCCTGAATATTCCATATCCATTTAAATCTTTCCTATACATGTACTTGCCTAAATATATTTGAAATGTCACCAATTCACCTACCTTTGCTGCATCCTCTGACAGCTTGTTCCACTGCATGAAGAAATTTCACCACGGGTTTCTTTTAAATCTTTCCCTTCTCACATTAAACCTATGCCATTTAGTTCTGGACTTCCCTACTGTGGGCAAAAGACTGCAAGCACTTACTTTGCCCATAGAGGTTTTGTAAACCTCTAACTTCATTCATCCTGCAGAGTCCTACGCTCTAGCGAAAAATATGGGCCAGCTTCAGCCTTATACTGTAACATAAGCCCTCGGATCTGGGTTACACCCTGGTCTAACCTTTTCTGTACTTTTTCAAGCTTAATGACATCCTTCCTGTAGCAGGGCTACCAGAACTGCACATAATACTCCAAATTTGATCTTGTAGTATAACATACTAACTTCTGTACTCAATACTCTTACTGATAAAGACAAAAATGCCAAAGACCTCCTTCACCACCCTGTCTACCTGTGTTTCACTTTCATTGAATTATGCACCCCTATCACTTGATCTCTCCATGCTACAATTCCCCAGGGCCCTACCCTTTACTCTGTACATCCTGCCCTGGTTGGACCAGCTAAAATATATCACCTTACTTTTATCTAAATTAAAATCACATCTGCCATTCCTAGGCCTACTTGCCTCGTTGATTCAAATCTATTTGTTAACATGGATAGCCTTCCTTATTGGCCATATATCAAGTGTCACTTGCAAATTTAATAATATTGTTTGTTAAATTGTACATGTTTAACATATCTCATCTTGGTTTCAAGGGCAGTAATTCCCGTCTCTCCAGTCCAATCTTGTAGAAAGCATTAGAGCTACAGACTTACAGCGCCAGAGACCCGGGTTCCATCCTGAGTTTGTACGTTCTCCCCGTGACCTGCATGGGCTTTCTCCGATATCTTCAGTTTCCTCCCGCACTCCAAAGACAAATAGCTTTGTGGGTTAGTTGGGTTGGTGTAATTGTAAAATTGTCCCCAGTGCGTGTAGGATAGCGTTAATATGAGGGAATCGCTGGTCTGTGCGGACTCGGTGGGCTGAAGGACCGTTTCCACACTATCTCTAAACTAAACTAAACTAAACTAAATGAGGCTAATCTATCTCCAAATCCAAGCCATGGGCACTCATAAGGCCGCCAGCTATGTCTGCTTCTTTGTAGGGTACGTCAAACAATCCCTGTTCCAGGCGTACACTGCCCCAAGCTCTATCTGCCCTGCATTGATGACTGCATCGGTGCTACCTCCTGCACCCATGCAGAACTCACTAACTTAATTAACTTTACTACTAATTTCCATCCTGCCCTCAAATTTACTTGAACCATCTCCGACATCTCCGTTTTCTGATCTCACCATCTCCATCACAGGAGATGGACATCGAGTGACATTTATTATAAACCTACTGACTCTCACAGCTATCTAGACTACACTTCTTCCCATCCTTCTTCCTGTAAAGGGTCCATTCCCTACTCCCAATTCCTCTATCTGTGCCCAAGATGAGGTGTTCCATACCAGGACATCTGAAATGTCCTCATTCTTTAGGGAATGAGGGTTCCCTCTTTCATTATAGATCTTCTTCTTATCGCGTCCACACACAAGATTAGAAGTTGTTCAGCCAGAGTTGAACGCACATCCCGGCATCTGCATACAATGGTGTCTGTCTTGCGCTTCTTGTGTTTCTTGTGCATGATGGTAGAAAGATTGGTGAAAACAGGGCGGCGACGTGAATGCACTTTCCTTGATCCCTTCATTATAGATGTGGGTCCTCATTAGGGTCTCCTCGATATCCAGCAGCTCTGTTCTTGCTCCCCCTCATCCCAGTCGCAACAGGGACAGAGTCCCCCTTGCCCTTGCCTTTCACCCCATCAGTCATCGCATACAGCACATAATCAATCCTCTGACATCTTTGCCACCTCCAATGGGATCCCACCACTAGACACATCTTCCCATCTCCACCTCTTTCCACTTTTTGCAGAGACTGTTCCCTCTGCAACTCCCTGGTGAACTCGTCCCTTCCCACCCAAACCACCTCCTCCCCAGGTACTTTCCCCTGTAATGGTAGGAGATGCAACCTGTCCCTATACCTCCCCCCTCGACTCCGTCCAAGGACCCTGACAGTCTTTTTAGGTGAGGCAAAGGTTCACTTGCCTCCTTCAACCTCATGTATTGTATCCCTTGTTCCAGGTGTGAACTCCTATATGTCGGCGAGACCAAGCGCTGGCTTGGCAATCATTTTGCTGAACACCTCCGCTTAGTCTGCATAAACCTACCTGATCACCCAATTGCAAAACACCTTAACTCCCCCTCCCATTCCCATATTGACCTTTCTGTCCTGGGCCTCCTCCATTGTCAGAGTGAGGCCCAGCGCAAATTGGAGAAACAACACCTCATATTTTGCTTGGACAGCTTACACTCCAACGGTATGAATAGTGAATTCTCCAACTTCAAGTAACCATTGCTTTCCATCTCTCTCCATCCCTCCCTCTTCCCAGTTCTCCAATCAGTCTGACTGTCCTCTTTTACAATTTATTTCTCTTTGCTTTGCTGCTACCTTATCCCAGCTAACAATGATCTATTCCATATTTTCCTGGATCTCCATCCCCTTTGTCTCGTTTTCACACCTTACACTTCCATATTTCTGTATCTCCCTCTCCCCTGACTCAGTCTGAAGAAGGGTCTCAATCCGAACCATCACCCATTCCTTCTATCCAGAGATGCTGCCTGTCCCGCTGAGTTACTCCAGCATTTTGTGTCTATAAACTATACTGCATCTCCATGGTGACTTTGTGTCATTCCAGACTTTGCCTCGATATTTGAGTTGTTTCCTACCTGATGGCCTCCCTAGTGTTGCTGTGAGCCTGTAACCGTCACATTTTGATGGAGCATCTTGGGGTGGCAGTCGTACTGCCAGATCGTTTGCTGATAAAGAATACGTGGTTAGAATCTGTTGGGAACCAGACTCAAACCCTTTATTCAAACAACACTGTAAAACTGAATGTGAGGCAGTAGGATCGAGTAAAGGACAACAAAGGTGATTTTTGTTTTGAGTTCATTAAGCTATGAAGAGAAGCAAAGGGAGCTAAAGTGTACTCCCACTGTATAAAAAAAATATATCCTCTGGTGAGGAAGTCCATGAATAAGGGTCATTAATTTAAAATTATCAATAAGGGAATGCGCAGGGAAGACAGGAGGAAATTGTTAATGCAGAGTTCTTGGAGCATCGACTCGTTTGCCACAGGGAATATTTGAAGCAGAGGCTATTGCATCTTTTAAGAAAAAGATAAATATTTGAAAGCAGAAAATTATACATAGCTGTGGGGAAAGAGAAGGATTATAAAAATGAATAGCTCCTCGAGACGCAATTGGAACATTTTGCCTATGTAGCTGCTGTTTCTTTTCTTTCAGGTTGGGATTCTATGGAAATTATAGCTTTTTGATTGCTGATAAAATAGATTTTTATTAAATATTTTGTTTTTTACTGATTCGTTATATCAGTTGATTATTGCTGAGTGTTCGTTCCTGATCAATAATTTTCATACCATATTGCCAAGTGTACACTTTTCATCTTTCCCTAGTTGCCCAGGTTTGATTTGTTACAGGTTTAATGAATACATCAGTTACCAATCTAGTCTTTGACTGTGTGATATTTGCCAACGTGATCAAAAAAGTAGCTCCCGTTTGCAGAGTGCCTTCCAAGTTGAGGATGCATCAAAGTAGTTGACAATCAGTGAAGACTTTTTTTACAGTGTAGTATGAGGAGTGGTGTTCACGCCAGGGTGTTGGAGAGCCTGTGCCAGCAGCACCTGGAATAGGGCTGCATGATTGTCCACTCATGGAGGAGGAGGGTTTGCCGGCTCAGGGGTGTACTGATGCTGAGTCAGTGGCTGAACAGAGCCCAAAGGGTGAAGGGCAAGAGGTTTTAATACATAACCTGGCTGCAAAGTTTGCGATCCCCAGAGAAGCAGGGGAGCCATTGGGGGAGGAGTTGGCAACTACCATCAATGATATGCTTTCCCATCAGCTCCAAGAGCTGACAATGGATGACACTGCTAAAAGGTATGAAACCCCAGTAAACTGTGGGTTGTTGAAGGTGCCGGTGGTCAACCATGTCATATGGGGCTAAATGGGGGTTGCAGTGCGGGCACAAGAGATAAAGCTCCGGAGGGTGCTCAAGTTGCTTGCAGCAGGAATCACTGCGTTTGCCAGAACGGTGGACGAGGGGCACATGACGGAAGTTCATCAGGATGCTTTGGGGCTCCTGTGCAGCGCACATTTTGAAATGAACTGCATAAGAAAGAGTGCCATACACCCAGCCATTCACCCAAAATTTGCAGCACTCTGCAAGCCGAACAATATACAACTACCTAATCTATTGTTTGGGGAGGACCTCGCAAAGCGAGTGAAAGAACTTGATGAGGAGGCAAAAACTGTGGGCCTCATAAAAGTACCAACAAGCAGCAAAATAGGCAGGAGGGTGTTCCCCTATCGACGGGGTGCTATGACAGGGGCTGGTGAAGGGACGAGCCATTCATTCCCGAACACATGCAGCTGGCAGCCTGCCACAGGCACACGGGGAAGGATGAATTTCCCTATGAGGGGCCGGGGGCAACAAGCGCTGTCAGGAAATGTGCAGGTAAGAGATTTTGCTTCTGAGGAAAACAAATTAAGTGGGAAAGACGTCAAGTTGGGGGCAGATTACACTTGTTCCTCATAGAATGGCAGGAGATAACATCAGATTCGTTTGTACTGGGTAGTATAGAGGGGTTTAAAATTGAATTCTATCCTACTGTGTGTCCACCCACTCAGCATGTCCCACATCAAACACTCGTGTTTTCACAAGAAGAGAATATGCAGATACAAGCAGAACTTGAGATATTATGCAAAAAAGGGGTTATTGAGAAGTCGGTTCGTCAATCCCATCAGTTTGTGTCAAGTATTTTCCCTAGGTCTAAAAAGGATGGGGGATGTAGAATCATTCTGGATTGACGAGCCTGACCCCTTTTGTGCAGTATAGACATTTCAAAATGGAAACTCTTTCTACTGCTAAACAGCTGGTTTGCAAAGGGTGTTATATGGCAAGCATAGATCTTAAAGATGCATATTACTAAGTGTCTGTTCATTGTGATGATAGGAGATATTTGAAGTTTAGATGGATGAGTCAATTATGGCAATTCAAAGCACTGCCTAATGGATTAACCTCGGCTCTGAGATTGTTTACCAAATTGTTAAAAACAATTCTTGGCTTACTCCGAACTCAGGGTCATGTTGTAATGGCCTATTTGGATGATATATTTATTGTAGGAAACACTCAGGAGGCAGCTGAATCATCTGTTGTAGTTGTTAAACTCACTTTTGAGAAGTTGGGGTTCATTATTCATCCAGATAAATCCAAATTAACACCCGTCAAAGTTATTGATTACTTGGGCTTCACCATCAACTCAGATAACATGTTAGTGACTTTGCCAAGGGATAAAAGGCTGCAGCTAATTGAAGAAGGTGTCAAGCTTATTGAGGAACAACTACCCTCAATTAGACAGGTGGCTGGCTTGATGGTGGCTGCTTTTACAGCTGTGCAGTTTGGACCTCTGCATTATCAACAGTTACAACGAGCTAAAGAACAAGCACCGAGGGCACATGTAGGTCATTTTGACAGGCCTATGAAGTTAACAGCAGAAGCCATTTCTGAGATACAATGGTGAATTATGAATGTTGCAACTATCTCGAGGGAAGTTTTAGTTGCTCCGCCTTCCATAGTCTTACAGACTGATATAAGTGGTCTAGGTTGGGGTGCTACTGATACACTTTCAAGTTGTGGAGGCAGATGAAATAGTGATGAGGCATCCCTTGTGCAATTGAGAAGGATCAATTATTTAGAGCTTTGGGGGACATTCTATGGGCTTAAAGCTTATTGTTTTATCAAAAGTCAGGTGCATGTGCAGGTTCAAATTGACAATACTACTGCAATAGCAGATGTGAATCATATGGGTGGTGTCAAGTCGAAATCTTGTGATACGTTGGCTAAACAGATCTGGACCTGGTGTATTGACAGAGACATTTGGATTTCAGCAATCCATTTACTAGGCAGATTCAACATAGTCACAGACACAAGGTCATGACAATTCAATGACAACATAGAATGGATGGTGAACCATGATATATTTATAGATGTTGTTGCTCGGTTTGGGGTGCCAGATATCGATTTGTTTGATCCAGACTAAACCACCAGTTGCCTAAATATGTTTCGTGGGAACCAGATCCTGGAGCAGCAGCAGTCGATGCATTCTCGCTGCACTGGGGTAGAATGTTTCTATATGTATTCCCTCCATTCTGCCTCATCAGTCGATGCCTGCAAAAAATCAAGCAGGACTCCGCTTCAGGAGTATTGGTGGTACCCGACTGGCCTACTCAGCCATGGTACGCCCATGTTTTGGAGATGGCTACTCAGCCTCACATGATTGTTCCCAAACATAGAAACCTATTGGTGAATCCGCTAACTGGCGATCAACATCCTTTACATGATCGTATTGATCTGTTAATTTGCAGATTCTAAGGAGGCCATACCTGGGGAGACGACTATCCGATCACACCGTGGATGTTATCACTGTGGAGGGCCTGGAGGGATAGTGCCCAAAAGCAGTACAGTTCTTCAATAAGAAAGTGGGAGGTGTTCTCCTTACAGCAGAATATTTCATATCAAACTGCAGGCATCCCAGAGGTGCTGGAGTTCTTGTCAACTCTCTATTTTGATCAAATGTTCAGCTATAGTGCGATCAATACAGCCATAAGTGCTCTGTCTTCTTATTTACCCATGGTGTCAGAATTACATTCAGTGGGGACACATCCGTTAGTCTCTAGATATATGAATGGAGTTTTAATTCTAATCCTCCTAGGCCCCTGGAATGTAAGCGAAGTTCTTATGCTCCTTCGCCAGTGGACTGTTGTCACAGTCCTATCTCTAGCCAAACTAACCATGAAGGTGGTCATGCTTATGGCGTTGGTATCAGCCCAACGTGTGCAGACATTACAGAAGCTGTGGCTAGACAGGATGGAGGTATCAGCAGATGCCATCACTTTTTACGTTTATGATCTGCTCAAGCAGAGTAGAATAGGGGTGACAGGGTGTAAGATTGTCTTTTCGGCATACCCCAAGGATTCCCGCTTATGTCTAGTGTCATATTTGTCCCATTACATTGAGGCTACCAGAACCCTAAGAGGAACAAAGTCAGCATTGTTTATTAGCCACAAAAAAACGCACAGTAAGGTGTCGGTGCAAACAATTTCAAGGTGGCTAAAGCAGGTTCTGGTAAGCGCTGGGATTGATACTGATAAATTTAAATCTCATTCCACCAGGGCGGCATCAACTTCAGCGGCCAGGGCGATGGACGTTTCTATAGACCATATCCTCGCGGCCGCAGGATGGTCCAGTGAACTGATGTTCCAGAGATTTTATCATAAGCCAATTGCAAGGCTGGGGGTATTTGCTGATTCTGTTTTAATTTCAGTTATATAGTTTCCCCCGGGATAGAGGGGTTGCTATTGTTTTCTTTGTAAAAAGAAACTGTTAATTTGTTTAAGCAATGTTATGATTGATGCATTATTGATTATTTAATTATGTTGAGTCAATCAATGCAGTGAGAGGCCGGGATTTGAATCTGCGGCATGAAATCACAGAGCTTTCAAATCTTCACATAGTCACTCCGAAGTAAAATAGTAAGATTAAACGAGCTTACCAGCTTGAAGTTTGATCTTTATTTTATGAGGCGTTACGATGATGGACTACGTGCCCTCCACTCCCAACCCTCATTAATGTAATCTGGTAGTTCTAGTCTTCTGTTATCTTACTATTATACTTAATTCACTATTACCTGGTATTTCACACCACTGCTTTGAAGATTGACGCACGTGCGGCTGGACGGGGTTCTTCACGTAGTCTCTCATCGTAACTCCTCATAAAATAAAGATCAAACTTCAAACTGGTAAATTCTCATTTAATCTTACTATTTTAATGGAAATTAAAATCAGTGGACACAGAATCAAGGTTCCTTAGAATTCCATAAGGTAGACAAAAATGCTGGAGAAACTCAGCTGGTGAGGCAGCATCTATGGAGCGAAGGAAATGGGCAACGTTTCGGGTTGATGTGAGGGTGGGGAGGGAAGATTAAAGGAAGAAGTGGAGACAGTCGGCTGAGGGAGGCTGAGAAAGGGAGGAGAAAGTAGGGACTACCTGAAATTAGAGAAGTCAATGTTCAATTACATAAGACGAGTTACATTAAAATTATTCCTTTCCTCCACATACGTGTCACTGTAACAGTGAGGTGAGATAGACTCTTTGTTATAATACACTAATTAGACCGTTTCATAATCCATTGAAAATATTACCTTATTCTGGTGCTGACAGAGTATAAAATGTCTAAAACTATTTATTTGTACTATAGTACATGACCTCTGTTACAAATTACCTTCACAACAATTATAAGTTGGCAGAATTTATTTTATTGTTTCAACATATTGATTAAAATTGCCTATTTAGTGTATAGATGGAAAACATTTTTATTTTTCTTGTAATCAGTATCTTCTCGTGCCATCAGTACAAATGTTGACAGGATTAAGATGGGTAATATACATACCGGGATGGGGAGAGTATACTTATTATAAAAATTTTATGGGAGATACAGGGTGGGGTTGTAAACATATCCCTGGTGTTGGTATGAGTTTAAAAAAAGATAATCATGCAAAACTGGTATGTTGGTTTTGCTTTTGATAGTATCTTCAGTCAGTAATTACTCCTGTTTGAGATCCAGTAGCATTCTCATGCTGTTAAAGTCAAATGAGCTCTGTAATCTGAACTGGATGTTGTGTCCCTTTCATCTGCCAATGGATGCCCCTCATTGATTTACCTGAAGGCAGATTCACATATTTAGTATATTGGGAGCAAATGTAAAATGATAAATTGATTTATTTCATAGATGGCGATTGATTGTTGACAGTCAGGTTAAGTCAATTTTCCCATTATAACATTTTATTTCTGTATGGAGGCAATATAATAAATTAAATGGTCTCCGTTTCACATGGTATATATAATTGTTTCTCAGCATTATATAGCTTTTTAGGCAAATTCTAACCAAACGCAAACCTAAAATTTGATTCCGTTTTCCAACTACCATCTAACTACAAACCTGCTCCTGGTCCCAGAAAGGCAGATGGGAAGAACTCTGAATTCCTCTTCATTATTGATTGGTGAGTAGACATGTAAATAAACGAGCTACTTGACCTTTTCTCTTGGGCTATGGAAAACTCTTACTGCATTGCTCTTAATGAGTAGCTGCAGCCTTGACTAATGGACCCAGGATAAGTCAATTAACGGCTTGAATCCAGTTTCATGTCATGACCTTTCACCAACTGACCTGTCAGGCCTTGATGTGCACTTTGTTTGCCTGAAGTCTGAGGTCCATTTATTTTTGAAATCCATTTTCTATAAAGCCATAATTTACTCTTAAAAGCTTTCCTTTAAACCCCTACCATGCAACTTTTAGGTGAGAATAAGCTAGCACTCCGTGTAACAGTTCATACTTTTCCAATTTATCTTCAGATGTTTATCACAAGGGAGACAGAAATGAAACCTCAAGAGCGGATAAGTCTCAAAAGGATTATGTTTTCCTGTTTCTGAAATTTTAATGACATAGTCAGAAGTAAAGTATGGTGATTAGCTAGAAACTCCAATAAACTATTCATCTCCACTGAATTGTGATCTGAAGGTTTTTATCCCTTTGGAATTAAATAATTGTTACTGAAAATCCCTGGGAAGGAAATGTTGTCTTTTTTAAATGGTGCAGATAGCAAACTTTTGTCACATTTCATAGACATATTGGAAAACTGAGAAGTGAATATTTTACTCAAGATCAATGCTGCTTTAAAAATAGGAAGATTTGAAAATATCATCACTGTGGTGATAGGAAAGAGCAGAGTAAGTCTGTAAGGTAAAGCTGACATTGGAGAAGTTTGCTTAAATGCACAGATTTTGGGGAACTAGTAAAAACAGCATAAATATGCCTTCTGTTGATTGGGAGATCGCAGCTCTAATTTGTACATTGTTAATTCTGCACAAGCATGCAGAATTTTGCTGATGATTGAAAATGCTTAAGGAGCAACTCTGCTACAATATATTCCAGTGATTGGGTTGGTTCGCATTCCCTGAGAGGTTTTGTGGAAAATGTGTAAAGCAGAGCAGAATCATAGAGTCATACAGTACAGAAACACACCCTTGGGCTCAACGTGTCCACGTCGACCAAGATGAGCATCTAAGCTGCTCCAATTTGGGGGGGGGGGGGGGGGGGTGTGTGAGTTGGGGGAAACTTTTTCTAATCTCTTACCTTGATAGAGATGTGATTATTTTCTGTATCGTATCTCCGCCCGCACCTCGGCCTAACATCGAGGAGTTGGCGGCCTTTGTTGGAGACCGACTTCGGTAGCTCCACTGCGGGAACCCGCGGGCTTAACATCACGGAGCTCATGATCCCTTTGCCAGGGATTGACCTCTGAACTCCAACCGCAGGAGCCTGCGGACTTTCACATCGAGGAGCTCGCGGTCTCTGGTCAGAGACCGACTTCGGGAGCTTCGACCGTCCTGATGCGGGAGCTTCGACCGCCCCAATGTGGGATCTTCAATCGACCCGACGTGGGAACTTTGATGGCTGCAGGAGATTCGATTGCCCTGACTGCGGATGGTTTGACTGTCTGAACCGCGGGAGAATAAAGAAGAAGATTAGACTTTATTGCCTTCCATCACAGTGAGGAATGTGGGGAATCCCCTGTGGTGGATGTTTATGTTAATGTTTATCTAGTTGTGTGTCTTGTTGCTTTTTTTTAGTATGGCTGTATGGTAATTTGAATTTCACTGTACATTAATTGGCACATGTGACAATAGACTGACCTTAAAACCTTGAAATGTGGGCCCTCAGTTTTATTATTAAATCTTTCATCTCTGACCTTAAACCTATGCCCTTTAATTCTTATTTCCCCAACCCTGGGGAAAAAGACTGTATGCTTTCACCCGATCTGTGTTCCTCACTGGGGCGGAAATCGCTTTCAAAACATGGGCGGGACACAATTTTTTGCCGTCCATGTGCATGTGCACACGTGCGCAGCTTCGGCGTCTTCAGCCGGGGGCCCTGTGGACGGTCACATCATGAGCTGACCTGGTTGGTGACCGAATCCAAACTCGAGCAACAGCAGTTTCATCCGCCCCGAATCATGGGGCTTGAATCGGCCCATTTGCGGGGCCTTTCATCGCCCGGCATGGCTTAAAATTAGCCGGCGAGGTTTTCAACATCAGGAGCCTTGATTGCCTCAACGCAGCAGTTTGATTTTAAGCCATGCCGGGCGATGAAAGGCCCTGCAAATGGGCCGATTCAGCCCTTAGAAAGCGTCTGATACCCGCTTGAATCTTTTAAAAGCTACAATGTGATAAATAATACTTAAACAAATAAAACTGAAGCAAACAAAGGCAAATTAAAAAAAAAAACAACCTTGGAGGGGAGAGAGAAAAAGATGGGAAAAACATTACTAAATAACATGAGTGACCATGAATGAGGGATTTACCTGCAAGCCAGCCAGGAAACCCTTTCGATTGGAGCCCTTAATGACCTACCCGTATAAATCTGATATCAGTTTAAATCTTTCCCATCCACCAATACATCCAATTAGTTCAAATGGTAATTGTACCCGTATTCACGGAGAATATGAAATTCTCCGTGAATACCTTCAGTAATACTTGAAGGTCAAAACACAATTGGTGACACATCATGTTAATACGATGTTAATAGAGACATTTAACACGCGTGTAACAGTGACGTCCCCACTGTCTCGCGAAAAACGGAGATTTTAATATTCAAAATCCGGATTACAAAACATGGGGGGGGGGGGGGGGGAGAGATTATCCCCCTCCTGTCAAAACATGGGAGGGATGTGCTCCCTCCTTCCCCCGCCCATTTCAGCCCATGGTTCTTCATGACTTTGTGCATTTCCATGCGATAACCCCCCCCCCCCCCCCCAGTCTCTTACACGTAACCTGCTCAACTTCACTGCCTCAGTCTCTTGAGTTCTGAATTCAGTCCCTTGAGGAAGAATTACAAATCCATGCTGTTAAGGAAATATAAAATAATACACCACTTTATGTAGCTGTTTTCCAATGAAGAGGTGTTTTACATGAGGAAGTTGTTAGAAAAGGGCATGGGATAAGAATGGCTAGAAGAAGTACTCAATGACTCTCTCTGTTTATCTAAGTTGTTCAGTCTGGAAGGGTGCACCCTTGTACGGGTGCACCCTTGTACAAACATGGAGAAAAACATGGACAAATAGTCTAATGGCAAAAAGAATGCAGCTAACAGAAATTTGAATGTAAACACAAAATGCTGGCAATATTTAAATGGTTGAACTGCATTTGTGGGCTGAGAAAACCGAGTGACCATTTTATGATGGTAATCTTTTACTTACAACACCTTTCACTTACAAGGCTTGATGGCTCCCAGCAGAGTCCAATTATCTCTCTTACTTCCCTGCAGCCTTAGCGCAGATGCTCTGTTATGTCTATCAGCTTGCTTTTTGCAACTTACCAACAATGTGGGAAAATGTGCAATGGCCAATTAGCCCAACAGCACCCAAATTAAATCCATATGGTTACTGGGGGAACATGCAAAATCCACACAGACAGCACAAGGGTGTCACGATGGAAGTCGGGTTTCTGGAGCTGTTGGGCAGCAATGCAGAATTTGTTCATGATTGGGGAAAGTTGTGAATGGGAAGTTTCAAGTGGCAAAGGAAGAAGTGAGCATGGAAGGGAATATCTGTGACACGGCGGGGAGCAGGAGAAACTAATGATACATGGAACTGGCTGGGAGAGGGTGGCTAAGGTTCATGTTTGCTTAGAGGCATGGGAATACTGTCCAATACTTAACCCAGAACTGTGTTTTGACTACCATTGAAGTTAATGAGGATATAGAGGAATATGTGCTGATCTATGATGAGTGATGAAAGGCTACAGTAAGTTTGCACCACATTGACATGACTGGTCAGGATATTAGTGTGAGTGGTGATGCGGACCTTCACTGACCGCCACAGTCCAATCTGAACAAATGCCACCAAAGAAAAATACTGTTCTCTTTTGCTTATACTCCTGACAACTGAGATGCACTTGGCCAAATGTACCAGATGTCATGCTGCTGTTAATTACAGCAGAGTACACTAAAATACTTCATTGGGCAAGAACAGGATTAGAGCACGAGGGACTCTGCTTCAGCTCAATGCTCAGTCACGCAGAAATGGACAAGAAGCAAACAAGTCTTTCCCTCTTTAAATAATTGCTTTAAATTTCGAGTCACAGTCATGGAGCTGTACAATGCAGAAATAGGCCTCTCCGCCCAAATTGTCCACGCTGACCAAGTTATCTACCCCAGCAAGTCCCAGTCGCTTGACCCTGCCTGTATCCAAACCTTTTCTATGCATCTGTTCAAGTGTCATTTGAATATTGTAATTGTACCTGCTTCTAACATCTTTCATGTACACACTGCCCTCTGCATGAAAAAATTGCACCTCAGCTCCCTTTTAAATCTTCTGGCTCTCACATTAAAACTATGCCTTCTTATTTTAGATAAGAAGAGTGAGAAAAAGACTGCAGTTATTAACCTTATCTATCCCCCACATGGTTTTATTAACCCTTATACATCACCCCTTGGCCTCTTATACTCCAAGGAAAAAGGTCTTAGCTTAACGATCCTTGCAACCCAAAACCCTCCAAAACTGGTAATATCGTCTTAAATCATTTTTGCATTCTTTCCATTTTAATTATTTCTTTCCTGTAGCAGGCCAACCAGAACTGTGCATAGTACTTCAAAAGTGGACTTACCAATGTCTTGTACAGCTGTAACATAATATCACTGTTCCTGTACTGAATACCCAGACTAATGAAGGTAAGTGTACTAAAGGTCTTCTTCACCGCTATGTCTTCCTATATCACCACTTTCATAAACCTATGTACATGCATCCCTAGGTCCCTGTGTCCTACAATACCCCCGAGGGTCCTATCATTTGCTATATAAGTCATGCCTTGGTTTGTTTTGCCAAAATGCAACACCTCGCATATCGCAGAATTAAACTCCATCTGCCATTCCTTGGCCCGTTGACACATTTGATTCCATTGCCATCTTATATAACCTTCTTTACTATCACTGATTTTTGTGTGATCTGCAAACTTACTAACCATGCCATCTAAATTCACATCCAAATCATTACTATGAATACCAAACAACCTGTAAGCCAGCATTGATTCCTATGCCACCCCACTTGTTATAAGCCTCCAATCTGAAAAACATTCCTCTACACCACCCTCTGTCTTATATCTTTAATTTTTTTTCTAGTTCATCCGGGATCTCATTTGATCTAACCCTCCAGACCAGCCTGCCAGGTCATAGTCTATATAGACAATATCTACTGTCTTTCCTGGTCGAACAACTTGGTCACCCCTTCATACAATTCAATCAAATTTGTGAAAAGAATTTCCTATGCATATAGCCATGCTGATTATCCCTACTCAGTCCTTGTCTTTCCCAATGTTTTCCAGAATCCCCTTAAATAACATGCCTACTTTAGATGTTAGGCTCACCCTTCCGTAGTCCCCAGTCTTTTCCTTGCAGCTATTCTTAAATAAAGACCCAACAAAAGACAAATAAAGACCCTCCAGTCTTTAACCTGTGGCTAAAGATGATATTTTGCCAGGGGCCCTGCTATTTCTTTCCGAGCTTCCCACAGTGCCCTAGAATTGAGTATAAGAGAAGGGGGAAGAGATAGACCCCTAAGTAAATGTATGCAAATTAAAGAGTCTGTGATATGATGTTAATGTTTGTTAACATGGGTTTTCCTTCATTAGTGACAGTATTTCTCTGTTATGTGGCTCATTGCAAGATGCTGTAATGCCTGCGCGACTAATCAGCCCATTGCTTGTGGGGGCCTGAGGCCACATGTAGCAAGTGACTCCGTGAAGGCATTGGATCATCTGCCTCAACACCTTCCCCATCTCCACACAATATATTTTCCATTGCTTTCATGGTAGATTTTTTTTTAATTGCTTGCGGCTGAACCCAGGAGAGTGATTCCTTAAGATTTGATTGGCAGCAGCCGCAATTCTCTCTCCGAAGCTTGTGATGGAACTGGATGGGTCTTTCTCTAAAATACATGAATCACTGCAAAAATCCCATAGTTTTACAACTAATGTGCATGTACCTAATCTTGTGAAACATTTTGGGAGATCACATTGGACAATACATATACACACACATACATACATGTACACATACACATGTTCTCACACACACACACACACACACACACACATATAGGTATATGTGTGTATGTGGATATAGACATGCCACAGCGCAATTAAATTGGTTGTCATGGTAATGGATGACTTCAACTTGTCCACATCTGAGTGGGATACTGACGTTTACAAGTATGCCACAGTCATGTTAAATCACTAAAAAAGAGCAGCATTAGAAAGACCATTAATTACATTTTTTTCCCTCTTATTGTCCTTGTACATATGCTGTCGCCCTGAGTGTGTTAAGTAGCAAATGTAATTAATTGAAACACTTTAAAAACTCATACGTACCAGGTTAATCAATTCTTCTTCAGTCTTGATGGGCGTAATATTGGGAAGAACAATTTTGTTTTGGCTTTTGATGTAGCATTTTTCTCCTCCAGCGAACCGTATCCCTGTTAGTCCCTTTTTAAAAAAAAAGTGATTTGTTCTTTATACTGCGCAAACATGGTAGCAAAACAAAATATTAAAAAAGTACCAGGAATAGTGATAGGTTTTTATTCCTCAAACATAAATGCAGACTGTGCCTGAAGCTGCCAAAGCCATTGAGAGCTCTTTTCTCCCTTGCCTGTCATTACAGATTATGAACTTGGTACAATTCAGTGACTAAAAGAAGAATATGATACCTTTTTAAAAATATGCAACTGCATTTTGCATCCATTTGTGTCTATTCTCTCCCTCATTCAAGGAAAAAATGACTTTTAGCCTAACATTGTTTATTTAATTATACAATAAATCACCAAACTTTTATTTGGCAGATTACCTTTTATTTAAAGGGTTAGGTAATGACTGGTCTGTAGCAAGGGGGCTTCAGCAGAGGATTATAAACAGTGAGAAAAAAGTGGTGGCTAAGGATGATAAGCCTGAAGCAAAGATTTTTTTTCATGCTTTTTAAGGCTTGTGATCACATTGACCCCGAGCATGGTCTGATTCTGCAATTCCTGCTGGGATTGTAGAGTAGAAAGTAAGTCAATGCCAGCTGCCTGTAGCTAGTTTCTGTAAAGAAACTCTGCAAGTGATGCTGAATATAGTTATCAACATAGATGCACCTTTTTTTCAGGGAGCGGGGACAATCAACTGAAGGGCAAAGAAAAGAATAACCTATTATGTACATAAGGAAGTCCTTTCTATACAGAGATCTTGACTGCAGGACAGGAAAACAAACGCCGTATGAGGGAAGGCACAAAGGGGAACTGGTACAGCTCAATAAATTACTAACGAGGAAGCTGTATGGAAATTGCACATGCAGTGTCTTCAGGAGGTGAAATGGTAACATAGTCGTGTGGGAACAAAAGCAGCAGAGCTCTGCAAGTGACATAATGTGTGACAGAATGGAGAAGGGAGGTATTGCAGAAAGCTATTTCCCCAAGTCAAGTATTTTTTCTCAGCGGACATTACTTTTCTTTGAGTTAAAAGCACAACCCCTCTTCACCTAAAGAAACAGTGGTTTGTGTAATGGTGCAGTTGTACATGGCCCTGGTGAGACCACACCTGGAGTATCGTGTGCTGTTTGTCTAATATGAGGAAGGACATACTTGCTATTGTGGGAATACAAAGATAGTCTATCAATTTATTTTGAAGGCAATTATAAATGTGTAATAAGCTCTGGTGTGGTCTGCATTGGCGAAATCGGAGATACAAATTAAAAAAAAACTGATCCTGCTGTGGAGAAACCTGATGCATAATGGTTTATTCATAACCTGTTTGTGGAAACACCTTATGGCGTAAAACTTGAGGGTGTGGTAAATTAGATTAGTGCCTTCAGGTGACCATCTCTGTGGTATTTTAAGGACGAAATACCATTTCATGATTTTCACACCTCCCAAGCAAGTTGTCTCTTGTTAGAAATTCCGGGATAGTGCATACTGTTTGGGGTGTATTACCTAAAGTGTCACCAGTCACAATCCAACTAGCATCTATTCCTTCAGACGTTAAAATCTGTTTGTTCTCCTCCTCTGTCCTGACACAGCAATGGCTGTTACCATGGTTCAAAGTCTGACCCTTCTGTATGCATGAGTCCTTAACTTCGCACTTGTGTTTGCAATTGTCTCCTAACATCATATAAGCACTGGGAGGAAGATATCTTTAGTTCTGACTCAAAACTATTACTGAGAGTTTTAAAATTAAATCCTGAATGTGACGAATGATCAATAGCTGGCTATTCTTGACATTCTAGTGTCCCACATCCCTTCAGGGCTTCATGGCAATATGTGGCATTTGATTACCATTTAATTTTCACCGTACCTAGTCCTGATTTATTTACTGAATCTGATATTAAATTAATAACAATATTATTCAAAAGTTTATCATTATTACTGTAATGCATTAGGTCTACAAATTTATAGAGGCACGTTTAAAATGTATTCCTGAACAAGCGCATAAAATCCTAAGTAGATGAATAGTGGTGCCAGTGAAGAATTGGTGATTGATACAAATTAAACTGGTTGCCTGCCAGTATAACCCACAAGCATCAAAGTCACACATGGGTTGTCACGGTCAGGTTGTAAATATTTGATAGATATTCCAGTTGCACTTCAGATATACATTTATCTTTTCTCTAAAATGTCTTATTGCTGTCTGAATATCAGGTTGTAACTCACTTGCACAGACAGTGGTGCAGTACATAACCACCACTTTTGATTCGTGCAGATGCCAACAGACAAGAAATAATTTTCATACAAATCAATTGCTAAGAAAGATGTGTAATTAACAGGTCTGACCAAGCGAACAAATCTTCCCATTGGTGCATTAATTACTTTCACTTGTAGAAATGCAGATAATTGGAAGGTGAGAACACCTTTGACTCACAGTTTTAAAATCATGGATTTCCACAGATTCATCGCTGCCATTTCCTGCCGTGAAGGTCTCAAACCCACTGATAGCATCGATCTTCATTAAGCCTTCTTTGATGGTACCATCGATGTTTATTCGGTACGTTATGTCATAAACCTGAAATCAAATGTAATGTTTTTGCAGCTCCAAATCAGAATGCATTTCTGAATAACTGGGACAGTCATTTTAAGAAATTTAAAGGGCAAGCAATTTAGTTCTAAAAGCTATGAAACCAACAGCATTTGTTTGTCTTGAATAAGAATATCTTCAAGACGGGATTATGCAAACCAGTTAATGAAACAGAAATGCACATGACCATTTTAATAAAAAGGAAATGAAAAGAAATAAAATTGATATCCTGAATAATTATTTGCCCCTGGCTAATTGAGCAGTTACTATGCTTCTATTATTATATCCACGGCTGACAAAGCTGTGGAGATATGATGATCCCATCACATTTTAATTGCTGGTACTGTGGGGTGAATTTTCTGACATGGGTGTGAATGCACTTTTGAGAATTTTATGGTTCAGCTGGGAATGCTGCAATTTCTGCTAGCACGCTGCTAAGATACCCAAATATACATCAGCTAAAATTAATCTCTCTGTATTTTATCATTGATAGGAATGACCTGCATCGATGGCACTGACAGCACTGACGTCGAGCATGAACGAGAGGGATAGATAGTACAGTGCAAAGGTGAGCACATTTTGATGAATCCATTATGCACACAATTTCACTAAACCGTCATCAATTCAAAAATAAATACTTTGCGGCTAAACAAATACATAGCACAGAAACAGAGATTGCAGTTATCAAAAACCACAATTGTCTTGCCATAATTGGACGAATAATGATAAGGTTCATGTAACAACTTATTAAACTGAAATGTTTCTCGGCATCAGTTTTCCATACCAAATAAATCAGTTCTGCTTGTACAGTTGGGACCCTGGGGTGAGTTACAACACTATCATTGGAAAATCAAAATTATTCGTGGGTGCTAGAAATCAGAAATAAAAACAGAGATCACTGAGGATACTAGGGTAGCATCTGTAGAAAGAGGACTGACAAAGGGTCTCCAACCTGAATTGTTCATTTTGATTTTCATCCATGGATGCAACCTGGTCTGCTACATTTTACTCAGATGTTCTGCTTTATTTCATAATAAATGCATCTACCTGAGACAATGTCTCAAGAAAGCATCTATAATCAAGCTCCATGCTCTTTTCTCACTGCTACCATTGTGCAGGAGGTACAGAAGCCTGAAGTCCCACACTACCGGGTTCAGCAACAGTTACTTTCCTATCAGGTTCTTGAACCAACTCACACAATCTTTTGCACTACTATGGACTTGTATTTGTTTTCTTCTAATTGTGTCGTGCACAGTCTTTTTTTTAAAGATGTGTATAAATTATGTTATGTGCCTGTGAATTTGTTGCAAACATGATTTTTATTGCATCTGTACCTTGTGCATAGGACCATAAACTCGACTTGACTGGAGCTCATCAAACCTACAAGTGCAAACCAGGGTGACTTACTTAACCTGAGGGCATGGAAATGTACAGAAGTTCACGTTCCCCTGTTGTATCCACGAGGAGTAGAGGTGTCCAGTGGCCAGTGTTTTGGTGGGCGTAGCACCTCACCACTTCCTCTGCTAAGGAACAGCCTAGTCTGGGACTAGTCAGATCTGTATATATCTCATTGGAAGATTGACCCCAACAAATTCGGTGTCATTGTAGAATAATAGTTTCAGCTTAACCAATGGTTTCATAAAGATTAAATGCAACTTTCTTGGTTTTCTAGATTGTCACTTTTAATGAAGCCAATCATCACTTATGCTTTATTAACAGTCTTATTAACTTTGCCCATCATGTTCAAAGGCTTTTAGATGTAAATCCACGGTTAACATCGTTCCTTCACCCACTTTATAATTATGTAATTTAGTTTCTATTGCCTTTCCATGGTTTTCCTTCGTAATTGTATCAGTTCTCACTTCTCTATTAAATTTAATCTTCCATGTGTCTGCCTTTCTCACTTTATGCTCTACTAAAGTCTGTTCCTTCTTTCACAATAGCACTTTTCTAAATTTTGTAGCAGTGGCAAACTTTAAAATTATCCTCCCCATGTCAAGACCAGGTCATTAAAATGTATCAAAACAAAGCAGCAGTCACAAAAATAGCTCTCTCGGGAGACCACTATATACTTCCTTCCAGCCTGAATAATAACTATTTATGATTAGACTCTGCTTTTTGTTCCTTAACCAATTTTAAACTTGTGCTGCTAATGCCTCTCTAATCCCAAGGGGATCAATTCTGTTCATCAGTTCCATGCCATTTTACAAAATGTTTGCCTTTACAAATTCCACATCCACCAACGTACACTATCTGTAATGTAATCTTACTTCTGCTTGTTATATAATCCTGTTTTACTTGACCTATTCCTTCAAATATAATTGTAATTATCTTCCCAATAATAGTTACAAAGGAAGTAAAAATGTTTCCAGCTGTATTTAAGCAATTACCACTTTTATCGGAAGTGTTCTGCACCAATATTGCTTGTTCCTTATCATGCAAAGGTAATGGGCCACTAAGGGTTGTGCATTCTCAATCTTTATTTAGGCATTGTATTTTTCTGGTTAAAACACAGGAGGATAATTACCAACATGTATTTTGAATGGTTGAGTATGAAGTCAGGCATCAAAATAGAATGTATTTTGACGGATTTGCTGTTTTTCCATCAAGTCTAAATCTGAGACTATTAATTCTCCTATTTTCTTTCCTTTTTGGTTCTATTCACCCATCTCCCTCCTTATTTTGTTGCACTTAGCCCCTTCCTTTCTTATCAGGTTCCAGCATCTACATCCTATTGTGCCTCCATTTATTGACTTCCAGTCTTTGTCTGTGCCTTCATCCTCCCTTCTCTCCACACCTGGCTATATCTGCCCTATTTCCCTCCTTCTCCTTGTCCAAATCTACCTTTCACCTACCAACCACTGTATCCTAAACTCCCCATGCCCATTATCCCCTTCCTTAAGTGGTTCCACCTGCCACCCTTTAACCCCTACATTACCCCTCCACTCATATCTTTAAACTGGTTACACTCCACACTCTCAGTCCTGACATAGGGTCTCGACCCAAAACAATGACCTCCACAGATGGGCCCCGAGTTTTTTTTTTTAATTATTTTTTTTTTATTTAATTGGGAATAGGGGATGGAGTCCTTACAGGAAGCAGGGTGGGAGGAAGAGTAGTCCAGGTAGCTGAAGAAGGGTCTCGACCCGAAACGTCGCCTATCTCCTTCACTCCTTAGATGCTGCTGCACCCGCTGAGTTTCTCCAGCTTTTTGTGTAGACCTCCACAGATGTTGCTTGACCAGCTGTGTTCCTCCTGCAGTTTATTTTGGTATAGCCCGTGTATCCATCCCCAGTCTGATCTTTCTGACTTTGTCTTTCTGCACAGAAACAGGACCAAGGCAAACTTGAGAGCAACACCTCATCTTATTTCTAGGCACATTGCAACCTTCTGCATTCCATTCTTCCACTTTAAATAACACTTTTTTTTCTCTTTTCATTATTCATTTTTTCCTGTGATCCTTATTTTATTTTGCTTTTTTCCATGGTCTGGTGGGCTGGCTATGTTTTAGTAGTGCAGACTACTCAAACTTCTACACACTATATAACATTAAATTTATTTGTGTAAAATGTCATAATCTGATTTTAATTGTCACATTTATCACATCCTATCAGAACAAATCCTTTGTTCAATCCATTGGCCTGTTGACTTTTTCCAGCATTTATGGTTTGACAGCATCTGCAGCTTTTTTTTAGATTTTCTTATTTAAGAAATGTATTCTGAATTCATGGCATCAATCAATGAACCACCCTGACATGATTTAGAGATGACATTTCCAGATGTCTTTCAGGACCACGATGGTCAGGTACTTGAGTTCCAATCTTATTGATTCACTCGACTGAGAATAATTTTTTAGAGATCATTGGAGATGGTTATGTTGAACTATTCTCTCTCTTAACATTGCACTTTCTCCTTTACCAGCACACAGCATGATTATTTTTATCCGTGGGATGACAACCAGACATCATGTATTTCTCAAATGTGATCTATTGTGGAGAAATTGAAAATCTTCAAATTAGCTGAGCAAATGTCTAATTTATTTCCCAACAGGACCAATCTGAAACTACATTATACAATCCCAATTATTAGTTGTGAACATAGCTCATTGTATGAATTGATTAGACACTATGTCCAAAGAACCAAAGAGTTATTATGCACCGTGCCATCCATCTTATTAATGCATTGAGTGTCTGCCAATGGTGAGGCAGGTTAGACTTCAATCTGTCATCAGCTTTATAGTTATTTGGAACTGTAGCACAGCATCAGAAACTGGGTTTACAATTTATTTTGCATAAGATAATTTTCCATTAATTGAAAAGCAAATTACCAGTTCCTAGTACATCTTGGGTAGCATGCTTTTGAAATCTTGACTGTACTATCTTTATCTAGAATCAATTGTTTCTTCAAATTGTAGGTTTGCCAATCAATCTCTTGTTTTCCCTTCTTCAACAAATATCCTACTTTTTGCTCATTATAATTAACGTTGTCTTAAAAATAATATAATTGAGTGGATTTCAATAACTTACTGCAAAAGAGCCAAAATGATCCAACTTCACTTACTCTAGACACTATTGTTCTCTTCACTGAAGTCCACAACATCTAAGATGTGATGATGTGCAATGTGTCTAACCAATTCAATGGCAACAGTTCCATGTCCAACAGGTTCTAGTTAAAATATTGCCAAGATTTTGTTTGACTCTCAAATTCTGATTGTGTTTATGACTAACAAGCAAGGCTTGTAATATATTAGCTTGTATATTATAATATGGCTTGTATATCAGATAACTATTAAAAGGTTGATCTTGTATGTGGATGTATTTGTTTGTGTGGGTATTTATTTGTGTGTGTCTTTGTTTGTTTGTGTATAATCACATCTTCTCGAAAAAATGACGTGCTAACGGTAAACATTTTACATATTCCGGTAGAGATTTTCCTTCTGGTGGCCAAAATGGTCTTATCTGAAAGATTCATGCTTTATTTCTCGAGTTATTAATGAGAATGTTCAAAAATCTGAAAAAACTTGAAAGAAACGTCTGTCTTTCGCTGATAACGTCACAATGGGTCTGAAGAATGGCAGTGAAGAACGAGCTCTCGAGTCTGTCTTGGGTTGGGTCCATCTTGGGTTACTCTGGTTGCCCGGGTCTGTCTCGAGTCCTCGGTCCCTCGGTCCCTCTCTGCCTCTCTGCCTCTCCCTCTCCCTCTCCCTCTCCCCCTCCCCCTCCCCCTCCCCCTCCGTCTCTCCCTCCGTCTCTCCCTCCGTCTCTCCCTCACTGCCTCTGCCTCTCCCTCTCTCTCTCTCTCTGCCTCTGCCTCTCTCTCTCTCTCTGCCTCTCTCTCTCTCTCTGCCTCTCTCTCTCTCTCTGCCTCTCTCTCTCTCTCTGCCTCTCTCTCTCTCTCTGCCTCTCTCTCTCTCTCTGCCTCTCTCTCTCTCTCTGCCTCTCTCTCTCTCTGCCTCTCTCTCTCTCTGCCTCTCTCTCTCTCTCTCTGCCTCTCTGTCTCTCTCTCTGCCTCTCTGTCTCTCTCTCTGCCTCTGTCTCTCTCTCTGCCTCTGTCTCTCTCTCTGCCTCTGTCTCTCTCTCTGCCTCTGTCTCTCTCTCTGCCTCTCTCTCTCTCTCTCTCTCTGTCTCTCTCTCTCTCTCTCTCTTTCTCTGCCCCTCTCTCTCTCTCTCTTTATCTGCCTTTCTCTCTCTCTGCCTCTCTGCCTCTGCCTCTCTCTCTGCCTCTATCTCTCTGCCTCCCTCTCTCTCTCTCTCTCTGCCTCTCTCTCTCTCTCTCTGCCGCTCTCTCTCTCTGCCGCTCTCTCTCTGCCGCTCTCTCTCTGCCGCTCTCTCGCTCTCTCTCTCTCTCTCTCTCTCCCCCCCCTCTCTCTCCCCCTCCCTCTCTCTCTCTGCCCCCTCCCTCTCTCTCTCTGCTTCTCCCTCTCCCTGCCCTCCTCTCTCTCTCTCTGCCCCCCCATCTCTCTCTCTGCCCCCCTATCTCTTTCTGCCCTCTTTCTCTGCCCCTCTCTGCCCTCTCTTTGCCTCAGCCCTCTGCCCTCTCTCACCCTCTGCCCTCTCTCTGTCTCTGCCCTCTGCTTTCTGCCCTCTGCCCTCTCTCTCTGCCCTCTCTCTCTGCCCTCTCTCTCTCTGCCCTCTCTCTCTCTGCCCTCTCTCTCTCTGCCCTCTCTCTCTCTGCCCTCTCTCTCTCTGCCCTCTCTCTCTCTGCCCTCTCTCTCTCTGCCCTCTCTCTCTCTGCCCTCTCTCTCTCTGCCCTCTCTCTCTTTGCCCTCTCTCTCTGCCCTCTCTCTCTGCCCTCTCTCTCTCTCTGCCCTCTCTCTCTCTCTGCCCTCTCTCTCTCTGCCCTCTCTCTCTCTCTGCCCTCTCTCTCTCTCTCTGCCCTCTCTCTCTCTCTGCCCTCTCTCTCTCTCTGCCCTCTCTCTCTCTCTGCCCTCTCTCTCTCTCTCTGCCCTCTCTCTCTCTCTCTGCCCTCTCTCTCTCTCTCTCTCTGACCTCTCTCTCTCTCTGACCTCTCTCTCTCTCTCTGCCCTTTCTCTCTCTCTGCCATCTCTCTCTCTCTGCTCTCTCTCTCACTGCCCTCTCTACCCCCTCCCTCTCTAGCCATGCCTGTGAGTTGTGGGCTATGCATGAATGGATAGGGTGGGGATGGGGTGAAAGGAGCGAATGAATAATATTGATATAATATCAAGGGAGGTGGTTACTGTGTGTGTGACGCCGCAGGCCGCCACCCTCCCTCCCTCCCTCCCTCCCCCGCAGCCGCGCATTGAGGGGACGGGACCCAACGGGTCCTACTTGGTCTAGTTCTCCTTTAAGATTTGTAATAAATTACTGACTGCTTGCTGTGTAAATTGGTTGGGGAAAAAGTTCCAGAAAGTCGGTCTCTCTGTGTTTTAGCTTGTCTTTGTGTGGTAGGTACACAGCACAGACATGGTGCCTGTCTTTCAGCAAGTTATTTTGTTTAATAAATAGTTTGATAGTTTAAATGACTTACTATCCTCTGGAGGGATGATATAGACACAGGGTACCAGAAGTGCGAGTTGGTAAAGTATGAGATTTGGATTTATGCTTAATGTTGTATGGGATTGTCCCTGATTAAAATAACACATGGAAATGCTCTGAGACCGTGAGCTTTGTGATTCATTTGTGAAACAACATCATGGAAAAGGTAACAATTGTGGAGCAGGGCACGTAATCCACTAAAGAAAAGACATCAAGAGAAAACGTTCTCACCATATAAGGTGCAACATAAACTTGAACAGATGATAGTAAAAATGCTTTTCTACCTCACAGCACACAAGAGGAGATAATTATACTGCACCACTAATTCTTCAAATGAAATCTTGCATAATTGCAGTCACAACAAAACCTGCCCAGAAATGAAATGGTCAACCATAGTCATAGGTTTATGCAGCATGAACACTTTGGCCCAAATCGTTCATGTCAATCAAGATTTCCATCTCTGGTAGTTCCATTTGTCTGCATTTGGTCCATATCTCTCTAAACTATTCTTATCCATGTACATGTCTAAATGTATTTTAAACAATGTAATTGTACCTGGCTTTATGGCTTCCTCTAGTAGCTTGTTCCATATATCCCACCACGCACTGTGTGAAACATTTTCCCCTTAGGTCCCCTGCACGATGGCAGAATGGTAGAGTTGCTGCCTTACAGCGCTTGCAGAGCCGGAGACATGGGTTCGATCACGACTATGGGTGTAGTTTGTACGGAGTTTGTACATTCTCCCCGAGATTGCATGGGTTTTCTCTCTGATCTACGTTTTCCTCATCGAAAGACGTACAGGTATGTAGCTTATTTGGCTAGGTGTTTGCGTAAATTGTCCCTAGTGTGTGTAGGATAGTGTTAATGTGTGTGGGGATCACTAGTCGACGCAGACTCAGTGGGCCAAAGGGCCTGTTTCTGTGCTGTATCTCTAAACTAAACTAAACAAAATCTTTCTCCTCTGATCCTAAATCTATGCCCTATAGTTTGAATGTTCCCTACCCTGGGAAACAAAGAGTGAGCATCCACCTTTTCTGCACGCCTCTTGAATTTATATACCTCGAAAAGCTCACCCCACAATCTCCTACTCTCCAGGTAAATAAAGTTCCAGTCTATCCATGTGAATCTTATCTGCAACATTTTAATGACATCCTTCCTGTAGCTGGGCGATCAGAACTGTGCACAACAATGATCCAAGTGTGGTCTCACCAATGCCTTGTACAGTTGCCACCAGTGTAGGTTGACCAACACAAGAATTCCTTTGTTAACGGAATTAAGCAAATAATTAAAGTTTGCAGTTCCAAAGGACCTGCTCGTCAGGGATCAGATTGCTTGTGTAGGAAGGAACTGCAATTGCTGATTTAAACCGAAGATAGATACAAAATGCTGGAGTAACTCAGCGAGACAGGCAGCATCTCTGGATAGAAGGAATGGGTGATGTATTGGTTGCCTGTGCTATCTGGAGCACCAGCTAAAAGATCTTTTATTATACAAGATAGGGTTAACTCCAGGCAAGTGTATACAGGTATGCAAAGATACAAAGACAACAAATTTTGCATGCAGATACAGTCAAAGGAGAGGTAAAAAGCAGAACTGAGAAAGTAAAGCTTCAATAGTGCAAGTATTATGTAAGTGAACACGAGAGGCTGAAAAAATGCCATCTGGATAGAAAAGTGTATGTGAAATGTTGACTGGAAAAACCTACAAACAGTGCACGATGAAGAAGGCATTGAAAGTCTATGGAGTGAATATACGTCCACAGTGGCAGAGAAACAGTGAGATTGAGTGCTACTTGAACATTGTAGAAGGCATGCCATTCTTTAAATCGGTGAGTGATTTAGCTTTAATTGGATCCTGCTCCAGCTCTGCAGCAAGTAATCATCTTCCAATGTTTTTCACACGTCTTTTTCAATTCATCTCAGAAGATTGCCTGGTATTATTCTCAGTAAATCCTGGTCTTTTTGTGTACATGACTATGTTCCAAAATTAGTAATTTATGTTTTTAATGGAAGGAGAAAACCTTTTCATTCCTAAATATGTACGAGGTAGCACAGCAGAGTAGACACGCTGGTATCTTGAGAATGAACAAATCTATATCTTAATTATTTGGTAGATGGGGATATTCTCCATGGCTTACACTGAAGAAATTGGTTAAGTGACGAGAGACAAAGAGTGAGGATGATGGGCAAGCACTTTAATTAGCTGAACGTTACTTGTGGTCCCCACAAGTATATGCTGTGTCTTAAATATTCTTTCTACTTATGAACAACGTGCACTAATTTAGATAATGCAATTATAACTACATGTTTTTTAAAGTTACTATGGACAGAGGTTACAGAGTATTGTAATAAATATATTAGAATTAATGGAACTTGTAAAATGATGCTTGGTGTAAGTGCGTATCCACTTTTATATTTAAAACAAAAGGAACAAACTACTTTCGGAATGATGGAAAACCAGAAGCAGTAGCATCCGTGTGCAGTGATTATTAATTTGCCATGGACATGCCAAAGATAATCAAAATACAGTGAATGCGTGGTACCTATGGAGACCACAGCTTGACAACACCACAACTTCTGAGAATAGTTTGGGGCACTATAATTTGGAAAGGATTTTATTGTATGGGAGGAAGTCCAGCGAATATTTACCAAAATTATGCTGGAGATCCAAGGATGAAGAATATAGCATTTTTCAAATAATGTAGATGGTGACTTCATTTTTCAGTTTTCAAAACAGTATGGGGGGGGGGCTGATCAGGTGGATCAAGGAAAACTAGTTCCAATATCTTTGGGAAGGATTTGGAGAAGGGTTTGGAAGGCAGATGTATGGCAGATGCAATTTAATGTGGATATATATGAGGTTATCCACTTTGGTAGCAAAAACAGGGAGGCAGATTATCGTCTAAATGGTGTCAAGTTGGGAAAAGGGGAAGTACAACGGGATCTGGGTATTCTTGTTGGTTAGCCAATTAAAGTATGCATGCAGGTACAGCAGGCAATGAAGAAAGCGAATGGCATGTTGGCCTTTGTAACAAGAGGAGTTGAGTATAGGAGCAGTTGTACAGGGCCCTAGTGAGACCACACCTGGAGTATTGTGTGCAGTTTTGGTCTCCAAATTTGAGGAAGGACATTCTTGCTATTGAGGGAGTGCAACGTAGGTTCACAAGGTTAATTTCCGGGCTGGCGGCACTGTAGAGAGAATGGAGCGGCTGGGCTGTATACTTTGGAATTTAGAAGGATGAGAGAGGATCTTATTGAAACATATAAGATTATTAAGGGTTTGGACATGCTAAAGGCAGGAAACAAGTTCCCGATATTGGAAGAGACCAGAACCAGGGGCCACAGTTTAAGAATAAGGGGTAAGCCATTTACAACTAAGATGAGGAAACACTTTTACACAGAGAGAGTTGTGAGTCTGTGGAATTCTCTGCTTCAGAGGGTGGTGGAGGCCGGTTCTCTGGATTCTTTCAAGAGAGAGCTAGATAGGGCTCTTAAAGATACCAGAGTCAGGGGATATGGGGAGAAGGCAGGAACAGGATACTAATTGTGGGTGATCAGCCATAATTACATTGAATGGCAGTGTTGGCTCAAAGGGCCGAATGGCGTAATCCTGCACCTATTGTCTATTGTCTATTTTATTTAGAATCACGGGCCACCATCTGAAAATTAGAGTAGAGGGTGGCACAAATCGCCAACCTGCACTTGATGCTGGGGACACTGTTAACACATATGACATCTTCAGATTTAAACTTAACAAAATATAGCTTTAAAGCTATGGAATTGGTATCAACTCTGATCTCATTGAATAACTTGAAAGACTTAAGGACATCCACTGTTGCCAAATCTGCTACAAGATAGTAAAATTATATTCTTGTTTAAGTCTTTGAATGCTTATTGACTCCTGTAATAATGTTACAAGTTTGCCTTAATAATGTCATTTAACAGCACTTCAGTATGGCATCTGGCATGTTCATTTAATTGCCAGTGTTGTCTTGGGCAATAGTTACAGTGTGTGCTTGCTCCATATATGGCATTACCGGGCTTCCTTTCTAACCAGCCGGACCATTTCAAAGCTACTGCAAGGAATTTGTATTAACTTCATGCAAGATCTGTAATCGGCAGCTCTTTACCACAACACAGTTATTGACTCTCAAGTCATTTTGTTCAAATGAGAAAGAATTTTGTTACTTCTAATTACTTAAAAATTCCTGAAACAAATTATGCCAATTATGTTACAGTTAGTTTTCCCCGCTGCAGGTAAATAAATGCTTCAAGCTTCTCTTCCTCTAGTAAATTAATGGCCACTTTCACTATTTAATATTCTGTACGAAAATCTGCTGATATTTTAAATCTTATATTTTTTGCATTGCAACGTAACTAATAA